>JAWNNO010003621.1:0-22315 GCA_035044985.1 Lordiphosa fenestrarum
GCCTGTGCATCAACCTATATTTTGCATTTACTTTTCATTTCACGGACTCAGATGTCGCCGGTTTAAAAACGGCAAAACTTTGCGATTTCCGAATGTCGGAGCACCAACTTTTACGATTTGGTGATCAAACCGCAAAGTTTTTGCGAAAGCGAAAATGGGAGCATGGCTGTATATTAATATTTATTCTTAACTAAATTTACGTAATACTACTTATGTCTGCCGATCGGAATTGCGCGTCACTCTCTTGCAGTGTTGCCAATTTGTCCGTTTTGGGGACAGATCTGTCCTTTTTTTAATTGCGATTGCAAATTTGTAAAACGTCCCCTATCCGGAAAAATAGCCTTTATTTATTTCACTTTATCCTTTTTTAATTGTTCTAAATAGAAATTGAAATATAACTTTGAAAACCTTTTTATATTTTTTTTGCATTCGTAAACAATTTTAAAAAGTAAAAGTGTCAAGATGCCGAAAATCATTTATATATGGATAAAAGAACCTGATTTAAAAAATTGGTTGTGCCGAGATGTTAAAGACCCGGAAAAGGCATATTGTACATACTGCAAGTGCAGCTTAAATCCTAAAGTCGACCAAGTCCGCGCACATGCCCATACGAAGAAACATATTCACAATGCAGTGCCCTTTGCACAAGTCAACAAAATTACGTTTCAGCCAGTTTCAACATCTGCATTATGTCGTCAAGCATATATAAATTACTTAATTATGTTTCTTTAAGGTACGGATTACGTCGAAACGGGGCGTGCTGCCATAACTATCAAGTTCCGGATAGCGTCGTACGCTTAATTGGAACTAATTCTGTATATGCCGATGACAATGATGAAGAAATAACAAGTCTTGAAGAAATATTAGACGTTTTAAATGAAAAATAATTTAATAAATACAAAAAAATATTCGTCCGGTGTTTTGTCCTTTTTAAAAAAAAAATTTTCGTTTTTTGTCCATTTTACTTGGTCCAACTGTCCTTTATGTTTGGAGAGGAGCTGGCAACACTGCTCTCTTGAAGCCGCGTCGTTAGGGAAGATAGTTATTCCGCCACGATAGTTATCGAGAGGCGATACCTGGTTGGCGTGAACATCATGGCTGAGGCGCCATCTATTGGTCGGCTTGGGAAACCACTCAGCTACAAAGAAACTGATATTCTTGTATAAAAATCATTTAAAAACTTTACTTATATAAATTAAACGTGCTGCAAGGGTATACAAATTTCGTCAGAGCCGTAGTTCATTTTGCCTCTAATTTTGGTTTTCCCTAGAAAAACTTTTTGGCCCAAGAACAGTACATACAGCCAAGCGCCTAATGTCATTATACTCTGTACCGTAGGTACATAGAGTATTATAAGTTTGTACAAAAGTATGTAACATCCAGAAGGAAGCATCTCCGACCCCATAAAGTATATATATTCTTGATCAGCATCAACAGCCGAGTCGATATAGCTATGTCCGTCTGTCCGTCCGTCCGTCTGTCCGTCCGTCTGTCCGTCTGTCCGTCTGTCTGTCTGTCCGTATGAACGCACAGATCTCAGAGATGGTAAGAGATAGAGGTTTGACATGTATGAGACATATGCTTCTTATGTCTGCAGGCAGATCAAGTTTATTTTCAATTTTGGCCACGCCCCCTCCCGCCCCCGCAATATGGAAAAAACATCATATCTCCCACAGTTTTGAAGATAGATGGCTTGTTCCTTCTGGACATATTTAGTTATTAGGATAACTTATCGATCCGCCAAAGGAATGAAGAAGATCGGATGAACGGTTTTCGAGTTATGATCAAAAGACAAATTTTCTTGGTACAGAGTATGTTATAGTCGGGCTTGACCGACTTTCTTTCTTGTTTTTGCTATAGTTTTGCAATTTGGAGACCAAATCTGTACGAAAAACCGGTTTCAAAACGCGAAAGTGAAAGTGGAAGTGATAATTGAATGCAATCTTAAGAACGGAAATGGTTGCAACTTCAAATTCAAGTTAATTGATACTCGATTTAGATTAAGTTAATAAACTTGTCTGAAGATACTTTGGTCTCTGTTTAGTTTAGAGTGCATAAACTTGGGTTTTCATTAGAGATGCACTCTGGTGTGTATGACCCATTTAGCTTAACAGTCTGCCCGACGCAGTGCAATCCAAGAAGTGGTCGATCCGCATTTTTGAAACTTAATATTTTTCATTTTAAGCGTGAACAGCATCCAATAATAATTCACGCCCCTGCAATAAATCTTACATTTTTCTGCCTCTCTTTTGGCGAACTTTTCACTAAAACATATTTCTCTTAAAATGTCATACAGAGTTGAGAGCGTTGGTTGATCTGCAGAGGAACAACCGGACGGCCGGCCGAGCCGGGCCGGGCATGTCGTTCATCAAATGATCTAAATGATAAGAATCTTATAAGAATTTCACTCACACAGGTAGAGCGGCTTTGATCGTGTGTGTGTGTGTGTGTGTAAAGTGCAAGGGAAATGAGTAATTTCTGATAAGTCATACAACTTATCAACGGCAAGCAAATCCTTTACTTTTTAATATCCATAAATTCTCTACTTATGAAAAATGCAACCACCAACAGAAAGAGCAGCAGAAGGAGCATTGCACACGCATGTACTCGTAAATCAATTAACAAAGAGCGGCCGGCCAAGAGTGCGCCCCGGTATCTTATGGATGCGCCAAAAACAAACTAGTTTATGCACTCTCAAAAAACGCCAAGCCAAACAACATGTGGGAAAATAAGGCAAATCGCCCAGCCCAGCAGCAGCTGACAGATACTTATTTATGATGCGCGGCGGCGTACTCGTTACGGCCGCCCCCCCGCATCGAGTACTTTCTGCCACAAGCGGTGGCAGTGACAAACATTTATACAAATTGACGTTTAGGCGTCGCCGTTGTCACCTCAAAAACCTCACAGAAGTTACACGACACGACACATTGACAGTCTTCAGTCGACAATCGACAGCTTCATCCACGGAATACCCAGAGAATGCAAAGTGCCATGCAAAATGCCCCGCATACCAAGGCGCTTGTAGTTTTGTAATTTGAGTGGCCCGACCGCAGCTACAGGGCATAACGTTTCCCATTCCGTCCCCGCCCCCCCACACCCCCTCCCACCATCCCACTGACCATGCCCCCTTTCGTGTTTTATAATTGTTATGGGCATTCATACAAGTTGCTCTTAGTTTAAGTTGGTTTAGTTTGTGTTTTTTTTCTCTGTATCTCGCTGTTTGGGCATGCGAATTTTACACATGAGTTGCCCACAGATCGGGAATATCATTGAAGTTTTTGCTGATTTCTGACTTCAACTGGAAAATTTAATAGTTGGACGTTTCGATGCATCAACGATCACTAGGTTAGCCAAGCGAAACCACTACCGTTATTCGTAGACACCATAAGGACTCAAAGCGAAAGTCCTATTGCAAATTTGTCATGCCAAACTCCATCGCTGATATGAATAGCCTTTTCCGCCACGAAACATTTTTCAAGCTCATTTTCGCCAACTGCATCTAAAATGTTTTCATAATGAGCAACCCGCACGATATCCTGCAACTTTCTATCAGAAACAAGTTTTCCCTCGACTTCTTTGAGACAAACTTCGTTGGATTTTAATTTAAGCTGTTCACTTTTTCATTCCACGAGAACCAGTAATAATTCGTTATGCATCTTTCCCACTCTTTTAATCAAGGGCATTAACCATGGCTGACGGTTATAAATGCAAAAATGTAATGAAGGTTGTGGAAATATCATTTGTTTCACGGTAAGGTCAAGCATGCTTTTGCAAATAGCTGAAAACCAAAACAAAAAACCAAAACGCTATCGAAATTTAGGTATTTTAATTATATTTATTAATCACACAGTTCACAGTACAAATAGTTCACTTAATTTTGATAGTCGAGGTGGGTTTTAAGAGTTTGGTGTCTTTGTCAAAAGTAACACCGAGGCAGAGGATAGAATAAACTATATATTCTTGATGATTGAGGGTAGTTTCTACCAGAGCTGCAAACCGGTTTTGAACCGAACCGGTTCGAACCCGGAATTTCAGATTACTTTCAGATTACTGTGAACCGAACCTTGAACCGAACCTCTTAAGGTATTAAAACTGAGCCTGAACCCGTTCCGAACCCAAAATTTCGGTTCGGTTCACAGTGACTTCTTCTGTTATCCTGATGGAATTATCCACTTTAGTGTGCCAACACTTTTCTTATGTGGACTACGAAATTGCATTTTACTTTAAGGGCTGAATCCAGAACTTCGAAGTTTTTATTTCGTCACAATACTTTATATACACACCTGATCATATTAATAGGTACACACATCAACTCAGACTTTAAGGTAACAGAAAACAGTTTTATTCATTATTTTAAACTTCAAATCAGGTCTAATTGGTTGTTAAACTATTTGTTTTTAATAAAATAAACTTAATTGTAAAATAGGATAAAAATATAACAGAAAGTAGATAATTTTGTATCTTAGATACGCTTTCAGTCTGATCATAATAATAGGTACACTTCATGTGTTAATGCGAAAAAAAATTTTTAACTTCTATTTTGTGTTCTTTTTTAGCTAAATTAGTATTTACTAACTTAGTATCCAGTGTATCCACCTCTATTTTTGGTCACTGTTGCTATCCTTTTTGGCATACTTTTAATAAGAGCCTGGCAGGTTTCTACTAGTGTCTCATACCACAATTTTTGGACACCTTCCCATAATTTTTCTTTATTTGAAAATGAATGCTTTGTCAATTCCTTTTTTAAGTCTCCCCACAAGTTTTCAATGGGGTTTAGGTCCGGGGATTGGCTTGGCCTCTTCAGAACGTCAACTTTTTGGTCCTCGAAGAGTTTTGATAAAAGCCTTGATGTATGCTTAGGATCATTGTGTTGCTGAAATACCCAACGTAATGGCATATTTTCTCAGCATATGGTACCATAACTGTTTCCAATATGGATTTGTATTCTTCAGCCTTCATTTTGTTCGTAGTCTGATAAATTGGACCTACGCCGTACCAGGAGAAGCAACCCCACACCATTATATTACCACCTCCAGTTTGACTGTTTTTATTGTAAACCGTGGATGAAATTCCTTTCCATTAGGGCGTCGAACATTCCTTTCACAATCATTCCCAAACAAATTTATCTTGGTTTCATCGCTCCATAAAATGTTCCTCCACTTTTTCTCCCCGATGCATCCTACCCAGTCTTTGTGGTCCCTTGCAAAAGTTTGCCTCATGGTGATAAGTGGAGCCTTTCTGGCAATTCTTCCTGGTAGGTTAGCATATTGTAGACGTCTTCGAATAGTTGGAGCACTAACTGCATTCCCAATTTCTGCTGCAATAGCCTTCGATGTCTTAAATGGGTCCTTTTTGCTCAAAGTTACAATGTAGTGGTTAAGGGTTTCCGTTGTTTTTTGTGGCCTTCCACGGGTTTCCTGTCTTGGTTTCCTTTCAAGTGCATTTTTAACAAAATTATGAGACCTGTTCATTAATTTGGCAATCGCTAGTAAAGATTTGAATTCTTTCTTCAGGTTTAGAACCAATCGAGCTTCTTCTGTACTACAATGAGATTTTCGACCCATTTTTTCTAAAAAAAAAGAATTATATAATTCTCTTTATTGGCAGTAGCTATACGAAATTCACCTTAAGTTGCCAAAAAATCACTGATTACAAAAGTATTCACTGGATATTTTTGAGAAACAGACACTGTACCTATTATTATGATCAGGCGAAATGTGTGGTTGACTCACAATTTGTAGAAAAGTTTTGATATACGGGGCTTCCCCTCTTTCAACTCTTTGTCACAGCTTGGCCAGACATTGACAACATAAAAAAACAAAAAAAATTTTGAGCTGTCAATACTTAAAGTACGAAAATACCATCTATTATTAAATAATTTCTATGTGTACTTATTAATATGATCAGGTGTGTAAGTAGAAACACTTAATCATTGCTTTGATGGTCATGAGTTGTATTGTGAAATCCCATCCCAACCAAAAATCGAGACAATTCCCTAACAGTTTATGTCGGTTTTAGGTCGATTACTATTTAAACGTGTATAAAGCTTGGCTGAACCAAGGTTCGAACCAAAACCTTGGCCCAAAAACCTTGAACCTCCAAATTCTGAACCTGAACCATTGGTAAATTTTGGTTCGAACCCGCGAGCCGGAGATCCAAAAAATTGTTTGGGTTTGCAGCCCTGGTTTCTACCCCTGAGTCTCATTTTTTAATGCTTCGCTAAAAATTGAATTACACAAAAACTATAAGAGATATTGATAGATTATTGGATAGATAATTGATGAAACTAGAAATTATATTCTGGGTATTGCTGTTGTTGTTGCAGTTGTTGTTGTAGAGCCCGTCAAAGTAGGAAACGGCTTAACCAAAATGGATGAACTTAAAATGGATGTGCTCAGAATTGATGTGGTTTTCGCACCTGCCTCCACGTTTGAGGTAGGTTCAAAAACACCGAAGTTATAGGGCTGCAAAGTCAAAATTTCAAAAATTTACCTTTTTTTCTTCGTAAAATCGGTATATTTGAATCTACCCGAAAATGGTGGGAATTATGTGTAAAACAAAATTTTTGAAGTCGGTCAATATTTACTACCTTTTTTCCGGAACCAGTTCAAAAAAAGTTTCGACATACTAAAATTAATTTATAATTTTTCCCAAATACTTGATTTTATACATTTGGGTATAAGCTAGGGCTGAAAAAAAATTTCATTCAAATCGGTTGATAAGTTCCCAAGAAATTAGAGGTAAAGTTCGTCAAGACAGGGTAAAAAAAAAATTCTAAAAAAAGTTCCAAGTAAGATTTTTTTTATAAAATTAAGATTTATTTTGGGAAAGTTTCTAACATAACATTTTTTTCTGAATTTTTTTTGCTAAACAAAAGTTATAATATTTCAAGAAATACGAGGTCCGATAATAAAGTTTTTCACGATTGAGGGTCGACCAAAAAATTGTTGTTTTTTTTTAAGTACGTGATTTTTAGGGGAAAAATTAACCCGGGTTTTTTCAAAATTCAAATTTATATTCGTTTGTTCGAGAAAACAGCCTTTAAAGTTACCACAAACCAAATAAATACGTTTTTTGCCCATAAATGTAGACTTTCCTTCACAAAAAATATTAAAAAAAAAAACTACTTGTCGGATCTGCGTGAAACTTTTACTGAATGTCCTCAATACCCTAATTGTATTTTTACCTCTTCCTATGTAAATTAACAGAGCATTAACATTAATTTGAATATCTAAACATTATTATTATTATTATGTAAGCAAACAGCGCATGCGGCTCAGATAAGTATGCAACGTTTTTTTTATAGCCTGCATATCTTTATGAAAATTTAAGAGATTGTAGATATTGGGCCCATACACACATACACTGCAAAATCTGAGCTTGATATATATTCCAGATATTCACCTTTTTCATTGGGTGGCGGGAAGTATCGCTATATAGACTCGGCTGTTAATGCTGATCAAGAATATATATAGTTGATGGGGTCGGAGAAGCTTTCTTCTGCTTTTTACTGTACGAATAAGAGGTATAAATATCTCAGATATTTTGGGATTCGGGATTTTAACGGCCATGGGCGTTAAGTCCTTGTTAGTATTTTATTTGTTTTGATTGGTACTTAAATTAAGCATCCATTGAGTGATCTTAAGTCTTATGTTGCAGAAGCAAACAACCAGTTTTTATTCAAACGAGTAAGTTTTTCTTCTTAAATCAAGTTTCGCTTCCTATCGTTTCTGTGGCAGCTATATGCTATAGTCATCCGATTTGAATGACACTTTTTAGAATTGTATGAAAGCAAATCAAGCAAGTACACTCAGAAAAAAATGATCTGATATTTTAATATTTTCACCATAGATTTAGTGCTTAAAATGATATCGGAATTGCTCGCAAGCGAGCCGCGCACTCATTTTGATTCTGGCTCAGAGCTGAGAGCTGTAGGTCGAGAGCCGTGAGCCATTAACCGGCTCTCTGTGTACCTTTGTAGCGAGTGTAAAAAACTCGTAAAATCGATTAAGCTTGGCCCACAAAATTTAAAAAAATCACCTTACTTACTGAACACACCTCGAATTTGTCATTTTTCGTTTATTATTTTAATATGCAGCTTCCCTTTTTCGGCTTCCTTTAACCTTCCCCAACAGACTTGAAGTGATTTTTCAATGGCAAGGCGCGTGCTTTTTTATATTCGTTGTTTTTATTTTTAAATATTTTGTTTTTTGTTGTTTTCTTTGTGAAATTTGAGACCTTTTTGAAGCCAAATGGAGTGCTAAAAACATGTTTTTAAGTTGTTAACCAAGAAAGGCACTAACCGAAAAAAAAAATGAAAACACAAGACAGCACAGCACAGCACAGCACAAGAAAGGCCAAAGCAAAGAGGAGAGAAATCTGCATATCAAGCGTAACCAAAGGACAAAACCTTTTAACCAACAAGTGCACACTGGGCCGGACTGTAAGCTTTGGCAACTCAGAGTGAAAATTAAGTAAGGAAAGGCAGAATGTAAACAATGAAAGAGACTTTGTTTTATAAAGAAAACTAAACCAATGTAAACCGTGTAGATGCAGTGTATTAAGGGAAAGCGTGGAAAATATTCTAGAAACCTATATTTCTTGCAGAATTGAGTGGAAACAATGTTATATAAAAAATAAATAAGAAAAAGTGAACTGAATTTTTAGAAAACCAAAATAATCAGAAGACAAATGAGAAGGAAATACGCAGATTTGTGAAGAAACCTTAGCTTGTTGTATACTTTGACTAAATTTACACGGTGAAGCCAACTTTATGAAATTTTTCAAAAAGCTCAAGCTTGTAGGAAAATGGTGTAGAGAGGAAAGCGACGCCACTACACCTCTTTCCTACAAACGGAAAGCTTTTTCAAAAACTTCATAAAGTTTGCTCCATGGTGGAAGACCCGTCTTAAGCGGGTTTTACACGGTGAAGCGAACTTTATTCAGACAAAATTTGCAGATTGAATTTTGGATTCAAGTTTTATAAAATCTCATTTCCCAATTGATTAAATCGGAATTGAGATGTGAGCGATGTGATTTCTAAGAATGGATTAAAGATATTGATTGAAACTTGCTAAATTTGAATTCAAAATCTTTTTATACTTGCAGGCAGATCAAGTTTATTTTCAACTCTCCCACATTTGTATGAATATATGGTTCTTACCTTCTAGACTTATTTAGTTATCAGTGTTATTTATCGAATGAATGGTGAAGATCGAATGAGCGATAGTCGAGTTATAGGAAAACAAAGATTTATGATGGGCAGCACTGGCTGGAACAGCGATGGGCATCACTTACACCTTTTGGAAGGTACAAAATATGTAACAGTTGGGCTTGACCAACTTTCTTGCTAGGAACAAACATACAAACATACAAACATACAAACATACAAACATACAAACATACAAACATACAAACATACAAACATACAAACATACAAACATACAAACATACAAACATACAAACATACAAACATACAAACATACAAACATACAAACATACAAACATACAAACATACAAACATACAAACATACAAACATACAAACATACAAACATACAAACATACAAACATACAAACATACAAACATACAAACATACAAACATACAAACATACAAACATACAAACATACAAACATACAAACATACAAACATACAAACATACAAACATACAAACATACAAACATACAAACATACAAACATACAAACATACAAACATACAAACATACAAACATACAAACATACAAACATACAAACATACAAACATACAAACATACAAACATACAAACATACAAACATACAAACATACAAACATACAAACATACAGACATACAAACATGCAAACATGCAAACATACAGACATACAAGCATACAGACATACAAACATGCAAACATGCAAACATGCAAACATGCAAACATGCAAACATGCAAACATACAAACATACAAACATGCAAACATGCAAACATACAAACATACAAACATACAAACATACAAACATACAAACATACAAACATAAAAACATACAAACATACAAACATACAAACATACAAACATACAAACATACAAACATACAAACATACAAACATACAAACATACAAACATACAAACATACAAACATACAAACATGCAATCATACAAACATACAAACATATAAGAAAAACAAACCTACATTAAAATCGGGGCTGAGCTCGAACCACTCAGAAATCGGACTCTCCGGGTCTTTTAGGAAGTGGAAACCGAACACGAACCGGTACAAATACATTTATCCCTCCCGAGCCCGAGATTGAAACGGAAAATTTCAAAAAGAGTTCGGTTCAAAAATAATATTTCCTTGACGCGTTACGACCGCATTAGGGTCCTGGGAATTCCTTTCTAGAAAGCGTTATGTCTATTTTACAAAGAATTGAAAATATCAATCAATATCATTTTCAAAATGTGACAGATCGGAACAAATATCCTTATCAAAATACTCTCAAAGTCAAAAGTGACTGCCGATTTGGAGCATTTCAATAAGTTCTGAGTAATAAGTCCAATCCTACTCCTACTCCTATTCACACCTGGTCACACTTAAAGTAAACAAAAATCAAAAATGTTTATAGTTTTTTTTCGAATTGCGTGAAAATGTCGATTCTCAAACCAATGTGCAGTGTAAGGGTTGAGGGGAAAGGGCTGAAAAGGGCGTCGAACTGCAAGTAATTTTCGCTCGCATGCAAATTGAAAAAGAGTCGAGCACATGGCTCGGTACTGACACTGGCCAGGATGAAATCGCTGAGTCGGGGATGGGGGCGGGATGAGCTGATTGAACGCCAGGTTGATGCATTTTAAAACAAATTGGCACAGTTTGTGAGACTGGCCAAGTGGACAGCATCCTTGTCGTTGTTTGTGTTGCTGCTGTTGTTGCTGTGCCATGTTTGTCACTCAATTAGATGCAACTCATTTAGCCTACGCATTTTGGGGCTGCTGCCATTTGTGCCCAAAATGTTAATCAAAGCCTGATGGGTTTTCGGCTTTTTTTTTTTTTGTTTTTGGTAAGCCAACTAATGAGAGATGAGATTGGGGTGCCGGATATATTGCTGTGACAGTCGCTCAATTAATATGCAAAATTTATGCATGGGAAAGTTCAAAACAAAATAACAAATAGCCAAAAAAAAAGTAAGGGGACAATCGATACAAATTAGCCGCGTGGTCCAGAAAGAAGTAACTCAGTGTGGAACAAAAAACTGAAATATGTTTCAATTTAAATATGATTTTGACGTGACTGGCGAATCACTAAGTTCCGGGAACAGAAAAGGGCAACAATACAGGCCAACTTAATTGCCAATCAATGGGCAAATCATGTCTGATACAATGTACCAGCATTATCCACAGCTGGCTTGACCAGACCTGGCTCTGTACGAGTCCCTACAACTGCCCAACACTGCTGGGCGGTGACAATTAAATTAGAGTCGTGCCCGAAGGAACAAAAAGGGGTTGTAACTGCACTTGACGACCTGCTGATGGAAAAGTTGTTGCTTCAAAATAATTGCACCACGCACCAAGCCCGGCCAGGCCCGGCCCGGCCAGTCCGACAGCAACTGTATCTTACAGAAGTGCCACAGAAATGCTCAGCGGGACCAGGCAACAAAACTTTCCAGCATCGAGACAATGATGATGATGATGATGCTGCTGTTGTGGAGCAGGAGATGCTGATGATGACCTGCGCAACAATAGTTTGCATCTCGCAGATACACAAGTTGGCTGACTTGCCGCAATCAACTGCACTCCATGTTGTGGTTGCCTCTAACACACACAGCCATTCCCAGCCCCCCACCTAATCACATTAGCACGTGTGCATATCCTTTTGGCCCCGCCTGCTCCCCAGGCTGCCATTGTCAGAGGAAACTAAAAACATTTTGGCCGCTTTGTTTTTGTGTTTGTTTTTGCCTCATTTCGTTTGTCGATTTTGATTATTTGTCTGTGGCTGGCCGCAGAGACTTTTGTTTTAGCTGCTGCCAAACTATTTGTATCTCAAAGTTGAGCCACACACACGTATCCCGTATGCCACATGCATATCCTTGCAATTTTCTTTTGTGCCACTCCACACAAACTTTAGCTCAAAGGCCGCCACACCGTGTGGCTGTGGCTGGGGAGTGGGAAACGGGTAACGGACATTTTGAATTCAAATTGCTTGAGGTTTGTGCCTTATCTGTGGCGGTGTCGATGACGAGCGAATTGGCGCGCTCCACAAACTGGAGGATATTTGTATTAAATCATCTGAAGGTGTTGATAAAAAGGATGCGGTCTCTTCGTGGAGTTTGCTTACGAAAATGGGGCTTTGAAATTGAAGAGCGAACAGCCGATCTCCACATATTATGCCTGCTAAATCCAGAATAAACTCTCTCTCACGGATCCTAAGACTCTTCCTACGAAAAGCGGTTGTTTCATTCCCGTGCAAGGCAAGTAGCTGCCACAACAGACCCCAGACCATAAGAATCCGTTCACTGGAAAAGGGGTGCTTGGCACACTCTTCTATGTTTAGCAACCAACCGGGAATTCTGTTAGATTCAAAAAATCTCTTATGACCTTCTACCAATATATGCCAAGCATGTGGCCGGATGTGGTACATGCTGTTCAAGAGATCATAGGTTCGATTCCACTTTGCAACAACTAAAGAAAAAGTTGTTCAAATAAGAACTCACACAAGTGGTCACCTTCACAAGCTATTGGCGCCAGCGCGGAAGTAACTAGCCTTGAAAAAACTTATTTGGCGTTAAACTGTGGGTCCCTTCATTTCAGCAAAGTACACAAGCGAAGAGATTGAGAGCAGCTTGGCTTGGCTAAGTAAATCCATACTTTTATGGGTCAGCTATAGCTAAGCCAACAATATTTACATGGATGAACCTCAGACTCCAGGCTTTTGATGACTTCAACTTATCAGTAGTGTGTGGTACACTTGGCACACTCTCTAACAAAGATGGAAACGTATTTATAGACTGCTCTTAGACACTTAAGACTCATCAATATTCGGCAAATATTGTTGCCAGGTCACGGCAACTAGGATGGAAATGATTCTCAAAACAAACTGCCCAGACTAAGCACTGCCTGCGAGCTTCTTTCAGAGAAGAGCACAATAGGGATGCCTAGGCTAAGGCTACGAAAGCCCAAGCAAAATGTGTCGCAATGGATAAGCGGACAACCCTTTCCAGGTGCGGAAGGTAGGGAGACTTAGACTGGGTTTTACACGGTGAAGCAATCTTCATGAAGTTCTAAAAGAAGGCGGAATATTTATGACAATATGAATACGTTTTATGAAGGAAAGTTTAAGAATGTCAACTGATTATCTCGCCTGCTAAGATAACTCCATGAAGTTGGCTTCACCAAGTAAATCCTTAAGCTTAAGCACTCCTAGTTAGAATATTCATAGCTCCACTCCAAAACTAGAATGGATGCTAGAAAGGCAACTTAACTCCAAGAAAAAGCCGAACGATTCGTTTTTAAAAAACTCTCTGGAATGTTTCCAAACGTTTTTAGAATTTTGGATGAACGGTAGGCTCTTATGTGTTCTTAATTTCAGAACGAATAGTTCTAAAATGCAAAATTTATTGATTAAAATTTTGAGAACATGGTAATTAGATTCTTGAATCATTAACAACATTAATAAACTAAGATAATTTCGTTCTTAAATCAAAATCAAGCTCTTACTTTCAACTGAAATTAACGAGTCGTAGTCTTAGCTTGCACAAACAACGGAACTTCCAGATTCAAGACCATCTCGACAAAGTTACAATCGAATTTGTTTTAAACATAAAACGTGACTGATCTGGGAATCACACAAGGCTGTATGCAAGTGCCTAAAGGGATTGACTTAAGCCCGATTTCAGAATGTCCGGTTAGTCAACTTAACCGGCAGATTAGCAAAATGTTCGGCGTAACCTGTGGAACAAACTTAATCGCCGCTCAAGCTCCGGACAACTTTTAGCAGCTAGTTTAGTCCCGCTGGAACTATCGAAATTCTTAACGATAGATAAACAGCTGAATGCTTTATATATTTAATTAGTTCCTGCAATAATAATACGAATATGAATAAGTGAGCTTTTGAGAAATTGGGCCTTAAAAACATGTCAGTATTAGTTTTAGAATGCAAAGAATTAAATGATTAATTTCAAAAGCCTAAGTTAGGGATTCGAAAAACGCTCTAGAATCAAGAATTTCATACTTAAATCATGAATTTCGAACACAGAGTAAAAAAATTATATTAATAAATATCCATTGGATGATTTCCCGTATCCATTTGGATGTGATATGTCTTAAATATTCTTTAAATCATCCAACGGAGCTGAAAACATACGAAGGATATGCAAACTGATCTTGATTTTGATGACTTTCAGAACCAAAGGATGATTAAAAGGATATTAAAGACATATCCAGTCCAAATGGACTTTATTTTTTCTGTGTACTTATTGAACTTATGAGTCTGAGTGTTTTTTAATTGAATTATGAAATTTCTTAATTTTTCTGCCAGTGGGAGTAAAGGTCCATACAGGACCTCGATCTTTCCCATTGCCAAAAACTCCTTGAGACACTTCTATAGACTTAAGATGAAGGTAAGATTAACAATCTATCGTGAGTTTCGCAGGTCAGCTTGATAAAAATGCCGCTGCATCGCCCTACTTATATTTACTTAGCTGCTTATGCATTGCAATCAACAATAATTTTGAGTCCACAAGAGTTCGCGCCAGCTTTCAAGACAACATTTAATATTCAATACACAAAAAGGGAATCCCAAACGAAGTCCACAACTGCAGGGGGAATCTCACTTTTTAATGCCGCAACGAAAGTGTTTTTGCGTCAGTTCTTCTGGCTCGCCTGTTCAAGTTTACTAAATCAAAAACCAGTTGTGAAGTGAAAATCAGTTGGACTTCAGGGTAGGATACTTAGCAGAGTGGACTGCAATTACATTCTAACTGATTTTTCCTATATTTCAAGGCTGCATTCGACACCAACAACTTGACTGTGTACAATAATATAATAGATCAGTTCACTATGCTTCAAAAAAAACCATAATAGAATGTGAGCGAATGCGGAATGCTTGTTGATAAAGAAAGAATGTTTCCAGGTGAATATGGGTGTCATTTAGGTTAATGTTTTCAGTTGGAATGTCTCGCTTAAACCAGAAAGTGTCAAGTCAGAGTTCCTTCTCTCTTAACTGAAACGATGCTTATATATTATATTTGCTTGTACATTTTCTTTCCGTTGTTGCAAGCAGTCTTTTCTCTCAGAAATACCCATACAAACTAGTAATAATTATTTAGTAATATTTTTTTATAAACATTACCTTGTCTGGGACTTGAATTCGGGACCTCAGGGATACTTTGATTTTCTAGATAAATTTCTTAATAGATTTTCTGAATTTTAGAAATATGCTTTCTTTAATGAAGGTCGTTAAACTAAATTCAATTTTATTTTAAGACCATTTTTCAGACACTGTGCAATGTTTTTCCATTCTCAATTCAAGAATAAATCTGCCCTGAATTTATAGAAAGAAAGTTTTTATAAAGATAAATGGAAAAATTACAATTATTTTAAGAAAGAAGTCGCCGAGTTTTTCAAATTAAGAAATCATTTTTTAAGCTTAAACAAGAAAGAAAGTCGGTCAAGCCCGACTATAACATACTCTGTACCAAGAAAATTTGTCTTTTGAACATAACTCGAAAACCGTTCATCCGATCTTCTTCATTTCTTTGGCGGATCGATAAGTTATCCTAATAACTAAATATGTCCAGAAGAAACGAACCATCTATCTTTAAAACTGTGGGAGATATGACGTTTTTTCTAAATTGCGGGGGCGGGAATGGGCGTGGCCAAAATTGAAAATAAACTTGATCTGCCTGCAGACATAAGAAGCATATGTCCCGTACACGTCAAACCTCTATCTCTTACCATCTCTGAGATCTGTGCGTTCATACGGACGGACAGACGGACGGACGGACGGACGGACAGACGGACATGGCTATATCGACTCGGCTTTTGATGCTGATCAAGAATATATATACTTTATGGGGTCGGAGATGCTTCCTTCTGCCTGTTACATACTTTTGCACAAACTTATAATACTCTATGTACCTACGGTACAGAGTATAAAAAGAGAGGAAGTCGGTCAAGCCCGACTTTAATATACTCTGTATCAACGAAATTATACGCTCAGCATAAATTTTGTTGCTGCAGTAGCAGCGCTGCAACAGCGAACAGTCTTTTGAACATAACTCAAAAACCGATCATTCGATCTTCACCATTTCTCTGGCAGATCGATAAGTTATCCTGATTATTAACTGGGCCAACTAGCCATTCAAAAAATTCCAAAATTTTTATGGACAATGCTGGCATGTCGATACTCCTCCACAACAATTTATCGGATTTTTAAAGTGCAAGCCGTTACCTAGACTTAGACTTTCAGTCGAGGGTTCACTTTCGTTTTTTACATGTCCAACTGTCATTGCTAGATACAGTTTGTGTAATTTTTTCAGAATTTTTTAAGTTGTGGAACGTGGCTAAAATTTATAAAAGCTATATTGAATGTATATTTTCAAATATCTTAATGATTGTCGATAATGTAATGAATTCGTTTGAAAAGGATGTTCTTACTAATTATTTCGGGTTAAATGCAATTACAAGGAAAGAATTGATAGAACATCATACTGGATTAATGGACAGCAAATTATTCGGTAGATTTGATTTTTGATGGAACTTATGTCCATCATGAAATAAGTTCAAACAACGAGTACCAGCGTAGATCAAATTCGGGCCAACAATATTCAAAGGCCTCGGTAGCCAGTGCTATAATTTCTAAGTTAGATTTAGTTTTTCAAGTTAAATAACTTGAATTGGATATATTCTCAAAACTTTGTGACCTTTTTCGGCGAATCAAAATGATGCCGGCATACTGAAACAAGTTTTCAAGATCCTAGTGGACTAAGGACTCTTCTTAAACCTGGCGATATACAGGGTTGCCCATATTCGACGGACCCATGTTTTTTTTTAAAAAAATCAAAGAAAAAAATAAAAATTTGGCGGTTGGCAATCTTAATCATTTAATTTGTTCCAAGTAGATTTGTTTACATCAATTTTTGAATATGATATCTCTCAAATGGCCGCCTCTGGCGTTGATGGCGTATTGTGCCCTTTTTGCAGCATTTTCCATCGTTTTCGCCAACATTTCGGCCGGAATAGCGGCTATTTCTTCACGAATGTTGTCCTTGAGCTCTTCTACGGTCCTTGGCTTGTTAACGTAAACCTTTGACTTCAAATATCCCCACAAGAAGAAGTCAGGCGGCGTCAAATCGGGCGAACGCGGTGGCCAGTCCAAATCACCACTTTTCGACATCAAACGGCCCGGAAACAATTTCTTCAGAAAATCGATTGTTATGCGACTTGTGTGCGGTGGAGCGCCGTCTTGTTGAAACCAGAACTGCCTCATACGCTTTCGACGAATAATTGGCATCACAAAATTGGTCATCATGTCGAAATAACGCTCCTGGTTGATGGTAACAGCATGGCCATTTTCATTTTGGAAGAAAAACTGTCAAAAGTTATGGCGTTGCCAGATGGGTCCGTCGAATATGGACAACCCTGTATGCATTGTTGATCGTGGCTTTCGTGATGTTAAAGAAGATTTAATTGCATTTGGTACGTTAAATATAGGCATATCGCTTAAATTAACACATCTAACAAGATTCTACATAAACAACGTAATCAGCTGAGAACACAAGAATCTAATGAATCCTGGTATGTTACCATGGTCAGATGGGCTGTTGAAGACATTTCATGGCATTTTGGGGGAAAAATATCCCATTCTTCACCAACAGATAGACAACAAATTGTTGCCCAAGCTAAAGTCTATTTGAAAACTTTTTAAACAATAAGTTTCGCAAATGGCTTGACGCTGACAAGGAAATCTGCGAGGAAATTATAAATGCGGCTTCCTTCATCGGATATTCATGGATTTTCCGGAAATGACAGTGACAGAGATTTTGAAAAAAAATTTCTCAAAACTAGAAAATTAGGGCAAAGAGTGAGCTCCACTCTTGGGTTATGGTGCACAGCTTGTGGCCTCTTGGCCAGGGGTTGCAAGATGGAGGCATGGTTTAGATGACTCCGATGAGGAGTTGCTGTGTTCGTGGGGTATTGTGTGGGGACAGGTTGAGTCAGGTACTACCATCTGCAATGGCCTTCAGTACTTTATTTTTGATCATGACCTTTTTATTCACTTCTTTTGTGTGCTTTGCGAAAGATAACAGTGGATCTAGCGTGAATCATGTGGTCCTCTAGTGCTAGGTTCTCCTTAGACTGAGGTTCCAGACTTGCCAGCAACTGTGTTAATTTGGAAAGTGTCTATCCATTGCTCAAGCATGGCGATATCACTGCCTGTTGTGATAATGGTGCAGTCTTCGGTGTATGAGTTAAGCTTGACTTTGGGTGGTGGAAGAGGCATGCCAGCAATGTGGGTATTAAAGAGGAGCGGGGAGAGAACCTCACCCTGTGGTACTCACTACATTATAATCCTAGTCTTTGAAGTCAACTCGTGCTTGTCCTCCCGATAGACTACCTGCTAGCCATCTTGTAAGCTTAGTAGGATATGGAGGTCTTCGAGGAGGGTCGCATGGCTGACCGACAGCTCAAGGGACACTACCAACCAAAGCCCTTAAGCCATGTTGGTGTGTGGCTGGACGAAGATGTGTTTACTCAGACTATAGAATTTTGTTGGTCGAGGAAAGGAGGATGATGATGGGGCGGTAAGATGCACCTTGGTCGGCTGGCTTAACAACTTTAAGAATGGGAATGATTTCCTAGTTTTCCAAATGGTTGCTATGCTCTGAAATCTCACAAATAGGTTGAAGGTGTGTATAGTATGTGATCCCCAGAAGAACAATATGCTTTGGCATGATAGCAGTGGGTTTCGGGGGCTTGGCATCTTTGATCGCTAGTTCCACTCATCTGTGCTGAAGGAGACTGATTCCACCTAATCGTCCGTTCTTAGACAAGCACTTGCCAGTTGTCTTAGCTGTCGGGGTCGGTGTGAGATTAGTCTTAGTCATAGTCTGAACTACAGGCCACACTGAAGCTCTGTTAACAATGATAGCAGTCTCAAATGTCTATCAAATGTTATGGCTGATGGTTCAAAACCAAGCCATAACTTTTCAAAATATCAAATCTCAGCTAACAAGTCAAACTTTTAGTCTAGTATTGGAAGTACGACAGAATTTCCATAAGATTAGGGTGAAGAGTGTACGCTGGCTTGCTTCAAATTCGTTTTTCATCCCTGTTTGAAATGAAAACTCATCGTTTTTTAAATGCAACTTGATAACTTTTATTAAATTTGAAACAATCGCAAACAAAGCAATGCATTTGGCTGTATTTGTCTCAGAATTCCTGCTTAAAGCTTTGTCTGCGTTTTTTTGAGTTTTGTTAAGCGGCTTTGAATCTCATTGGATATATAGAAGCAATATTTGGAATAGATATAGTTGGCTTATAAGTTTTTTTTTGTTTACTCCGATTTGACGGGCACATAGGTGAGTATGATGGTGGAATGTGGGGCCACCTGCAGATCCCTGAGGCTGACCTTGCCTCCGGAGGCCACTTGAGTGGAATTATTGTCGTGAACGTCATTGTAGTGCTCGCTAAAGAACGAGATGGTCATCTTGTCGGGCAGATCATGAGAGTCGCCGATTTGTACAGCTTGCGGTGACTCTGTAGGATTGAAGATGACAAAGTAGCCGGGATTGCCAGACTTGATTCTATGGTGAGGGAGAGAAAAGAGTAGCAAATTAATTTCTGAGCCGAGCAAAATATAATTGAGTTGAAATTTAGTTATACCTCTGCCTTCAAGGGGCAAGCATGAGAGAAAAAGGTTTTAAAATCATTAAGAAAATCTGGCTAAAGCGCTTTAGCTGTCATGTGCTTACCTGGAGTAGGCCAACAGCGGATCGGTCTTGAAGAGCATCAGCTCGCCGTGCATGTACGAGGCCGAACTGCGCAGCTGCTCTATATTATGATAGGTAGCCACTGACACATTCTTATACGCAATGCCATCCACAGCCACCACCGGCACACCCGGCAATAGCGAAAGCACCCAGGCCAAAGCCGAGGGATCCTGTGGCGTGTCTACATTAACATCGGCAAAGTTCCACTGCAGCCAGGTGTCATTGCCTGCCTGGAAGAGCATATTCTCCAGATGATCTCTCAGCGTATGGTCTGGCTTGGGTTTGCTTAGAGTTTGCACAAAGTCACCATACATCGGCACATCAATGCCCGAGGCTCCACCTGCTTCACCCAACTGATAGACTTGGGGCTGTATCACATCCTCGGCCACCGATAGGAAGGCTTCAGCTGAGGTATTCTTCACAATATGCAGATACTCATACAGCACATCACCCAATCCTGTGTGGAATGTGGTTTGCCTGTGGTCATAGAAGCCATACTCATTGGGCGCCGAGTTCAAATTCTTTGGCACAGCCGAATTCACTTCATCCTCCAGACTGTCGGAGAGTACAAAGAATTTGGTGTTTTTCAATCTAAATCCCTGCACTCCAAGTCCGACCAAATGCTTGAGTACTCCACCAAATTCCTTTCGGACCAGAGAGCTGTTCATTTTTAGGTCGTAGTAACCATCCTCGAACTGGGAGAGTACATAACTGCCATCCAGTTGCTCCCAGGCTGAGCGATTACCGCCCACTTTGAGCCAGTTGGTGGGTGCACTTGTTCTGCCGCTGATCCAGACAAAGGCGTTACGCTTCTCCTGATCCAGCAAGGCTTCCTTCAGCAGGGTCGACTCTTTGCCCGCATAATTGGGTGTCAGATCCAGTATGACACGCACATCGCTGCTCTTGTAGTAGGCCAGCAATTGTTTAATCTTCTCCTCCAACTCGGGATTAGATTTAACCTCATAGGTGAGGGCGGCAGGCAATTCGTAAATGACACCCGTGGCATGCATTTTCTTGGCCACATCCACATCCTGGGGCTTGGCTTCAGAGACCAGGGAGAATTTGGCATGTGGACCACGTTTGTACCAGGGCAAAGGTTGAGGAGCAGCACATTTGGGGGCACCGATAATGATGAGAATCGCACCCACCAGCATGGACACCCAAATGGCCCAGAAGCCGATAAAGAAGATCCACCGTAGACGCACCCAGAAGGGATCATTGGCATACTTCATGAGCTCCTCCTTGCTCATGCCCGTAAAGGTCTGGAGGAGAGGGAGGAAGGGAGGGAGATATGAGTTATATGTGATGGCTTGAGGTGTGTGTGCATAGACTTACGGGCTTGCCACCATTAAGATTGCCTATGTCAATCTTGGCATCACCATTCTGAGGATCGCTCTTGATGAACTTAACCTCATCGCGACGCTCGGCCAGTTTGTCTTCCATACCGCCCGAGCCCAGCATTTGCTCATCGGCTCCATCGGCCACATTAAGCTTTTTGTCCTCCACCATGTCGACAGTGGTCAATTCAACTGAAAAGTGGAAAGAGGAATGTCAATTGCGGGCACTTAATCAGTTTCAATTTAGCTTCAATTGGAATATAAAGGAAATGAAAGCTTCTCTCTGATCATGTGATTTTAGAGCGGGGCTTTTGATTGAGAGTAAGGGAAACTGACAACTCGATGACGTCATCTGATAAGAAAAATCAATATCTTGGCCTCTTTTTCCCACATATTTGCTTGATAAGGCACGTAGGCACACGCCCCAGTACATACATAATTAGCATTTTTTCTCGATGCAATGTCCGCGTCTTGTTACATCAGCCTCCCTTTCTCTTTCTCTCACATTTTCCCATTTTTTCTCATTTATAGGCTATTTACACTAGTTGTGCGTTATGCGTTCACCTGGCTTTTGTTCTCCTTCCTGTAATTTGTCTTCTGCTATGCACTTGTACACTTCTGGCGTAGCACTTTCACTTGTTGCTTTTGCTGTAGTCTCCGACGCGGCAGCTAGAATTAAGCGAATTTTATTAAGTGAAAAGTGCGTTTTCGAACAGTGTGACCATTAAGTGAAAATTTACCCACGCGGGGTTATCTAGCAGTGTGAGCAAAAGTTTGAGATTTTTCACTGTTAACATTAACAGCTGCCTAGCAGCGCGCTGTTAAGCGCAAGCTCAAACAAAAGCTAGCTGCTATGATTAAGCGTTATAATTAGAAATTCAATACAATTTATTAACTTACCAGCTATGGGCAATGTAACGGAATTCTGTAAACATTTATATTAATAATTAGAATGTAGTGTAAGCCATTTTTATAAACTTACCTTATTGGCTGCGCCGCCCAAACGTTTTAGGCGTGAGAACAAA
>JAWNNO010003622.1:0-19771 GCA_035044985.1 Lordiphosa fenestrarum
AACGGCAGGATTTAATTTTTGCATTTACTTTTTACAGACTAAAAACAGAAATTCTACAAATATGCAGACTTGCAGAGTATTGCATGTATGAAGAAACTGATGCAGAATTCAACCAAATTCTTGAGAGAAATATAGGACATAGATGTAGACAATATAGTGGAAACTCTTAAAAGTCCTATATCGGCATACTCCTAGTCCCCTTATTCTGAAGGAAGCCTAACTAAGACTTTCGAGTTATAACTTTGAACTTATTAAAGAACTAATTGTGCCAAAAGAATTCAGTAAAAGGTGCAACCTTTTTCGAACTGAATTCAATAGCAGAAGCAGATTTTGATTCAACTAGTTGTCGAGTTGGAAAGTGACGGATATGTGGATGAAATGGACATCGAAAATATGGTTTTTAACATTGGCTGTCCAGAGCGCTATTATGATTCCACTATATATTGGAAATGCGACCTTAGGCAAATGGTGGAATTCTCATTTCTGCTGAGGAAAACGTCAAGAGAAATATGCGGAACCAATATTCGGCTGCTTCTGATTTAAGTTTGCCCGCAACTTAATGAAGCCTTATCCATTTTCAACCACAGCTTCAGTGCAGCGAAAAACATTTCCGTCGCATCGGCAAAAGATAACATAGTCGCCCAAAGAATAATGCAGCTATTGTCATTTGTGGTTGTATTCTGCAAAGCTTGTTTAATACACACAACAGCCAACTTAATGAAAGCTGGAAGAACGCTGCGAGTCATTTTAAACAAAAAATGAAGCAAAAAATGGTTCAAACAAAAGAAAATGTTAATGCCATCATTATTTATAGAATGTATATTATTATTATTATTATCCAATAAAACTAAAAACAAAGTCGAATCAGTCTTATTATTGGCTTTAGCAAATCCAACTGACATTTATGGAAAGAGGCCTTTTGGACACTCTTTTCCAGCAAAATGTTTCGAGTCTGCTTCCAATGCTCCCTCTGCATTTCGTTTCTCTCCCTAGCCAACGAAATCAGTTCCTGGTGGTAACGTTTTCGTACTCACATCAGTCGAGTGGATTTTAATCCACCTTTGCTCCATCAGCATGGCCATCTTCTGGTAGAAGTGGGTATTTTTACGGCTCTTTCTGAGATCGCCGATGCTTTCACCCCAGACACCCCAGACAGTCGACATTTGAAGTTTTACAATCACTTGCCGCGCTTACATTGATTACGTTTTCGCTGTGAATATTTTGATAAAATTTGGCACAGCAAGTTCTTATGTACCATTTTTGACGATAGACGATAGATGTTGGCTAGTGTGATATTGATTTTTAAAATCAAATTCAACAATAATAATTTTGATACCCTTGCAAAGGGTATTATAATATTAACCAGAAGTTTGCAACGCATAGAAATATTCATTTCCGACCCCATAAACCATATATATTCTTGATCAGGGTGACGAACAGAGTCGATTGAGCTTTGTCCGTCCGTCTGTCCGTCTGTTTCTAAGCGAACAAATCTCTCAGTTTTAAAGCTATTCAGCTGAAATTTTGCCCAGAGTTTTCTTTTTGCTACTAATATGTCGGAACCGACCGGATCGGATGACTATATCTTATAGCTTCCATAGGAACAATCGGTCGAAAAACTAGTTTTAGTATGAAAATCTTTTTTCTTTTCAATGGCAACGTCTCCCAAACTTTGTAATCGTAGGTTTTCTATGCTTTTTTATAGTTCTACCAAGTTTTATTAAAATTGGACAACTATATGGTATTGCTGCCATACAAAAGATAGGTCTGAAAATCAGTCTTAGTTAGAAAAACTTTTTTGGTTTTAATAATGGCATCCTGTAATTTTGTATTTGTTTGTTTCCCGGGCTTTTACACAATTCTACAAGTTTTTGTCCAAATCGGATGGCTATATCATATAGCTCCCATACGAACGATCGGTCGGAAAATGGAAAAAAGAGAATTTTTTGAAAATATTTAAGCGAGCACTTGCAAGGGTATACAAACTTCGGCACAGACGAAGTTAGCTTAGCTTAGCTCCTTAATATTATTCGGAAACTGATTTTGACTATTGTATATGGAATTCTGGAAAAGTGACATAACTATCTTTAGGTTTTCTATTTTAAAGATTAAGCCTTCTCATTAGATGGTTGATTCTGTGTCGCACAAAGGCTATAGCCTACGCCTACAAAACTACGCAAAATCAAACATGGTCAAATTAAAATTGGTTTATTGAATACAAATTTGAATTCAATTTAAACCCATGATTTCTTGGTGCAACTTTTTAAGAACTGCAGGTAGATTTTGTTTTTGCTACCGATACTAATCGAACACTCAGGACCAAATATTTTACTTACATTTTTAATGAGCGATAAAACAAACTAGTCATCAGTTCAAACCATTTCCAGCTAGAAAATTTTGGTATAAAACTGACCTATTTAAAGTTTACCTGTACCTGAACTCCATCTCCATCTAAAACCTATCACCTGGTCAATTTGACTTCAGAGAGACATTTTTGTTGTATTTTTGCTTTATGAAAACTAATATTCTTTTAAGTTTTTGTTTGATTTTAGTCTCAAAGCAATCGTTTATTAAGTTTGGAGTTTTTGCAATTTTTTAAACAATTATTTTTTAGATTAAGCTGGCTCGATTTTTGTTCTCAATTGTTTTCTAGATTTAACAACTTTTGGTCGTCTTTTTTGGCAACTTCTGCTATCAGCCACGTTTTGTTAATACATATTTCTCCACATCTCTGGAATGCAATAAGTTACTGGCCATTATACGAAAATTACGATGTGTGTGTTTCAACTTTAAGTTTATCGCGGTCTGAAACTAATAAGGTCGTATATTCTTACTTGAATATTTAAAACTTATCTTCCTCCTCCCCCTAAAAGGAGGATTTTTATACAACCTAATTTTTGGAGTTTGGCCATTTTGTCAATTGTTCAGAAATTTACTCTTAGGGGCCTTAAGTGAAACTGTCGTTTGATTTTGTAAGCAACCAACTTAAAATGTAAACGCAAACTGTGCCTTTATTTCAAATTTGTATTAAATAGCTAAT
The DNA here is from genome assembly GCA_035044985.1 of Lordiphosa fenestrarum. Taxonomy (NCBI): domain Eukaryota; kingdom Metazoa; phylum Arthropoda; class Insecta; order Diptera; family Drosophilidae; genus Lordiphosa; species Lordiphosa fenestrarum. The sequence continues at coordinate 3,041 of JAWNNO010003622.1, forward strand.
AAACCTGAGAATATTCCAAGTCCTAATTTGCTAACGTGTCCTGGCTTAAATATTGGCCAACTTATAACTTGCAGCTGACACAATTTATGGACCCAATTCCAGGCCAATGTGCACACTAATATAAGATAAAACAACTCAACTCTCTCTATTGATCTGCTTCTGCTTGGCCAGTAAGGCGGCTAACAACAACTATGGGCAGTCGAGCATAACTAATTGAATTCATAATTTACAATTAAGTATGTAAGCTACTTTCATATTTATGTCTCTTCACACACACACACACACCGACACAGACAGGGAAAATCTAAGGCAGTCCGCTCATTTGTCCATTATCGGCCATCATTTGTGCCAACTGCAATAAATGTCAATTATTCATGAATTTTCAATAACTTTAGTCCGGGCAAAATAGAAAAGTTTCCGTTTTGGTCTTTACTTGGTGTTCTTTTTTTTTTTATTCTTACGCTGTCCCTGTCTGAGCTTGGCAAAAAGTTTTTAATAATATGTAAATATTGCAGAGCAGCAAAAGAGGGACAGAGAGGGGGGATGGCCAGTGACTGGCGTTAACTAAGGAGCACATAAAGTATGATGCCAAACAATATGGCTGTTGCAGAGAGGAGAAGAGTGTCAGCGCAGACGACAAGGCAAACAAAGTCGTTGCCATCTACCCAAAAGCTTTCTTCGAACGTGCTCGCTCTCTCTTGCCCGGCATAGTTATAATGGTGAATAATTAACAGTTATTAATAATGACAAAAGCAGCTGCTGCTGACGCCCACCGAAAACAGCTTACCAAATATATAGCATACTTTTCTGCACAACATTTGTGCGCGCGCTTTCTGATTTAAAATTCACCGCCAATAATAATAAAAATAAATCACCCACAAAGATGTTTAGTTCACTTGGTTGTTGTTGGCGCGTGCGTTGCGAAAAAAAAAAAAAAACAAAAACTTTTCTGTGACTCTTGCTTAATAATTTGCCATAATTTATGAGCGGCGACGTCGCGTCGTCTTTATTATTGGATTTCTTGCCACGCCCACAGACAATTTAAACTTTATGCCAAAACGTTTTTGAATGCTTAATTAGTGCTTGAGCTGGCGCCGAATTGGGTTTGGGGATTTAGGGGCCAGGGATTTAATTTGTTTGCTTGTTAGGGGAGCGGGGAAATAGAAAGGCAACAGGAAAGTGCTTAGAAAAACATATTTCTGTTAATTGGCATGATTAAATTTAATGCGAACAGCTAGTGCATTATTTTCTGGAGACTTAAGTTGATGAAAGGCCGCATTAGTTACTTTTCGGGGAATTGAAATGCTTTGATGCTTTAATTAAATATTTATAAAACAAGTTTTGGTTCGAAAGTTTCGAACTTAAGCCATCTACTTTAAATAAGAACTTTTTCTAATTTTTTTGTGATTTTGTATGCCCTTTTTATGCTAATTCCGGCTACCATTCGCTTTTCACGCAATTTATCAGAACTTATCAAATGTAGCAACCAGCAGCAACAACCGATCAAACAATCAACAGTCACGTACCATTTTGACGGTTTACTTTTGCCAAAAAAAAAAAAGAAATACTACAACAACAAAAAACGAGACCAGAACGTGAAATATTCAATTTTTGATACATTTTGCCGGTACATTTAAATTTATTTTTACAACCCTCGGTACGTGTCTCGCCACACCAGCCTCAAACAGACGATAAAATAATAATCGATTTGAGCATGGGAGCCCACAACTCATCTGGAGCACAGCAGCGCTTCCTGCCGGGAATCGATTTCTGTTCTTCTTTTTTGTTGCCTTCCAAAATTTATGCGAATTTGAATTTGATATGGTTAAACTGTTTGCCTAGGCAACGTCAGCCATGCAAATGGTCTGATAAGCGCAGCGCAGTAGTCAAAGTAAAGGCTAGAGGTTGGCTAGAGGGGGGCGGGGGAGGCTACCCAGCTTTTGTCGCTTTTTAGTGTAAAATTAATTTGCTATAATTCATCAATAGAGCCGCCTTTGCAAAGGCAAAGGCAAAGGATTATTTTGCATAAAAAATTGTGGCACTTGTCGATTCTGCATAGTCGGCTCGCTCGCTCTATCACACTGCGAGGGGGGTGTGATGAAGTAGGTGTGTGTGTGTGTGTGTTACTGACGCACTTTGTGTAATTTATGGCTGCACATTTGTTTTATTGAGTTTAATGTGGGCACAGTTGTTGCTGCTGCCGTTATTTTTTTTTCAAAAAAGGTGCAAAGGTTGGAGCAGGCAGTTTGAAGAATGGAAGTTGGCGGTCCATTGGAGCTTTGTCATGCCCTGGAAAGAGTCTTGTGGGGCAAATTGTATTACATTTACTGGCAGAAATGGGTGGAAGAGACAAATCGTTTTTCTTGGTTTGATTTGGAATTTTATAAGATATTCCAGAAAATAAACAAGTGCTGAGTTTTACTTTTTTTGGATTTAAAGCAGCTGATGTAAGGGGCAGACAATTAAGATGTTTGAGTGAGAGATCTCATTCATTTCTTGCAGCTAGAAGTGGCAAGGCATTGTCCTTGACAAGCTATCAACATAGCAATTATAGAATTGTAGTTTAATTAAAGATAGAAAAGCAAGACCTGCATTTTTTTATGGTTTTACTAGAGATTATAAAAAACTGACTTATGACTTATCTATATCTAATCTTGAAAAGTTGTTATACAACTGAATTGAAAAACCAGTAGCAGGGCGACTGGAAATAATATGCTGATAATAGGACCCGGGGGATCTTGAACAAATACTGCCCCGATAAATCTGCTATCTGTATAATGTAAAAAACTCGTTGAGTTTCGTCAGAAGAAGCATTCGTACATATATCGTTTACTTATGTGAGGTATTTATGTCAATAGCTTAAATCTGGTAATACGAATAGAAAGTACGGCATTTTTTAGCATAAACGGTTTCACAATGTTTTGATGTACTAGCGCTATTTGTGTTGTTTACAGTGCACACTGGGCTGAATGGCCAAAATATTTGCAAAAAGTCGAATTTTAAATAACAATGTTTTATAATGATTGTCATTTATTCTAAGAGAGGATACTTCAAATATAACAATTCCAAAAATAAAAGCTGACGGAGGGCAATTGTGGACTTTTATCAGGCCTGCAAAGTCTGTTGTTTGCTGGCCTGTTTGATTTCATAAAAAAGCGGGAAAATGTATGTCATCTTTGCTACAAGAAACAATTTCCGCTAGTGAACAAATAAAATGTGTGAAATATGCAAAATACAATAAAATTGATGTACTATGTAAACCTGTGTTAAACCTGTGAAATTATGAACATTAAATTGTTTTGTGAAACGTCCTTAAACTGAGAAAACTTACTCAAAACCCCTTTCCCCTGTGGACTTAAAACTAACTTTCGCCCACTTTCGGCCAAAATGTTTATACTCTGTACCGTAGGTACACAGAGTATTATAAGTTTGTGCAAATGTATGTAACAGGCAGAAGGAAGCTACTCCGATATCATAAAGTATATGTATTCTTCATCAGCATCAACAGCCGAGTCGATATAGCCATGTCCGTCTGTCTGTCCGTCTGTCTGTCCGTCTGTCCGTCCGTCCGACTGTATGAACACCTAGATCTCGGAGACTAGAAGAGCTAGAGCAACCAAATTATAGATGTAAGCTAGTATTGTCTGTAGGCAGATCAAGTTTGTTTCAAATTTTAGCCACGCCCCTGCCGCCCCCGCAATAAAATTTTTTTGAATATCTCCTACAATTTGCTGAGCTATCGAGCTCAGATTTTGCAGTGTATTCTATGTGGCCAATATCTACAATTCGTATGATATGATAAATAGGGTATTTAAGATGCATGGAACGTATTCTTTTCCAGCTGACATCCTCTCTTTTCGAAGGGCATTCCTCTAGGAATTTATAGACGAATTCTAAAAGTCCGACATAATAACTATGCACATTCTTCTAAAGATTTTAAAGATATTCAAATGGATTAGAAGAATTTTTTCAAAAGTGTTCGAATAGTCACATTTTTACAGAAATTATATTTCTTTATTTGCCTTTGTGAACCACTGAACCGAACCGAAACCGCGGTTCAGTTAGCTCCAAAAACCATGTACTGAACCAAACCGGCGGTTCAGAAATTCTGCGAACCACTGAACCGAACCAGTACTTATTTTCGAGTGGTTTGCATCCCTGTTTTATTTTGTAATTTTGTTAGGCTATCTTTGTTAGGCATCCTAGTTTATAAGCCTTTTTATAACGTTATATCAAATTTGTTGACAGCTTTTTTGTCGACGATTAATAAATAAATAAATAAATAAAAAAATTTCGGTATCCGATAATGATATCGGATTCGTTTTTAAGAAAAATATCAATATTATTTCCGGCATCCCTACTCTGTATTCTTTCTGCAAAAGGTTGGAGATGCCTGTCTTTGAATGTTACCTTCATTTCCACAAATTCAATATACTCTGCGTACCTTTGGATACGCATAATATTTCCCAACTTTCTTCAAGCGAATAACGACCCCTTTCATGACATTTGACCTTTTAAAGTCAAATTATGAATGGTTCAAATTCCAAACATGAGATCGACCACTCTGTACAAATACAAATTAAAAATGCTTTAAGACTAGTTAAATATGCAGAAATAATATGAGAGAACGAATTAATTTCGAGGCATAAAAACTTATGTGAGAAATTGCTTCATGCTTCATCATGAAGCACCGCCATTAAGATTTCTGGGAAAAGTGTGCAAAAACTGGAAAGTTTAATCAACGACTAAAATGATTACAGATTAGCTTGCTCCTTTCTCGACCATCTGAATTGGCTTGTTAATTGACTTTAAATGCTGTTGCTGCTGCCCGGGTGTATACTGCAGTTGATTGCATGCACTTTTTGATTAAATCTGGCCTGCGGCTTTCATCACAACCCACTTGGCATATAAAAAAACTACGCACAGATTTCACCATGGTTGGCACAATTTGATATTATGAAAATGTATACAAAGCATCACACCTAACCCCCGGTAGCTAGATGACTTCACACACACACATAACAACAACACATACATACGCATATAGTGTATATATATATATATGTCTATTTTTGCCATAAAATAACACCAGAGGGCGCTGTCAGCAGCATAAGCTCAGCATTTCCGTTTTTGTTTTAGTTACAACTAACTACACACATAGACACACACACACACACACACACACATGCCCACATATGGCCACATACATATATATCAAAACATTTGTGTAGGCGCGTGTCAGTGTGTGAGTAAACCACATATGGTGATGGCTTTGAGAGCCGGCGGTACGCATTGCCAGGCATTTGCATTCAAATGCATTTAATTAAATCAACTAGAACCAACAGGAAAATGCAGCAGCAGCAGCATCAGCAACCATCACACCCCACACTCCAGCCCCCCTCACTCCTCAATATGAGCCTCATAACATTTAAAACGAAATTTATTTTGTGTAAATTTTGCCAGGTTCGTTAGTTTTAATTGTGTTAAGTTTTCATTTTCAGTGCGTGGACTCAAACAGTGGATCAAAATATTAAAATACACAATTTTTTGTTGTATTGGGAAAAATAAAACAATTTTGGTTTTGGCAAATTTTAATATATATTTGTTTATTTTGGAACTTTTAAAAACTACGCTGTAAGCCTTAATTAGTTTTCAAAATTTGCACTAAAATAGCAATTATTTTTCTTGACATTTAAACAAAATGACAAGCTAACAATATTCTTCCTTCTTTCTTATCTTTTCAGGTAAATTTCATTGTGGGTAAAGGTTATCAAAAACCTTTATTTTCATCAGGGCTGCAAACCGGTTTGGAACCTAACCGGTTCGAACCCGGAATTCCCACTTTCAGTTTACTGTGAACCGAACCTTGAACCGAACCTCTTAAGGTATTAAAGCTGAACCTGATCCTGTTCCGAACCTAAAATTTCGGTTCGGTTCAACAAAAATTATAGACATGAAGAATTTTACCTATTTCCTAGCGACTTCTTCCATTACTCTGATGGTTTTGAAAAACTGAGTCTTACAATGGGCAGGAAAGTTTAATGTAAACATCTATAAAAATATTCCGAATTACCATTAGAATTCCCACACATTTAAGCCTTTGTGTTTTAAGATCCTTGACTCCAAAGCTTATTGATTTATTCACAAAAAACGAACGTAACCTTACCTTACTGGAAGCATCCAGCACTTTGAAATTTTTATTTTGGCACAGTACTCTATATAAATAGAAACACTTTGTCATTGCTTTTCTGCTCATGAGCTGTATGAAAGTGTTTCTATTTACATAAAGTATTGTCATATCCCATCCCAATTTTGGTTCGAACCAGCGAGCCGGAGCTCCCAAAATATTTTTGGGTTTGCAGCTCTGATTTTCATACATGTGGTTTTTGGAACTGCATTATCAAAAATTTCAAATACAAACGCAGAACCTAGAACACTGACAATAAGGCCACAGCTTTAGATTTCCTTTTTTATTGTATTATTAATACCAAAATGATAGTAAAACCACTGTAAATGTTGGAAAAAGTATTAGCTTTTGCTTGCAATCAACTTGACCAGGAAATGTCATTCTTTTTTTTTTTTTTTATACAATTTCATACAATTTCTCTCCCCGGCTCTGTGTTGATGTTAATGTTTTTTCTGTCAATTTGGCAGTTTTTGCCATGCGGTTTTTAAAAACAAGTGAAACCATTAAATAAAATATATAAAACCAGTCAAGAGAAAGCGTAGAGATTGTCATACTGCTGCCTGTAGGCCAATCGCAGTGTCAATTAGCCCATTGCCTGCTAACAGCGTACCCGCATCAAGCTGTCAGAAAGTTAAATGTGAAAAACTCATTCGTGGCATTTCTTTTATTATCGCTAATTGAACAACGCCAGGTCTGAAAGGTAAGTGATGAATTATGCCAAAAATTCCATATTCATTTTGTAAGACGCAAAAAAGGGGTAAAAAAGAAGAGAGGCGTTGTGTCTATTAACACTCGAGTGCATTTTCTTTGTGTCAGAAAAGCCAGAAAAAAAAAATAGAAATACAACATTTCCCTTTCCGTGGGGTAAAGAACTTTAGAGTGCGGTGGGGGGGCTGCTTCTTAACGAGTCAATGAGATAAAGTTTTAGAAATGTATTTTATTTTTCTCTGCTTTTGCTGTTCATGTTGTTTTGATTTTCAAAAGAAAATTCTGCACGACTTAATCGAAATCTTTGCCAAATGCGGCGGGCAGGGGAAACTGAGGAATATGGAAATGACAGGCCGGGCCTTTATGTAAATGTATATATATATAATTAGAGCGGGTAGTTTTAGAAAGTTTAGATGGGAAATGTGATAGGGTTTGAATGGAAAGCTCAACTAAATCAAACTTTAATGAAAAGTTTGCTAAATAGCACACAAATCAAGAGATTACTCATACTAGATTGACTTCATTCACTCTATTTACACTACATTCTACCATTTTTGGTCGATTTCTGACACAATAACTTTCTTTAGTTATTCGTGGAACTTAATAAGCATTGACACCAGGATTTCCTTAGAAATGAAACCAGGAATAGAACACGTATTAACTGTGTAACTCTGTAATGCATCTATTAAAATGTTCAAAATTACCATTAGAATCCCTAAACAAATAAGCCTCTGTTTTTTAAGATCCTTTTCTCCAAAGCTTATTGAATTATTCACAAAAGAAGAGCTTAACATTACACTTTTGGTATGTAAATCGACCCAATTTTCTTACAGTTTACTTCGTTTTAAGGTCGATTACTAAATAAACTTGTATTAAGCATGGGCTGAACCAAGGTTCGAACCAAAACCGTTGCCCAAAAACCTTGAACCTCCAAATTCTGAACCTGAACCATTTTTATACCCGTTACTCGTAGAGTAAAAAGGGTATACTAAAGTCGTGCAAATGTATGTAACAGGCAGAAGGAAGCATCTCCGATATCATAAAGTATATATATTCTTCATCAGCATCAACAGCCGAGTCGATATAGCCATGTCCGTCTGTCCGTCCGTCTGTATGAACACCTAGATCTCAGAGACTAGAAGGCAGATCAAGTTTGTTTCAAATTTTGGCCACGCCCCCTCCCGCCCCCGCAATAAAAAATATTGAATAACTTCCACAATTTTTAAGATATCGATCTCAGATTTTGCAGTGTAGTCTATGTGGCCAATATCCACAATCTCACCTCTCCACAATTTTCAAAAGGATCGGATAATAAATGGCCGAGTTAAAAAAATGTTGCATACTTATCCGAGCTGAGCTGAGTAACGGGTATTTCGAAGTCGGGCAGGGCCGACTTTAACTTACGCTCTCGTTTAAATTTTGGTTCGAGCTCCCAAAATATTTTCGGGTTTGCAGCCCTGATTCTTACCAGGTTCCTTAGTATTATGGCCACCAATTATGCTTACTTTTTTGTGATCTTCTTAAACAGCTTCCTAAGAACGTTGCAGTTCTACGTTTCAATATTGAACTGTATAGCGCTGAATTCTGACCTGATAAGTAAGAACGACAGAATGCATGCCTAATTTCAGGCATGTTTTCAGTACTCCCCATGAAACTTATCAGCTAAGGTAGGACCTGTCTGTACGAAAATCATGGCTGTTAGTCCGTGTTTACACGATAAAGTGTGTTTCATGAAACTCTATTCCACTTCGTTTTAAAGCATCTTGTAAACTTCGCTCGCACTTACAGTTCGAAGTTATGTTCTTACATTCAGTTACTATCGCGTTGCAACCCTTTTTTTGCAAGCTATCGATACAGTGCAATCATCAGCGTTCTGGTTTTTCAAAAGGCGATCTTATGATAATTGAATGCTTCGCAAATCCACATTGACAGTATTTTTATTGAACTTACTTTCAGAAGGTGACTATCTTAAAAGTTACTCCATAATATACCTTTATTTAATTCTTCGAATCATCTAAATGATCGTCCACACAAGACTAAGTTGAAAAGGTTTTTGAAATTTTAAAAATTATTAACCCTTTGCGATATTGAACAAACTTATTAAATATACTTGGTTTTACACAGCCCCAAAAGAGCCAAGCCCAGCTTGTCTCAATCTCCTGGCTTGTGTGCTTCTAATTTTCGTAAAAGAGAAAGGGACCTACAGTTGAACTCTGAACCCAAACGGCACTATAGGAGTAACTTTTTATGCCTAGTTACTTTTAAGCTGGCGCCAATAGCTAGTGAAGGTGACCGGGTGTGACAGTTTTTTAAAGAACAAGATTGTTCAGAAGCAGACACACGCTACCCGCTGCACCACAGCCGGTCTTCAAATTAGTTTGGGTAAATCATTAGCAATCTAACCATTGGACAATTTTGGTTCGAACCCGTGAGCCATGAATTTCCAGATTTGCAGTCCTATTTAAGAGTAACCCATTTGGTAACCAGATCTCTTAAAATCGTTAGACAGTTCATTTGTAATTCAAAAGGAGCCATAGTTCGAGGGCAAGGCACTTATAATGGAACAAATGAATTAAAAACCGTTATCAAGGTTTGAATTGTTTGTTGATTGTGATCAAAATATCTTGCGCTAAGATATCGAGCTCATATTTTGCAGTGTATGTGCCCAATATCTACAATCTCACAAATTTTCTTAAAGATCGGACTATGAATGGCAGAGTTATACAGATTATAAAAAACGTTGCATACTTATCGGAGTCGAAATTGCAATCCCCTCAGATAGCCAAGCGCGCTTGGCAACAATAAGTTCATCTTTAAGCTCGTCCTGGAGACAAAGAACAAATTGGACCGACTAGGCAGCAGGAAGTACCTATCCCAACGCTAGATACCGGGACATTACCTCATTCCCGGAAACAAAATGGCCGACGAACTGGCACGCAAGGGGTGCGGCCACCGCAATGGTAGGATTAGAATCCCATTGAGGCATAGGCCAACATATCATTAAGGAATTTCTTAGAAAAGAATAGAAGCCTACTGTGTAAACCCTAAGCAAAAGCTTAATGCTTAAAGTGAACCACAACCCTAAAAGGTTTCAGAAATTGGTCCAACAAGTTAAGAATACCCTTAGGATCCTGACAGCGCTCTACACGGGCCAATGTAGGCTACGGATTCTGTGATCTCTTCTCAGGAGAAGTCCTCCGAACATATATTAGCCCACTTCGATGCTCTGTCGAGGTGCAGACTTAACAGATTTGGGGAACACAGCTTACACCCCAACAAGATTAGTTGCCTAGAATCCACGAAAATCCTGGCATTCGTACAGAAAATTGGATTGCTGGGAGAGTTTTGACTCAGTAGGTGGCATAATAGATCAAATCTGGTTGCGGTGCGCTTTATTCCCAACAACAAATAATAATTTCTGAGCCGAATGCGCTGTTTGCTTACATAATGTTAAAATATTCAAATTAATGTTAATGCTCTGTTAATTAACATAAGGAAGGCTATGAGCCGAATGCTCTGTTTGCTTACATAATGTTAAAATATTCAAATTAATGTTAATGCTCTGTTAATTAACATAAGGAAGGCTATTCAACAGGGGAAACGGGTACGTCGAAGTGGACTTATTAATTGGTTTCCTTATTTTGTACATCCTAATTCTAGTTTTGCTAATTTTTGTTTTGTTGTTGGAAGTTTCAGCGAAATTCTTTCTACATCATTATCCAGTGTGAACAAAAAGTACTTTCAAAATATCTTCCTCGTGAGTTTTAACTAACTTAAAACTTCTTAAACACCTCACCTTCAAAAACATCATCATCATCATCATCATAAACCACATCATGTATGCACTGAGCCTTATATATTTAATTAATTGAAATGTTTGGGCTGAACAAACCATTTACTAGCAGTTCCACCGACGCACCCAGAAAGCCTACAAAGTAACTCTCCCTCCATCAATTTCAACTTCCATTAGCGAGCAGCGAGGCATAATTGTGCCAACATTTAGCATCATTATTTTTGCGACTTATCTTTGATCTTAATAGTTTGCTTTGACAATTTTTTCATTTACTTTTGAGTAGAGACAACGTTTAATGTGATTAATTAATTTAAAATCCCCCCACCTCGCTGGCAACTTGGAAGTTTCTCTAATTGCCTTCAATGAAGGACCTTTTCATACACACACAAAAACCCGTTGACAGTGACACTTGAAAAATGTGCACAAAACAGAAAAACTAACACAGAAAGTGGTAGCCTACCGCAGCGAGGAGCTATGAAAAATGAAGCATTCGGGTGGGTCTTTGTCTTAACAAGCCTTTGAAAAATGAGGCACCAGGTGAGGCCTCTGTACAGTCCAGACAAAGGCCGCTGCTGTGGCTGTCATTTATCAGCCGCAAAAACCCGGCAGCATCATTTTAACTTAATAAACAATCAGCCGGCTGTAATTATGGGACGGTAATGTTATAATGAGTGGCCAGACAATACATCAAGGTCCTAGGTCCTTGTTTTGCTTGATAATTGAAAATGTTTGTAATACTCAGCCGCCTGGTTCATTTTTCTCAAACTTTGCACTTTTATCTGTTGCCAAAGTTTTGTTGGCCATTTTGTTGTTGTTGCTGTTGATGTTGAAAAAGTTTTGCGACAGTTTAGGGATTAGCAGCCCCGAAGTAGGCAACACCAGCAGAAAAAAAAAAGTTTCAGCTCATGTCCAAATTTAAGTGCTGAAAAATTTGCTGGATTAGGTGGCAGTTGATGAATTTCGAGCGTCAGGGAATTAGACGCTAATGTGGAGAGGGCGAGAGATAGATGTGGCAATGCACTAATAGATTTGTCTAGCAAAACAAACCAAAACAAAAAAAAATGGCATGCGTGTGGCAAAACTTTTGATTATCACTTGCTGCCCACGCACAGAAAACTTTTGGCCCCAAAACACACAGCTGTCTGGCAGTCTCGGAGGTTCTGCGGCCTATTAAGATAAATTTCTTACCGCATTTTACGCCTGCTTATTATTTTTAGTCCTGGCAAAAGTTTACCTTTTCAGGGCAAGACAACGTTAAAAACTAACACCAAAAACAAGTAAAAGCAACTCCAGCTTGTGTCTGTTGTCGTAGGGAATTGGTAGAAGTTGAAAGAAAAGTTGAGATTTGCTATGCTGCAGACAGAGGATACCCTTTATATATACTGCACTGCACTGCAATAAATATCATAATAAAAATCATTTAAAGTGTGATATTACTACAGTTGTAAACATGCTTAACGCCCTAAAAAGTATGCTACGTAATATGAAAATAATAATTCTAGTTAAGTATCTATTTTATATTTATCTTAACCCAACATTTTGATGTACCCAATAGCTACATTCAAATAGATAGATCAAATAGAATGAATGAATAATACATATATAATATATTATGCATAAATGCGTAACATAATTACTCTATAACAAGGTCCAGTATATTGTATGATTAACGGAGAATTATAAACTACGCTCTTAAACACCAAATTATTCGTGACTTTATGCCCTTAAAAGTATGCTAACTTTATATCTTTAAGCAATTATCTTTTTGAGCAAAGCCGTTGCTAGTCAGTTTTGGCCGCGTTATAGATAAACGACTCTGCATATTCACCGAGATTGTTGAATTAGTTACGGGTATACAAGAAAATGTTGAGTTAAGACAAATACAAAATAAATAGCTAACTAAAATTATTATTTTCATGAAGCGTAGCATACTTCAAAGGGCATTAATCATGACAAATTTTGTTTGCATAAACATAGTAATTGCTTAAATTCAAAGTTTTAGGGGAAAATTATTCTTATGTTTATACCCTTTTGATATATACGTACAGAATTACTTCTAAGCTTTAAAGTAAGCTATCACAAACAATGCTGACATATTACTAAGCGAAAATATATCATAAGAAACCATACATGTTTTCAAAATTTCCTCCTATGGATATGCAATGAATGTTGTTTCAAATTTTTATAAAAATTTAATAAATCTAACTTGTGATTTAGCATAGCACAGTTTTGGTCTGTATACAAATTCTTAATTTTGAAAACCTGTATTCAAATTGGTAAATCTTTGCTTATACAAATCACAGAATTGATTGGGATAGCTTATTTTAAAGCTAATGTGTAGTGCTATAAAAGGTTGATGGTGATTTCCGATGATTTTCTTGAGCTGATCACTATTTTTAGAAATCGGAGCTTAAAGATAATTTAAAACGCCTCATTTGATACTATTAAGTAGGCCTTTATGGAAAGAACATATTTTTGTTTTAAGTCGCTTATATAATATCGCTAAAAACTATTTCTTAACTTTAAAACGAACAATTATAAGCCACCCTACGATTTTTAAACAAAGGATAAACCAAATTGAGTACATCGGCTCGAAAATACAAAATGTTGTACTGCCCCAATTCAATACAAATGACTAGTATACTGTACTGATTTGAATTGGATACCATTGGGCCATTGCATATCTTGTGCCAAAACTTTAAAGCATACAAGCTTACAGATTTAAAGAAGCTCGGCTTGGCCTTCTTTGGCTGTAAAGACAATTATTTATGAAGCAGAATACAATTAATTATAGTAGACTAACGCTGTGAAGCATCACATGCAGATCTCAGATCAAAGCCCAATATGTTATTTCAAGTACATGTATTCAAAATGGTATATCATCGCTTAAGAAAATTCGTAAAAAAGCTTGGGAGAGTTTATGTTGAAGTTGAGAAAAAGAATCAAAGCAAATGTAAAGGTTTCACAAAAAATCGTTTCCAAAAAAATGGTCTAAGTAGGCACTATAAGCAACTCTAAGCTCAAGTTACCAAAAATGTAGGTTTGAATATCTTTTCCGAAAGCACTTGCGTACTCAGCACAAGTGAAAAATGTGGAATCAAGACTAACTCTTCAATATACTAGACCTTGTTGCCTAGTGTCATTAACGGTATAAAGTTAGCATACTTTGAAGGGCATTTATCTTGATATTTCTTCAGTGCTTAAACAGGTTATATATGAGCTCTCAAATGAGTTTATACACAACTCATAGCATACATTTAGTGTCTCGGATGATAAAAATGCGATTTATTTAGTCAGTATCCCCAAGTTAGCTTGGGGATGTTAAGAAAGCGACTCTTCTGGGAGATAGAAAAAAGTATATATTGAGGAATAACAAAGGAGTAACAAAAAGTCTCTTCATAGGCATACGAAAACGTGTATAATAAACCAGCTTCTCATAGGCCTAAGAATGCATTTATTGCTAGGCACAGAAAAAGCTATATTCGTCGGGAAAAGAACTATTCGGTCTTAAAGTACGTTCTCGAATTTATTCTGCTTTGTTCTAGAATTTTATAAGAACGATTCGCACTTGGAAATGCTTACTTTGAATACGAATCGTTGTTAAAAGCTAAATTGACCGTTTGAAATTTAAAATTAAGTTCTTATTTCAAGAAATATATCAAGCTTACTGAATTTCGCTCTTATTTCTTATTTCAAGAGACAAATATCCAACTAAGATCATTGCGGCTTTAATGTAACAAGGAATGTATGGCAAAATAGGATTAGGTGAAGAACATTTGAGTACTAGTTTCAGATCAAAAACGATGTATTGTAGAATTAAGTATGTTCTATATGTTCTATTCTAGTATCAAAGATCTTAAAAAAAAACATAATTCTTTCCTAAACTAAGGACAGTAGTGTGTTTAGTTTAATCTAAATCGAACTTAAGATGAGTTTTAACGTTTCTTAACAATATTCCTTATCGGGATCGGAATAAACAAACCGTTATTGAAATCCAGAATTACAATGCAGAATAATTTGTCAAAGAAAGTTAAATTAATGTGTATGGCTTTTATTATTAAAACATTTGGAAGACCCACAAAAAAGTGATATCATATTTTAGGCGTATTGTGTGCAGATTTTTTTCATGTCATGTATATGGCAGTCTGTTTACACCGAGTACCTTATTTCCAAACTTATTTGTTATCTGGCACGCATTCACACATGTATGAAAGCAATTGACAGCCTAACCAACCATTAATCCTACTGATTATTAGGCAGATTTCAATAAATTTAACAAAATATTCAGAAATTGTGGAATTTTAACACTTTGTGCTGTTGTTCCCAATGTAATGAAAATTCTCGCATACCCCAAGAACTCAAGCACATCATCCGGTGGCCAGAAGTGGCAAATATTACATACCCCAGTGCAGCTGCCGTGCAAATAATTTTCGTTACGAGCGCAGACATAAGCCCGAAGCTGTTGCCCTGGCAACTACGTCTAAGTTTATAAAAGCGTTGGACGGGCCCAGGGGCGGCAGAAGAGTGTAAGATGGGCCCAGAACTTTTGCACTAAGAAGCTTGTATGGCCATGTGCTTTGGCTGGCCGCCTGCGCAATTTAACTAAAAGCTCAATCAATCATCTTAGGAGGCACCTCCATGGCAATGCTTCATTTGTCTTATCGTCCTGTGCCCCCCGTGTCCATCCGCGGGCTCCTTTGTCAATGTTGTCATAGAGTTCCTTTCCCTAATGTTCACCTTGAGAAGTTTTAAGCCGCTTTCCAGGCGCTTTTTGAAGTTTATCTGCTTCTACCTGGACCCAAAATGTGTTGCACTTACACACACACACTGACAGATATTTGCTTAGCTGCAAAAGGGTTGATTATTAGGAAATTGTAGCGACTTAAGCGCCCAAAGGCGGCTTATAGGGGATTCGGTGTTCAAGGCTTTAAAGTAATTGCTTGTAAGCAATTAGATATATGAAATGGAGGGGAAAAAGATCTAACAAGTGTAAAGATCTACGCTTTAATTTAACTCCGCTTTAACCCCCCACCCCGCGGCTAACAACCATTATGAAGCCCACAACAATGTTGTTGCTGATGAGCTGAAAGATGTGCAACCTGCACAATAAGAATATAATTATGTCTGCTTTCTGCAATTATTTCAATTATAAACACAAGCTGTTGCTCATTTGCGCCAGCGCCACAGACGCCAGAACAACAACAACAACAACAACAGCAGCGGCAGCAACCATAATAAACAATGGAAAAGTTGTTGCCGTTGGGGGCATAAAAAATCTACTTGCATACTTTTCAGCGTAAAGCTTGCATAAAATGAGCACATTAGCCCCAAAGCAGGGCAAGGGAGGGAGCTGAAGGTGTTGGACTGTGTAAAGATGATGGAGACGATGTAGACGCAGTAAGACGCCCCAGTGTAGCAATAATTTTTTTGTTCTATGTTTTGTTTTGTTTATGTGGTGTTACACAGTGAGAAAATGTATGTGTAGAACTGTTAAACAAACAGCAAAATATTTAGCAAACTCTCTAAGAATGGGATAAACTGTTTCACATATTCCGTATGTGTGGGCTAATGCAAACATTTTACACCTCGCTTTGAAAATATTGCTTATCCTGCTAATCTTCTAAGGTTAAGTTGAAAATTGAATGATTTTTTCCAACTGTGAGTCAGCTTTTTATATAATACTTGGATATTTCAGCGCTCTGTCCAGTTAGTTCCTAAAAATTTGACGCTCATCTTCGCAAAGGCGTCTTATGACTTTGGAATGAGTCTGACGCCATCCATCGTACATTGACCCAATTAAACAACGACTTTTTTCATGAAGCAGCTGAAATCCAAGAAATCATGGTTCATTTGTTCATTACATTGCAGTTCCTTACATATCCGAAGAATATTACCTCTTCTACTCCATCATCGTATATTAATATCTGCATCTGACATCCAAATCTGAATGTCAAAGCTCCGGATTCAATGCTGATGAATGAATTTTGCTGGAATCCAAAACCTTGACATTACCAGAATACTTAAATTAGAACATAGTTCCGAA
>JAWNNO010003623.1:0-76192 GCA_035044985.1 Lordiphosa fenestrarum
GAAACAACAGTCGTTGTTCAATTTTCAATATCGTCATTGTTCTCGTTACCGTTACTGTTACCGATATCGTTATAATTTTCTTTATCGTTATCGTTATCGCTATTTCTTATACTATCCTTACAAACTTAGTTTCATGTCAATCGGATGATCGGTTATTGCATTCGGAGTTTGCGGAAGTTTTCCGACCCTAGGGCCAAATTTCCAAAAAACGGAAGATCACATTACAAATTAATTTTTTTACGGTCCTTACAAACTGAGTTTCAAGTCAATCGGTTGAAAAACAGTTTTTCGGATGCATAATTTTCCTAGAGTTTTCCGAGCCTACTGTCGAATTTTCCGACATCGCAAACTGGTATCTCAATTTATCTTACTAACCATCCTTACAAAATGGGTTTCAAGTCAACCGGATGAAACTTCACTTACTATTCTTTCAAACCGAATTTCAATTCAATCGGGCCAATTATAGTTACTTTGCTTGCAGACTTTTAAGTGAATTTTTCAACTCTACGGTCAAATTTTCCAACACCGGAAAATGACATCCCAATTTACTTCACTTACTATCCTTACTAACCGAATTTTAAGTCAATCGGGGGAAAACTCATTTTTGCATATCGAATTTTCCGGCAATTTTCCTTGTGTGTGGATTTTTAAAAATCGGGAAAACACGTGTCCAACTATTTCGCATACTTTGCTGACAAACCGAGTTTAAAGTCAATCGGATGGTAAATAAAATTTCCCCCTTACAAACTTTTCCGACGCTTATGCGGGAATTTTCCGGCCCTTCTGTCAAATTTTCCAACATCGGAAAATGACATCTTGATTTATATCACAAATCGAATTTCAAGCCAATCGGATGAATTATGGTTATTTAGCATGCAGAATTTTCCGGGCATTTTCCGACCTAACGGTAAAATTTTCCAGCATCGGAAAATGACATCTCAATTTATATAACTTACTATCCTTACAAACCAAATTTCAAGTCAATCGGGTGAAAAATAGGTTTTTGCACATCGAATTTTCCATAAATTTTCCTTGTGGGCGGATTTTCCGAAATCGGGAAAACACGTGTCCAATTATTTCGCATACTTTGTTTACAAACCGAGTTTCAAGTCAATCGGATGAAAAATAAAATTTTCCCCATACAAACTTTTCCGACGCTTTTCCGGCTTTTCCGGGTGGAATTTTCCAAAACCCCGCCTTAGTACGCACTTTCACCACATAAGGAAACTTCTGTCCAAATTTCAGCCTTCTATCTCTTACCGTTTAGGCTGTGCGATGATTGCCAATCAGTCAGTCAGTCAGTCAGTCAGTGAGGACACACTTTTATATATAATATATAGAGAGATAAGTGAAATGGATTGGCAGAAATTAAGCGGGAAGAGAGCAGTCATTTTCAGTATGCGAGCACAGTCAGCTTATCAATTTCAATATTTTCTTTACTTTACTAGTAAATAAAGGCCTTCTTGGTGTGAGTGATATCTTACGAACCCTGCTTAAAGTACTCCAAGTTTTCGAGGCTCCGTTTTCTGTAAAACGAAATTCAGATCATTTTATGTAATTGAGAACAGTGAACAATCGCTGTTAGGCTGCGACAACGCCATTAAGCTCAAATGCTTTAAAAGTTGGATCAAAAGGTCAATGAGTTTCCTAAATGGCGAAACATATGCGTGAAACTATCCATAAATAAATCGGTATTACCCGTTCAACAACCCTTAATTCAAAGGGAAAATAAATGACAAAATTGGTGAGATATTACATCAGGGTATAATTAAACCAGTAGTCGGGCCAAGTTCCTGGATATCTCCCGTTGTCCATGCTTTTTAAATATAATGGTGATATAAGACTTTGTGTTTTTCAATACAGTCTTAAGGACGCAAAGTACTTCCCACGACTCACAACTGGAAATAGACGAAAGCAGCAGGGAAATCACAACATGTATAACACATCGTGGACTATTCCGATATAAGCGCCTTATGTTCGGAGTAAGTTCGGCGCCGGAGATTTTTCAAAGGTTAATGGAGGAAATGTTGGCGCCATGCCCGATGGTGTTAAATTATATTGATGACGTAATAGTGGTTGCCAGCAATCTCTCGGAATAGTAAAAGATATTTTTTAAAATAATAACGTTGTGCTAATTCATACAAAATGCGTATTGAAGGCGCAGAAACTGAAATTTCTGTGTCATATACTGTCCGATAAAGGTATCAAAGTGGATCCTGAAAAACTAAGGAGATCACCTTGTTTCGAGCATCGAAAAATTAGGAAGAAGTACGCAGTTTTCTGGGATTGGTGTGGGGTAGACAAAATTGAATTATTATTTCGCTGGATTGAAGTTTGACCTAATCACAAACCTCTAGACGCAATTTTTAAACCAACTCGGTACTTTCTCTTCCGGCTTTAAAAACCTCCATTTTAACATATCTAGCCCTTAGTTAACATTATTTTAGAATTTTCCTTCCGGTTTTCGTGTCGCATGTTGGCGGCTGCACCTCTCGGTCGGTCGGGCGGGAAGTGGGTTGCTCCTTTGCCTGGGGTTCGCGCGAAACAAGCTTCGGCTTGGTGTCGCATGGGCCACTTGAACGTACTGCGCATTGTACGTCAACGTCCATCTAATAATCCGAGGAGATAATTGATGAAGTGACTTACTTAGATCAAAATTCATGGAGTGCTTCGTTGACAAATCCGTATAATCCGTTTCGGTTGGAGCTATCGATGATTGAAAAAGTTCTCTTGCGTGGAACAAGGTTTGTCATTCCTGTAAAGTTCAGACAGACAGCTCTGACGTTGGCACATGAAGGTCATCCAGGAGAAAGCGCAATGAAAAGAAGACTGCGATCCAAGGTATGGTGGCCCCGAATGGATAAGGATAATGATGAATTTGTAAAAACATGCCGAAACTGTCTCTCTTAGTATCTATGCCACCACATCCGGCTTCACCCATTTTCGCACGGTCCTTAGAAATGTTTGGCAACAGATCCCATTGCCTCGAAATAGCGAATACGTACTATTTATAATAGATTACTACTCAATATACTTGGAGTTTAAATTAATAAGATCAATTTCATCCAAGACTATCATCGAGCAGATGGAGGAGATATTTTCAAGGCTCGGGTATCCAGAAACCTTGATGGCTAATAATGGAAGGCAATTTACTAGTAACGAGTTTAAAGATTTTTGCAAAACCAATGACATAAAGCTTCAATCAACACCACCATATCGGCCTCAAGCGAACGGGGAGGTTGAGAACATGAAAAGATTTCTAAAAAAACATCCTCAAATAGCCGACGTCAACAGAAAGAATTAAAAACGAGAAAGACAAGCTATCTTCGTCTGTGCCGAAGTTTTTATACCCTTGCAAGTGCTCGCTTATATATTTTCAAAAAATACTCTTTTTCCCATTTTCCGACCGATGGTTCGTATGGGAGCTATATGATATAGTCATCCGATTTGGACAAAAACTTGTAGAGTTATGTAAAAGCACGAGAAACAAACAAATACAAAATTGCAGGATGCTACCATTAACAAGTAAGGGCGCTGCAGTCGAGTTTCCCGACCACAAAATACCCTGTTCATTTGTTTTCATTTATTTGTTTTTGAATTTTTGAAGATGAACCGGTTAATTTTCATCCTAAATGTAGGCAACAGATCAGAATAGATAGATATTGGGCCTAGCTTAATGTATACTAAACCACGAGGCTCTAACTTGAAAATTGTGGATCTGACGGCTTTTTGGGTCTAGGATTTCTAGAGGATGTCTAGGTTTTTGGGGATAAAAGAGGGACGGGGTGGAATTTTTAAAATCTGAAACAAACTTGATCTGCGTACAGCATTAATCTACCTTCGTGCAAAAGTTTGTGGCTCTATCTCTTATAGTCTCTGAGATCGACACGTTCATACAGACAGACAGACGGACAGACGGACAGACGGACGGACGGACGGACGGACAGACGGACATGGCTATATCGACTCGGCTGTTCATGCTGATCAAGAATATATATACTTTATGGGGTCGGAAAATTTTCCTTCTCCCTGTTACATACATTCGCACAACTTCATGATCGCCCTTTTCCCATTTTCAATGGGAACAGGGTATAAAAACAAAAAAGTTTTTCTAACTAAGACTGTTTTTCAGACCTATCTTTTGTATGGCAGCTATACCATATAGTTGTCCGGTTTTAATAAAAATTGGTAGGATTATAAAAAACATATAAAACCTCCGATTACAAAGTTTGGAGACGTTTCCATTGAAAAGAAAAAAGATTTTCATACTAAAACTAGTTTTCCGACCGATTGTTCCTACGGGAGCTATGAGATATAGTCATCCGATCCGGTCGCTTCCGACATATTGGTAGTGTGCAGCAAAAAGAAGACTCTGTACAAAATTTCAGCTCGATAGCTTTAAAACTGAGAGACTAGTTCGCGTAGAAACAGACAGACAGACGGACAGACGGACGGACAAAGCTCAATCGACTCAGCTCGTCACCCTGATCAAGAATATATATAGTTTATGGGATCGGAAATGAATATTTCTATGCGTTGCAAACTTCTGGGCAAAATTATAATACCCTTTGCAAGGGTATAACAAGAAATACAGAACTTCCGATATATTTTCAAACAGAGTTAGCTTTTTGTGACAGTTTACATTTGCGTTGCTTTGTTTTGACTTTATTAACATAAAATCTAGTATTTTGTTTAACAGCATTGAAATCACTCGGGGCGAATGAACACATTTTATATATATGGGTCATTTTATGTGAACTCAGCCACCCGAAATTTTTTATGTAAAAACAAGAAAGAAAGTCGGTCAAGCCCGACTATAACATACTCTGTACCAAGAAAATTAAAATCTATTTTTATCTAGTTAGAATACTTTTTATACTCTGTACCGTAGGTACATAGAGTATTATAAGTTTGTGCAAAAGTATGTAACATCCAGAAGGAAGCATCTCCGACCCCATAAAGTATATATATTCTTGATCAGCATCAACAGCCGAGTCGATATAGCCATGTCCGTCTGTCCGTCTGTCTGTCTGTCCGTATGAACGCACAGATCTCAGAGATGGTAAGAGATAGAGGTTTGACATGTATGGGACATATGCTTCTTATGTCTGCAGGCAGATCAAGTTTATTTTTAATTTTGGCCACGCCCCCTCCCGCCCCCGCAATTTAGAAAAAACGTCATATCTCCCACAGTTTTGAAGATAGATGGCTTATTCCTTCTGGACATATTTAGTTATTAGAATAACTTATCGTTCCGCCAAAGGAATGAAGAAGATCGGATGAACGGTTTTCGAGTTATGATCAAAAGACAAAATTTCTTGGTACAGAGTATGTTATAGTCGGGCTTGACCGACTTTCTTTATTGTTTATATATTTTAAATTGACGAAAATCTTTTCCTCAATAATTTTCCTGACAGAGGAATAAAGCAATGGTCTTTTTGTATTCCTCGAACTGGCTTGGCTTCTTCAAACCTTTTTCGTGACTTCGTCATATTCTTTATGGGAAAAAAAATAGACATGTATTCCTGAAAAATGATTTTTGCCCATCGAAATAGCGACTCTGGCGTGAGGATGGGTTCACAGACCACTAACTGTAGGCTTTTCCGTCTTGCTTCACGTTTAAACATTGCCCCTACTCCGTCACAAGCTCCTTTGCCATGTGATGTTGCATGAAAATGAGCCTCTGCATCGATACCAAAATCTGATCTATGCTGCAGGAGATTAGCTACCTGAAATCGGTTTTTGTAGTGTTGTGCTGCTTTGTCAGTTACATAAATTATTTTTTTCACATCTGCGCAATTTTCTTTCAAATGATGAATTAATATTTTTTGGATCATGTAAAAAGCTGCAGTGTCGTGCACCAGGTTATCCGACAAAACAATTAAGCTGCGATGTCGAATTTCATTGCCTTCTCGATAATGGTATACGATTGGGTGAACAGTGCATTGATCATTATTGTAATGAAATGATTGTGCAGCATCCTGTGCAACAAATGCATAGTTTTCTGAAAAATCGCAATGTGCAAGTACTTCCCCATCACATAAATTCTCATTTCTGCTTTTTATAAAGGTGGTCTGAGTTTTTGCGATGAAGTCGTGAGGCTTTAATAATCTTAATTTTTCGACGAGTAAGTCAACAAATTCATACATTGGAAGCTTTTGAGTTTGTAATGTGCATTTGTCAGTACTTTTCCAAACTCGGAACTCAATCGCTTCTATGACAGCCTTCGACAGCAATTCTTTTAATATAGAAGAAAGCCGTTTCTGATCAGGGCAACTGGAACATACATTCAAATGACAAGCCGGCGTTGGATCGGTACACAATAGCTGTAGCAAGCAATCTTTATAGCACTTAAGTGAACAGATCAAATCTGCAGTTAGGGTTGCAATGTTGATTGCATCTAACATCAGTTGACAGTTCTGATGGTAGGTGCTAACACATTCATTGTGCGTACCACTTCCTCCCACAAGAATGCACTGTTTGGGCCTTAACTCAGCGAACTTGCTAAATCCCACCTGGGTATCTGAATTTTTATACCCTTGCAAAGGGTATTATAATTTTGCCCAGAAGTTTGCAACGCATAGAAATATTTATTTCCGACCCCATAAACTATATATATTCTTGATCAGGGTGACGAGCTAAGTCGATTGAGCTTTCTCAGTCCGTCTGTCCGTCTGTCTGTCTGTCTGTCTGTTTCTAAGCGAACTAGTCTCTCAGTTTTAAAGCTATCGAGCTGATATTTTGCACAGAGTCTTCTTTTTGCTGCATATGTCGGAACCGACCGGATCGGATGACTATATCTCATAGCTCCCATAGGAACAATCGGTCGGAAAACTAGTTTTAGTTTTGCAATACCATGTACTTCTGCTCAATTCTTTTTTCGCCATTGACTTTTAAAGTTAATTTATCTTTTAAGCCTGGCATGATGCGACTGTTTTCAATATAAAAGTTTTTAATCCTCTCCACGGTCTCCCTTGATAATGTTCGACCAGCTTTTGTCGTTGGCGACGCAAACACTCCTCGGGCATTCCTCAACTCTATTGCTTTTGAGGCTATGTGTCTAGTAGTTTCAAACTCAATAGCAATTTTTCGGTCAGACCAGGACCGAGGAAGAACCGTCAAAATTTGCAAGCGTTCGCTGTATGATTTTAATTTTTTCAACTATTTCCATGATTTTAGATATTTAAAAATGTGAATCAAAAAAATAATGTAATAATAGAAAAATATTTTTTTCCGCGAATTAAGCGCCGGAGCCATCAGGAGATTTTTTCTATAACGTGTATATGGACATTCTTTACATGAAAAAAAATAGTTCATGAAAATATCGGAGGGCCCTCTTTAAGAATATGGTAGAAAACCAGTAAATTTCGCTAAAACTATGTTAAAGAATGGACTCATGGGACTCTCTTATTTTTTTATGGATAGAAGAGATGAAATTAGTATAATCACAATTTATGCCGTTGAAATCGGATGCACCGTTGTAAAGTTATAATTTTTCAAAGTTTTATATTCTTCGTCGTTTATCTCGCGAACTGTTAGTGGTGGGGATATTAAAAAATAGAAATATACTTTCGATGAGTAGAGCTTAAGGGCGGGAATAGCAATTTTTTTTTTTACATAAAAAAGTTTCGGGTGGCTGAGTTCACATGGAATGACCCTTAAGTACATTTTTATACCCGTTACTCGTAGAGCAAAAAGGGTATACTAAAGTCGTGCAAATGTATGTAACAGGCAGAAGGAAGCATCTCCGATATCATAAAGTATATATATTCTTCATCAGCATCAACAGTCGAGTCGATATAGCCATGTCCGTCTGTCCGTCCGTCCGTCCGTCCGTCCGTCTGTATGAACACCTAGATCTCAGAGACTAGAAGAGCTAGAGAAACCAAATTTTAGACGTAAGCTAGTATTGTCTGTAGGCAGATCAAGTTTGTTTCAAATTTTGGCCACGCCCCCTCCCGCCTCCGCAATAAAAAAATGTTGCATAACTCCCACAATTTTTAAGATATCGAGCTCAGATTTTGCAGTGTAGTCTATATGGCTAATATCTACAATCTCACAAAAGGATCGGATAATAAATGGCCGAGTTAAAAAAATGTTGCATACCGCATGAGTTTATCAATCACTAATTGAACTGAGTAACGGGTATTTCGAAGTCGGGCAGGGCCGACTTTAACTTACGCTCTCGTTTTTTTATGGAAAATATGTTACATATATTTTGATATGTGATAATATGTACATATCTGCTTTAGTGGAAATAGCCTATTAGTTCGATCTGAGTTACGAATCAGGCAACATAACCCCGGAAATAAATTATACTATAAACGTATTTCAGTATCTTTGGTTATTTGGACTAAGCGGCGTGTTCCAAATTGGATAATATTTTAGAGCTTGACTCCACAGATACGTCACCGTCATATTTATAGTATGTTATATATTCAGATAAGGAAAGCGACATCCAATAGTTTCATTAATTGTCTTTCATAACAAGCAAAGCTGTCCAAAAAGCGAAAGGAATCCGACGAGAATGCGGGGTTGGTTAAATCCTTTTTCGATAAAAAGTATAGGAAGAAAGACCCCTTGACGTGGCCACCAAGGTCAAAGTTGAAGTAACCAACTTGATTTTTGAGATGATCGAGGATCAGAAAAAACATTAAAACACTTGATATATTAAATATTTGATCTATCAGCCATGCTCCCATTTTCGCTTTCGCAAAAACTTTGCGATTTGATCACCAAATCGTAAAAGTTGGTGCTCCGACATTCGGAAATCGCAAAGTTTTGCCGTTTTTAAACCGGCGACATCTGAGTCCGTGAAATGAAAAGTAAATGCAAAATATAGGTTGATGCACAATCAGACAGCCCACGGAACTATTTTAATTCAGTTCTTTAACAATATTTTATACAATTATTAAATAGAGATACACAAAATGGAGCGAAATGGAAAACTGACCACAATAACAAACATTTGCGATTTGGCCATGGTATATATCGATATACGACTATCGATAGCATGACTAGTGGCGCTCATCAGCTGTTTTTGTTATGTGAAATGACACAAAACAAGTTGGGAATGGAACATTATCGATGACACAAACTGGCGAATTTCGGAGCGCTCTAAACTAAAATCGTACAAATTTGCTGAAATCGCAATTCGCAAAAATAAGTGAAAACCGGAGCATGGCTGTATGTAATATATTTATATTACTAACATTATAAATTTAAATGTTATTACTAGCATCGTCATTTTGCCAAGCAGCGTCATATGGGCTCTATCGAGTGACACAGCCAGAAGAAAGTATCTCCGACCCCATAAAGTATATGTATTCTTAATCAGCATCAACAGCCGAGTCGATATAGCCATGTCCGTCTGTCTGTCCGTATGAACGCATAGATCACACAGACGGTAAGAGATAGAGGTTTGACGTGTATGGGACAATAACTTATATCTGCAAGCAGATCAAGTTTATTTTCAATTTTAGACCGCAATTTGAAAAAAACTTCATATCTCCCACAGTTTTAAAGTTTTGTTAAAGATAGATGGTTCGTACCTTCTAGACACATTTTTAGTAATCAAGATAACGTATCGACCGCCAAATGGAATGGTGATGATCGGATAATCGTTGTCGAGCTATGATCAAAAGACTGTTCGCTGCTGCAGCGCAGTAGCTGCGCTGCTTTCAGCTGCCACTGCAACATCATAATTTATGATGAGCGTATAATTTCGTTGGTTTATTCACTGTCCCTGGTTAGAAGTTCAAATGTCCAAGTTATTCGATTGTTATTAAAAGAGTAATCTTTTTGGTTCTATTTCACAGCACTTGCCTTGTGCGACTGGTCGCAGCTGCAACGGAAACGCCGCAACTTGGCCAGGCGCCATTGTTCACCGCGGGACTCATCATCTTATTTCACCAAGATGTCGGAAATTGGTTGCGAGGAGATCAACATCTTGATTCATGAGCTAGATAGGGTCACTCTGCCTGGAAAGGCCATCGATATTAAATCATTCATTCTTCGAGCAAGCGCCAATATGTTCAGTCAATACATGTGCTCAACACGGTTTGATTACGACGATGCGGAATTTCAAATACTCGTGCAGTACTTCGACGAAATTTTTTGGGAAATCAACCAAGGACATCCCTTAGATTTCCTGCCATGGCTCGTCCCGTTGTACAAGCATCATACTGACAAAATTATGCATTGGTCTCAGACAATACGGAAATTTATTTTAGATCGGGTAATCCGTGACAGGGAACTTAACATTGATCTAAACGAACCTGATAAGGACTTTACGGATGCACTCGTAAAAAGCCTTATAGAAGACAAGAACGTTTCGCGCAACACGATAATATTTATGCTAGAAGACTTTATCGGTGGACATTCAGCAGTGGGTAATCTGGTTATGTTAACCTTGGTGTATATAGCAAAGTATCCAGCAATTGGTGGCAAAATTCAAACTGAAGTGGATTTCGTATCCGAAAATGGGCATCGGAGAATCAACTTGTATGATATGGATGCGATGCCTTATACTATGGCTACAATTTATGAAGTGCTGCGCTACTCTTCGTCGCCCATTGTTCCACATGTTGCCACAGAGGAGACAGTCATTTCAGGTTTTGGAGTTACAAGTGGATCTATTGTATTTATAAACAACTACGTTCTCAATATGAGTGCAAAGCATTGGAATTCTCCCGATCAGTTTGAGCCGGAAAGATTTTTAGAAGAAATATCTGGCAAATTTGTTGAAAAGAGTCAATGCGAAGAAGGTTATAACGGGGGTGCAAGCTGCAATGCCCGGAGAGGCTTCAAACTGAAAAAGAATATTCCGCACTTCTTACCTTTCAGCATTGGAAAACGTACTTGTATAGGGCAAAATTTGGTGAGAGGATTTGGATTTGTTTTACTCGCAAATATCATGCAGTCTTATCATATTAGTAATACGGATATGTCTACTATAAAGATCAAACCTGCATGCATTGCTCTACCTGCCAGTTGTTTCCCGTTGCTTTTGAGATCCAGAGTAAAACATTAAAAGGCAGTGCTGGTACAGCGAATATTGTTTTGCTTATAACTCGACTACCGTTCACCCGATCTTAACCAAACTTTTGGCCATTTGTTTATTAACAGTTCCGCTTACTAACTATGTCCAGAAGAAATGAACATTCCATCTATACATAAAACTGTGGGAGATAAGCCTTTTTTCCATTTGCGAGGGCAGTAAAAGTAGCAAAAGTTTATTTGGTTCTACCAAAGATTATACAATGAATCGATCGGACATGTCATACAAATATAAATTTTCTATGGCGTATCCTGCTGGTGGAACCCGCCCTTTTCAATAGAACCCGCACACTGACTGGGGTTGTTTGTGAATTGTCGCTACCTAAACAACTGGCTTCATGGCTCAATATATAGGGTGCTGAATCTACCGTTCCATACGAACATAATTTTCTTGATCCGGAGCGTAAAATCAGGTTCAGTACTGTGTTCAAGCTGTGCGACGCCATACAAAAGTCGAGAGAAAAAAAATATTCCAAAAAATTGTTCGACGTCACTGGGTTTCGAACCCGCCCATCGTAAGAAACGATAGAGTCTGCGATTTAGCACCCTACATATTGGGCTATATAGGCAGTTGTTTAGGTAACGACAATTCATAAATAACCGCAGTCGGCGTGCGGGTTCTATTGCAAAATTCGGGTTCATAAAATAAAGTTGAAAAATGTGACTTCCTCAAATCAGAGCCTGCTACGAGTTCGTTCAGGTGTGTATCTCGAATTCTAAAAATAGCCTCAGTCAACCATTTTTGTGCTATCCCGCACTCTTCTCTTGTACTAAAAATAGCGTCAGTCAACCCCTTGTGTGCTTTCCCCTCGCGTCATGAAACGCGAAAATAAAGTGGGTTCAATTTTGATAGTCGTGTCTCTTCTATGTATTGTATATTCTTTGGTTCTACGCACACACACAATGCACTTGTGCGTATGTGTGCCGTTCGCGCTCACACTCGAATTTACTCTCCCACTCTCTTTCGCTCTCAAGGCATAGCATTGTTGTTGGCGTATTTTATTTGTTATAGCACGTAAAACGCAAAAGGAAAACACAGTCGGAAGCAACTTCTGTCGCGTCGGCGCAGCCGCCGACTGGCGTTTCTTACCGACAGCAGCAGCCGGCGACTTGAGCGTCTGATCGAAAACCGCAGCAGCGACATGCACTGCTGCCGTAAATCTGCGCCAGCGGAAGTAGTAAAATTCTTCAACCGTCGACTGCTGCTGGTGCTTCGTTTTTTATACCCGTTACTCGTAGAGTAAAAAGGGTATACTAAAGTCGTGCAAATGTATGTAACAGGCAGAAGGTAGCATCTCCGATATCATAAAGTATATATATTCTTCATCAGCATCAACAGCCGAGTCGATATAGCCATGTCCGTCTGTCCGTCCGTCCGTCTGTATGAACACCTAGATCTCAGAGACTAGAAGAGCTAGAGCAACCAAATTTTATACGTAAGCAAGTATTGTCTGTAGGCAGATCAAGTTTGTTTCAAATTTTGGCCACGCCCCCTCCCGCCCCCGCAATAAAAAATGTTGAATAACTCCCACAATGGCCGAGTTACAAAAATGTTGCATACTTATCCGAGCTGAACTGAGTAACGGGTATTTCGAAGTCGGGCAGGGCCGACTTTAGCTTACGCTCTCGTTATACCCTGTTCCCATTGAAAATAGGAAAAGGGGGATCATGAAGTTGTGCGAATGTATGTAACAGGGAGAAGGAAACATTTCCGATCCCATTAAGTACACAGAAAAAAAAATGGGGAGATAAAGTCAATCCCAAAAAAAATCATGATTTTATCTCGACATTCGGATTGAAATTTCAAGCAAAGGTCGTTCTGGAGCCGAGATATCCGAGATCAAGTCAATCCAATTCGTACTTGGAATGAGAAAATCCGGGATTGACCGACTTCTGACATCGTTTGGGATTGATTTAATCCCGGATGGCTTGATATTTTTTTTCTGTGTATATATATTTTTGATCAGCATGAACAGCCGAGTCGATATAGCCATGTCCGTCTGTCTGTCTGCATGAACGCGTCGATCTCAGAGACTATAAGAGATAGAGCCACAAAATTTTTCCATGAAGCTAGATGTATCCCGTACGCAGATCAAGTTTGTTTCAGATTTGGAAAACTCCCCGTCCCCCTTTTATCCCCAAAAAACCGTCAGATCCTAGACCTAAAAAACCGTCAGATCCACAATTTTCAAGTTAGTATACATCAAGCTAGGCCCAATATCTATCTATTCTAAAAAGTGCAATCAGATCGGACAAAAAACACCGGAGATATAAGCGAAACAATTGAGCTGATAAGAGCACCCTCCAGTTGTTAATCCGGACTAGAAAAAAGTGTTGCCTACATTCAGGATGACAATTTAATAGCTGTTGCAAAAACCGATTCCATTCATCTTCAAAAATTAAAAACAAGTAAATGAAAACAAATGAACAGAAGCAGCAGAATGAAGAGCAAACGAAATGAAACTTTTTGCAGTTTTTTTAAAAACTGGTCACCAGAACTGTTCTGCCAAATCAGATCTCTACTGAGACTCCACTCTTCGTTCTTCTCTCCCATCACGGTTTGAGCTGCTTAAGCTAGAGTTTTCAATCACAAAATCTGTGATATAGGAGGAGAATCCCTTTATTATACCCGCATCTCCGACCCCATGAAGTATATATATTCTCGATCAGCATCAACAGCCGATGCGAAATAGTCCGCCTGTCCGTCTGTCATCCGTATAAGCGCACAGATCTTAGAGATGGTAAGAGAAAGATGTTTGACGTTTATGGGACAATAACTTCTTATAGTTCCAGGCAAATCAAGTTTTTTTGTTCTATTTTGGTCACGCCCCCTCCTGCCCCAACGATTTGGATAAAACGTCATATCTCTCACAGTTTTAAAGATAGAGGTTCGTACCTTCTAGACATATTTATTATTCAGGATTATTTATCAATGCGCAAAAGGTGAAGATTGGAATAACGGTTGTCGAGTTATGATTCGCTGTAGCAGCGCAGTAGCAGCGCTTCTTTCAGTTGCTGCTGCAGCATCAAAATTTGTGTATTTTACATTCGAGCTTGATCGACTTTCTTGCTCTTTAAGTTAAGTAACGTAGCCACATGTGGAATTTTTATAGGTTTTAAAATTCAACAGACATCGAAATATTATTTAATCCTATTAATGCATTTGTCCATATGTCAAACTATTTGCCAAATTTAAACAAAATTTATATATTTTTGCTTAGTTGTACATTTATTAGACATTTAAGTTTGCGATAAGGGTAAACTAAACGAACAGTTTCCACTTTTAAGAAAAGGTGGTTGAACTATATTTTGTTTCATGTATAGTATTAAATAATCTAAACATTGTTAATATTAACATTTTATACATATTTCTTCATTAATGTTCGAAATAAGGTCATTTATTTCTGTGTCCATTGATTTGTTTTGATAAGATAAAATAGATATAACATAAATACATTTCAGATATAAAAAAAAAAATACAACACAAACGAAACGAATGTCCAAACGCCACTAACGGATATTCAACAATTCTTTGGATAGTCCCAATAGGTCATATAAGAGCGGACGTAAAGCATCCGATTGCCCATCTTCCTCAAAGAGGAGAAAAACGGAGAATGAATTCTATGCTAAAATGTTATCAGTACTGAAGGCGAAGTTCATTCAAGAAGCACGCAGATTGAGTTTGTTTCAAATTTTAGCCACGCCCCCTCAAGCCACCGCAATGAAAAAAGTTGAATATCTCCCACAATTTTTCAGTGTAGTGTATGTGCCCAATATCTACAATCTCACAAATTTTCATTAAGTTCGTATAATAAATGGCAGAGTAATACAGGTCATTAAAAATCGTTGCATACTTATCTGAGCCGCATGTGCTGTTTACTTACATAATGCTGTAATATTCAAATTAATGTTAATACCCTGTTAAATAACATTGGGAGAGGTTATAAAACACTAATTTTCCTTAGTAACGGGTATATTTAAGTCGGGCAGGGCCGACTTTAACTTACATTCTCGTTTTGGTACATCACAGCGTGCCAAGAATTTAGTTACTGAAAGAAGAATATTGTAAACTCCAAGTGCTAAGTACGGCAAATCACTGGGCATTAATTTGGCTAACCAAATATCTAAATTTTATGAGAATGATGCTAATAGTAGAGAATTGGTTGGTAAAGAGGATTACGTGTCGACAAAATTTGAAACAAACTTGATCTGCGTGCAGACAATACTATTGTAAACTCTAAATCGGCGATGTTCAAGAAGAGAGGCTCTCTGACGCTCTCTGTCTCTCTCCGAAGCATTACTTCGGCAAGCATTCGGCGTGAATTACCGAAAGTCTTCGGCCCCTGGGGGCTATGGGTGAACATCGCTGCTCTAAACTTTCTCTCTCTCTTACGCTGTGTACGGAGGAAAGCAAACAGGGGGTTAAATCAGTGGCGCTGCCACTCTTCTCAATGTGTGGATTTAATTAAACAGCTGTTCGAGTTTTGTTTGTGCGCACAAACTAATTAAATTTATTTATTCTGACTGTCGGTAGATAAAGCAAATGCCAGATAAGAAGTTTGAGCGTAAGAAACGGTTGGAGCGCTTCCATGAGGAAAAGCAAATCGCTCATGTGCAAGTATCGCATACTTAATGACCAAACCAACCGATTCTAATATATCATTTTTGGAAGAACGAGAAAGCCAAGCTAACTTCGCCTGTGCCGAAGTTTTTATACCCTTGCAAGTGCTCGCTTAAATATTTTCAAAAAATACTCTTTTTCCCATTTTACGACCGATCGTTCGAATGGGAGCTATGTGATGTAGTCTTCCGATTTGGACAAAAACTTGTAGAATTATGTAAAAGCACAAGAAACAAACAAGTACAAAATTGCAGAATGCTACCATTAAAAACAAAAAAAGTTTTTCTAACTAAGACAGTTTTTCAGACCTATCTTTTGTATGGCAGCTATACCATATAGTTTTCCGATTTTAATAAAAATTAGTAGGATTTTAAATAACACATAAAACCTACGAATACAAAGTTTGAAGACGTTTCCATTGAAAAGAAAAAAGTTTTTCATACTAAAACTAGTTTTCCGACCGATTGTTCCTATGGGAGCTATGAGATATAGTCATCCGATCCGGTCGGTTCCGACATATTAGTAGTGTGCAGCAAAAAGAAGACCCTGTGCAAAATTGCAGCTCGATAGCTTTAAAACTGAGAGACTAGTTCGCGTAGAAACAGACAGACAGACGGACGGACGGACGGGCAAAGCTCAATCGACTCAGCTCGTCACCCTGATCAAGAATATATATAGTTTATGGGGTCGGAAATGAATATTTCTATGCGTTGCAAACTTCTGGGCAAAATTATAATACCCTTTGCAAGGGTATAACAATGGAGGGAAACACCGCAGAGTGGAGTAGCCAAGAGAGTTGCAGAAACTAACAGGTGTGGTTGGCCAGTTTTTACAGCAATTCCATGTGGGCATCGCTTAAATTTTGGGAAGGTTTGCTCAATAGAATAACTTCAGCAGCAGCCTGAGCTGCTACGGAGTTGTTGCTTGCCCGGGCCAACGAGGATAATAATTATACTCTGTACCGTAGGTACACAGAGTATTATAAGTTTGTGCAAAAGTATGTAACAGGCAGAAGGAAGCATCTCCGACCCCATAAAGTATATATATTCTTGATCAGCATCAAAAGCCGAGTCAATATAGCCATGTCCGTCTGTCCGTCCGTCCGTCTGTCTGTCCGTATGAACGCACAGATCTCAGAGATGGTAAGATATAGAGGTTCGACATGTATGGGACATATGCTTCTTATGTCTGCAGGCAGATCAAGTTTATTTTCAATTTTGGCCACGCCCCCTCCCGCCCCCGCAATTTAGAAACGTCATATCTCCCACAGTTTTGAAGATAGATGGCTTTTTCCTTCTGGACATATTTAGTTATTAGGATAACTTATCCGCCAAAGGAATGAAGAAGATCGGATGAACGGCTTTCGAGTTATGATCAAAAGACAAATTTTCTTGGTACAGGGTATGTTATAGTCGGGCTTGACCGACTTTCTTTCTTGTTTAGGATTAGGAAATTAAATAATATAAGAATTGGAAATTTTCGGCACATTTTTATTTTTAATATTGGTTTCAAATTCACATAAACTTTAGTGGTATTCCTAAAAGTGATTTGCTTTGGATTTTGATTTCGTGAAAGCAAATCAAAAGCAGTTGACGGAACGACTCTGATTTTATTTTGATTTGCTTTCGTTTGGCGAGAAATTAAACAAAGGCGCGAAAGCAAATGGTGCCGAATGAAATTGTGAACTGACTGTACAGCTGTTCATGAAAATACAAAAGCAAAGATCATCCGTCCATTTGAATGCGCTAGCACGCTTAGGCTTTGATGTTGCTTCGCAGAAATCCTTAAGGAGTAAATTAACACAAGCATTTAAGTTTAATAGCAGAAAAACACGAAAAACAAAAAGTTTTCCATATTGAGATAAAATTTAAAGGTAAACAAACACCAAGTGCGACCGCATTCGTTGATGAGAACGGTCACGCTAAAACGAAATCAGCCTCAAAGCTGATTTCGTGAAAGCAATTAGTATTACCCTACTTTCCATACCTATTCTGGGCACACTGCAAATTTTGTATGGAGCTGTCGTGATCAGCTGATACACGAAATCGAAAGCAAATCACTTTCAGGAATACTACTTTTATTTGTACACAAATAACAGCTGAGGAAAAGTGTGACTGTACCTTCAAACAATACCAAATGTTGAATTTTAGGCGTTTTTGGCATTAATTGGCTACTCAGCACACTATTTTGTTTACGCAATAAGTGACTTTTCCGTGCGCCCAAACAGTTTGGCGTTCTCCGTACTTAGCTTAAACGGAGACGAAAACAAAAATTTTGAGATTTCCAATGAAGGTAAATAGCAATATGTCAAGTATTCGAATCTTCCAGCCTCAAGCAACAGTGAAGTGGCACTTTCCAAGTTCTTTGTAAAATCTTACGTTGGGTCTTTTGAAGAATGCCCAGATCACTGGCAGAATACCTACAGTAGCCGTAAAGATTCCATCGCAACTGCCGCAACTTAATGCCATATTGGAGAAATGGCCAATACTCAAACAATGTTTTGGACTCGAAATGGTAATGGTTTGTATTATTAATGTAAAAAAATTTTAAATATTGTGTCTTGTATCATTTAAAGGCTGATTTCCAGAACGCACGAAAATAAATTTTTATGTCGAACTTCATATAAAAAAAACCGCTTTGAACAGCTGATGAGCAATTTATTTAGTCTCTCTAAATTGAAAAAAAAATAACTTGCAGCACATTTTTTCGGACAACATTGAACAAATTGGTAGCACAATACAGTCTCAACAAGAAAGAACAAGAAGTAATAAATGAATTAGCAAATAACATCGACCCGTTTATTCATTTTTATTGTAATAACCTTCTTAGTTTGATTATTTGCCAAGAATCAGTTGCAGTTGTAGAGTTCACGAGGTCGCCCGTGTTTGTGGTGGCATCTCATGCGACTTGGAAAGCTGTGAGGTGATTTTATTATTGCTTGAACTAAAATTCAATAATCGCATTTTGAATACAATCGGCCGTCAAATTAGTGTGACCCTACTATCTGGCAGCTATTTCAGGTATTTTTTAGGACTTTCTAACCCTACTAGAGCTTTCAGTCCATGGTGTAGGGCCAAAGGGCCAGTGTGTTGTGAATGCTTGAAGCGAAAGGTAGGCTGCGGATAAATTTTTCTGAATTTTTGTGTAGGAGTTTATTCGTGCTGTCATTTCTGATTTTAGTGTGTGTTAAAATGTAATTGTGTTATTTGCCGTAAATCGCTTGCACGAAGCAATGTTAAACTCATACGAGTTCCCAAGGACTTGGAAAAAAAAAACAATATGGGAAGAGTCTATAGGCATTAGTATTAAGGAAAACGAGAGCCCCTAAGTTAAAGTCGGCCCTGCCCGACTTCGAAATACCCGTTACTCAGCTCAGCTCGGATAAGTATGCAACATTTTATCCATTTATTATCCGATCCTTTTGAAAATTTGTGAGATTGTAGATATTGGCCACATAGACTACACTGCAAAATCTGAGCACGATATCTTAAAAATTGTGGGAGTTATTCAATATTTTTTATTGCGGGGGCGGGAGGGGGCGTGGCCAAAATTTGAAACAAACTTGATCTGCCTACAGACAATACTAGCTTACGTATAAAATTTGGTTGCTCTAGCTCTTCTAGTCTCTGAGATCTAGGTGTTCATACAGACGGACGGACGGACAGACGGACATGGCTATATCGACTCGGCTGTTGATGCTGATGAAGAATATATATACTTTATGATATCGGAGATGCTTCCTTCTGCCTGTTACATACATTTGCACGACTTTAGTATACCCTTTTTACTCTACGAGTAACGGGTATAATAATAGAGTTTACGAAAATCATTTTTTGAAGCCGTCGAAGCAGCTAAGCGCCGACGATTGATGCCAAATGCGGTACCAAAACAAGAAAGAAAGTCGGTCAAGCCCGACTATAACATACTCTGTACCAAGAAATTTTGTCTTTTGATCATAACTCGAAAACCGTTCATCCGATCTTCTTCATTCCTTTGGCGGATCGATAAGACATTCTAATAACTAAATATGTCCAGAAGGAACAAGCCATCTATCTTCAAAACTGTGGGAGATATGACGTTTTTTCTAAATTGCGGGGGCGGGAGGGGGCGTGGCCAAAATTGAAAATAAATTTGATCTGCCTGCAGACATAAGAAGCATATGTCCCATACACGTCAAACCTCTATCTCTTACCATCTCTGAGATCTGTGCGTTCATACGGACAGACAGACAGTCGGACAGACGGACAGACGGACATGGCTATATCGACTCGGCTGTTGATGCTGATCAAGAATATATATACTTTATGGGGTCGGAGATGCTTCCTTCTGGATGTTACATACTTTTTTTGCACAAACTTATAATACTCTATGTACCTACGGTACAGAGTATAAAAACAAAACAAGAAAGAAAGTCGGTCAGAGCCCGACTATAACATACTCTGTACCAAGAAATTTTGTCTTTTGATCATAACTCGAAAACCGTTCATCCGATCTTCTTCATTCCTTTAGCGGATCGATAAGTTATTCTAATAACTAAATATGTCCAGAAGGAACAAGCCATCTATCTTCAAAACTGTGGGAGATATGACGTTTTTTCTAAATTGCGGGGGCGGGAGGGGGCGTGGCCAAAATTGAAAATAAACTTGATCTGCCTGCAGACATAAGAAGCATATGTCCCATACACGTCAAACCTCTATCTCTTACCATCTCTGAGATCTGCGCGTTCATACGGACAGACGGACGGACGGACAGACGGACAGACGGACATGGCTATATCGACTCGGCTGTTGATGCTGATCAAGAATATATATACTTTATGGGGTCGGAGATGCTTCCTTCTGGATGTTACATACTTTTTGCACAAACTTATAATACTCTATGTACCTACGGTACAGAGTATAATTAGAAATCTCGAATGGGAAAATATAAAGCTCAAGAAAGAATTAGAGGAGTACAAGGTCCTAAAAAAAACTCTTTCGACGATTTTTTCGGAAAAGCAGCTGAAAAAGTTAGGTAAAGGTGGGAAAAGGGTTGTATGGAGTTCTGCAGACATTTCATACGGTTTATGTCTGCACGCTGCTTTTCCACGAGCATACAAACATTTGAATAAGAAAGGTTTTCCCCTGCCTAGCCTCACAACACTCCAAAGGTGGATGCGAAAACTAGAAATAGAGACGGGATCTTTGGGTGCTGTCATCGGGCTAATGGAGCAAAACATCGAGCTAAGCGAGAACGAAAAACTGTGTGTGCTACTCTTTGATGAAATGAAAGTTGTTTCGACATATGAGTACAGCTCATCATTAGACATTGTGTACGAGCCCAGCAATTACGTTCAAGTCGCGATGGTTCGAGGATTAAAAAAAATGTCCAGTAGTGGCATTTGTTTCCGATTTAGGACCTGGAAACCAAAAATTTTGGAAGGATCTTGGAATAACTAACTGTAAGAGCGATTGAAAAATTCCAATTTTTGAACCAGGGACATTTGCATTAAAGTGTGTTGAACGAGGTTTGTTCACAATTCTATTCAAACCAAATATGTAAGATGAATCTACACTTTTTTGATATCATCATGCTTACAGTCCAGAAAATATCCAAACTTACGAGTTTTTTACTTAATATTTACCGCTAAAATTTCTTAAAATTAGGATGTTACAACGTATATATTATGACACAAAGCTTTTTTACTGTATTTTTTAAGGGTTAAGGGTTTTTAAGGGTTCATGTTTAAATCAAAATTTGGTTCTTCGTGTTGCAGGACCTATATTTGTGAACAAATCGTTCATCACAATTTAATGCAAATGTCTTTGGTTTAAAAATTCCCTATTTTATAAAATCGATTAGTGTTATTTTACAAATTTAATTTTGAAATTTCCTGTCCTTGGTTTATACTAACAAAAAAACAAGTTTTTTATTTTCAGACAAGACCTGGTTTCACCATCCAGTAAATGCTGAACTTAAAACTTTTGTTTTTGCTGATGTGCCCCACCTGATCAAGCTGATCCGCAACCACTTTTTAGATAGCGGGTATTGCGTAAATGGGAACATTATAACCCCGCAAACAGTGAAGCAGGTCTTAAACCCTACTTCCGCGTCAGATTTATCAATTGCGTATAAGGTGACCGAGGAGCATTTATGTGTTCGTTCAGTAGGCAGGCAAAAAGTTAAGCTAGCCACGCAGCTTTTTCCAAAACAACTGCATGTGCCTTTAGACGTTGCCACTCGTTGCGCCTTGATGTTTATAAAGCGTGCGAGACTGCTGACTTTATTCAATTAACAAACGATTGGTTTGACCTATTTAACAGCAAAGTCACTACCGACAACGCAACGCCCACTGCAAAGCCTTATGGGAAACATATAGATTTGCAGAGAGGCATATTGCGAAATATGTCAAGTCTAATGAGTTCCCAAATTTTACCCCAAACCTCTAAAATTGCGCCATTTCAAAAGGGCATAATAGTCAGCAACGCATCCGTTGATAGCCTTTTTATTTATCTGGCTGATAAATATAAAATTGAATATATTTTAACAAGCAGGCTTAACCAGGACCTTTTCGAGCAATTTTTTGGTGCAATGAGGGCTAAAGGCGGATTGAATGATCACCCTAGCCCATTACAATTTAAGTATAGGCTACGACAGTATATATTGGGTAACTATATATTGGTTCCTTTAATTTGGTTGTGAACTTTGTCCCAACTGTTTAATTGTTTAGTAGGTTATAAATTTTTGTGATGTCCACGAGTGTGTGTAGAATGCAGAGCTCGCAAGTAACTCTCAACACTTTCCTAGTGTCGGCAAAAAAACAGTTAGGTTACGGACACAACGAAAAGAGGGAGCGAAAGACACCTTCAGTTCTGTTTTTGCTCAAATCTGTTTTGCTCAGAGCAAAGACACACTTTTTCGTTTCTGTTTCTCTCGTGTCTTTCACTGACCGTTTTGCCGAGAGCAAACTTCCAAAGTGTTTTTTGCGTATGTATGAGTGGTTGTGTGTTGCTCCCGTGTACATACACACACATACATACATACAGCCTACTAAACGCACAAAACAAAAACTCTTTTTACAGACACTTATTCTGTTCTGCTCATTTGAAAACAGTTGTTTGATGAGCACTCGCTCAAAAGTGTTTCTGTCAGTGGTCTTCGGCAAACCGACTCGTTTGTTTTGCTCAACCGAAAACACGTAACAGAAAACAGAAGAGAAGAGATAATAAGTGTTTCGCTCAGTAAGAGAGCGTTTGTGCTGCGTTTGATTCTGTTTTTCTCTGAGGGTGCTGGCACTTAAAAAAGTGTTGACACTTGTTTGCGAGCTCTGGTAGAATGTAATAAAGTTGGAAAGTATGCGTTTTTTGTGTAATTTCTATACTTTTGCGTTGCAACTAAAATACGTTTGGTTTCGCACATTTAGCTAAAAACACTGAGATTTTAAGTCCCACTGGAAACGTTGCAGCAGATCAAGTTCCGTGGTTAAATCTGGACTACGCTGGCGGTTGCAATAATTCCTTAAATGAGCTCAACGAAGACACTGAAAATGATCCACCAGATGAACTTAGCGATTTGAGCATTTCATTTGACAGCGAGTTGAGCCAACTCACTGAAGATGCTTTGGAGTATTTAGCTGGCTACATCATAAGGAAAAAAAATTGACGGAATTTTAAAGCACCGAGTCGTGTTCTTACATTGATTTCTAATGGCGGGCTAAAAAAACCAAATTTGCAATTTATGAGCCATTTAAAATTGCTGGAACAATTGTTCATACACTGCCACAAAAATAAATTTGGGAAGACCACAAAGCCATTAAATGAAATAGTTACTTTGGCCAAAAATATAATATTGCCTGATAATATTAAAGAATATTTTTTTAAAATAAGAATTTATTTTAGAATAAAAAATCCAAATAATAAGCTAAACTTACAAAAAGAAAAACAAAAAATAATGGGGCACAGCAAATTATTAAAAATATTGTTGTAAATAAAAAATTGTGTAACATTTTAATTTATGCCATCTAACTTTATTTTCAAAATTTTATTTCGTCTTCTTGCAAATAGTTCAAATAAAACTTCAGAAATATGACATACAAAATTAAACAAACAAAACAAAGCAAGCCATATTCTATCTGACAAATGTTCTGCTATCTCTTTCTATCACACAGGCATTGATAGACTGGCCCTCAGCATATGCTGACGGCTTCACCTTGATATTCCACCATGTTTCAGTCCACATGACATAAATAATTTGCAATTTCGTGACATAAATTTTTATTTGTTCTGGAAATCAGCCCATATATGTAACGACCCACGCAAGCACAATAAATACACAGATAGTTGTGGTTAGCTCTCGGACTTTATTTCGGTCGTCTCGCTTGGACGCTACGATATGACTGAATCTTGTTTATACTACAGTCGACAAGGCTGTCGATTGCTCTGACAACCAAGGCTCCGGCTCCTACACCCCTCCCTTATTGGCCGAGACCCTTGACCTTGCCGTGCACCGTTCTTTCTCATCCGACTGCTAACCTTCTGGGGCCTGTCGATAGCTCAACATTCGTTGCGAGGGTTGGGGAAACCCAGAGAAAACCCAACCAAGCTATTTCCCTTCGTCCGGTTACTGGTCCCGCTCTTCCGCTCCCATTGCTGGAGCTCTGGCCGGTATCTTCTTTAAGTGGCTCACGTTCCGCGTCACTGTGCTCTGCCCATCGGACAACTTCACTATGTTGCCTTCTCTCTCTGTGACCTCATGTTCCGTTGCGTCGAAACTCGGAGTAAGTTTGTGTGGGAACACTACGTTTTTAATCAGCACCCGGTATCCCGCCCCCATGGCACTTTAATTTACCCCCTCTTCTTTTGTCAGCGGTCAGCTTCCCTCTTTGTTTATGGGACCGAGTCCATTTTGGGAACAGGGAGCATTGCCGCTGATTGTTCAGTCACTTGCTCCTCCACTCGGCATGCCTTCAAAACTTCGTCCAGGGTGTTTCCAGAAGTTTTTTTTTCCAGCTGAATAGGGGCCCACGAATCAATTATTTTGTCCTTTATATATATCTCCTCTGTCTCAGCTTTGTTCGACCCAAAATTGCATTTATTAGTCTGTTGCCTCAGGCGAAGCATAAACTGCGTGACATTCTCGCCACTGGACGGGACCAAACCTCTAAAAGAATGCCTTTGAAAAGTTGAGTTTTGAGTCGGCGAAAAGTATTCGTTAAGCATTTCCACCAACTCCTTGCAAACATCATTTCCCAGATCTGCATCGTACTCCTGCCGAGCTCCTGGTAAGGAATAGGCCACTGCTTGCAGCTGTAGACCACCCAAATGAGACAACAGGTTCTTTTTCCTGACTACCGATGCAATCTCTTCGGCCTCGGTATACTATATATCTTGAATGCCCGCTGACATTTCTCCCACTCCCCACGCAACATTGATTTTCCA
The DNA here is from genome assembly GCA_035044985.1 of Lordiphosa fenestrarum. NCBI lineage: Eukaryota > Metazoa > Arthropoda > Insecta > Diptera > Drosophilidae > Lordiphosa > Lordiphosa fenestrarum. The sequence goes on from JAWNNO010003623.1 coordinate 25,096, forward strand.
TCGCCTCGCACTGAAAGGGCTTGATCACACCGGCCATGATTTTTACCTGTAAATATAAATTATTAGTATTTGTATTGTAAATTTTCGGCCGACCGCAGTGTTATTGCAATGGCCATCGGGACGATTTAACCCACACTCTACCGAACCCATACGGACACGGTTTTAAAACATGTGAGTTAACTCGCAATCTCGAAGTGAAACGGAGGATTTTGTTTCTGTCCGGCTGCAATGTTATTGCAAGGGCCATCGGGACATTTTTCTTCGGCAAATAGTGAACTACTTTTCATTCGCATGCCCCTGTCCGACCGCAATGCTATTGCAATGGCCATATGGACGTGATTCTCCGGCAAATAGTGGACTACTTTCCACTCGCATGCCACTCATTCTCATTCCTTTCGGCAGATAATGATCTACTTAACACTCGCATGCCACTCGCACTCATACTTGCTTGGCCAGGGACGCTCCTTCGACGGAGGATCAGACCTCGGTTTCTCTCCTGACGTGGGATTAATTAAAAATTTAATTGATTAATGCCCAACACTGATCTCAGACCTATTTAAAGATTATACTTTTACTTTGGGACTATCCCAAAATCACTTATAAACCGAATGAAAAGCAATTAAAGATATTAATTTTTCAACAGCTTCAAGTTGCTTGGATCACTCACAAAAATTCTTGTGTTTTATTCAAACAGTGGGAGATATTACGTGTTTTCCAAATTGCTCGGGCGGGAAAGGACGTGGCCAAAATTTAAAAAATACTTGATTCGCCTGCAAGTAGAAAGTCCCATGCCCCCCATAGTTGCCGCGCCTGAATGCAACTATGTCAAATTCAAATGATGCACTATTCAAAAGAAACGTATGGTGCCTAACTTTTTGATAGGCAATAAGAGGTCAGAAGGACGGACCAAGTTTTTTGAAACCCTATTAGAAGCTATATGTGAGGATGAACTTCATGAGGGCAACCTGAATGGCATTGGCATCTTCATTGAAAGGGAGCATTTTCGATCCTATAAAGTTAATATACAACCGAGTTGATATATCCATATCTGTCCGTCCGTCTGTATAATGAATCAGATCTCAGAGATGGTAACAGATAGAGCTTTGACATGTTTGGGACTAAATCTGATTGACTAATTTTGGAGAATAGAATTGGATAAAAACCACGTATCTCTCACAATTTATGTACCTTCTGGACATATTTAGTAATTAGTATTATTTATCGATTCGCCTTGGGAATGGTGAAGATCAGATGACCAATAGGCGAGTTATAGGGAAAACAAACATTTATGCTGGGCAGCGATAACACTTCGTGTGATAAATACAAACATTGGCAGGTGCAAGTAGGTGATACCGTGGAGGATGGGACGAAGTTGTCTGTACCGTCTGAAGGAGCCGCACCACGTGCCATCAACCCTCAAGTGTTGACTTAGGGGGCAGGAGAAAAAGGGCGCGACCGCGATTTTTTTCCTGTCCGTTGCTGCCCACAGCGTTCCCTCAACGCCCGCTTTCGCCCTAGGTGAAACCATAGAGGACGAAACGAAGTTGTCGGCACGGTCGGTAAGATCCTCGCCATGCGCCGCCAAACCCTCAAGTGAAGACTTAGTGCGGCAGGAGGAACATGACATGGCCTCCGCAGGTCTGTACTCATTCCCTTGCACTATGTTGAATTTGACCCGTTTCCGTGGCCAAAATTAAAATTTTTGAAATTCACAAGATTTTTCACTGCAGGTTTCTTGTATAATGATGTTATGACTATATGAAGGTATTTTAGAAAAGTGGGCGTGTCAACGCCCCCCTCCGCCCACAGAAAACGAAAATTAAAAGCAATTATAAAGTTATAGACCCCAATTTTGGAACACAGGATGAATGTCCTATTTCAAATGTGACCTGCAAATTTGGTCCAGATCGCATAATAAATATAGAAGTTATTCAATAAGAAAAAATTTTTTTTTGTTGTATTATTTTATGTATTCATTTTCAACTTCATCAATGTCATCAATTTCATTATTATTATAAAAACAAGAAAGAAAGTCGGTCAAGCCCGACTATAACATACTCTGTACCAAGAAATTTTGTCTTTTGATCATAACTCGAAAACCGTTCATCCGATCTTCTTCATTTCTTTGGCGGATCGATAAGTTATCCTAATAACTTAATATGTCCAGAAGGAACAAGCCATCTATCTTCAAAACTGTGGGAGATATGAGGTTTTTTCTAAATTGCGGGGGCGGGGCCAAAATTGAAAATAAACTTGATCTGCCTGCAGACATAAGAAGCATATGTCCCATACATGTCAAACCTCTATCTCTTACCATCTCTGAGATCTGTGCGTTCATACGGACAGACAGACGGACAGACGGACGGACGGACAGACGGACAGACGGACATGGCTATATCGACTCGGCTGTTGATGCTGATCAAGAATATATATACTTTATGGGATCGGAGATGCTACCTTCTGGATGTTACATACTTTTGCACAAACTTATAATACTCTATGTACCTTCGGTACAGAGTATAAAAATATGTATTGTCGTCTTCCCTTGCGTCGATATCATTTGCAGACTCATCTGCAGATTCAACTCCACAAGCCAACAGCTGGCTGACTTCTACTGGCAAAGCAAGTCTCTTATGTTTTTGTTTGCTGATTAAGATGTTGCTTCCTAATAAATCAAATAACGGAAAAAGGCGCAAAAAGCGCACAATGTGCTTACTAGTTCTGAATTCAGAATTGACAACTCTACAACATGTATATAGACACTCACTGAAATAAGTTGAAATTTGTTTTTAAATTCTTTGGAAGTTCAACTTTCTTTCCAAAAGTGACAAGGGGACACCACTTGCTAAATATACAAATTGTTAGAAAAATACGAAACATGCAACATATTAGTATCAACACATAGTTCTAACCTGAAGAATGAATATTCATTTTGAATTTGATTATTTAATGATTTTTTGTCAGAGATATGCCAATTTGAAATTACACCGCAAAGTTAACCTTTAAGACAGCACGTGTTGTTCGCTTGCAACAGCTGACTTTAACAGCTGTTATTTTAACACTAAACTGTTAAGTTAACATTTTAGGTATGTAACATAGCATTATGATCATTTCTTAACATGGTAACATTGAAAAATCGGAAATTTGCATACTCGCGAAAAATGAGTTTTGGCCACGGAAACGGGTCAAATTCAACATAGTGCCTTGGGGAAGCCACAACAATAGAGAATCACAGAATTAAACACCCACTCTTTCTATTAAACCGTTTTCTTTTGTTACGGTCACTGCTTTTTGGGCTGACACCGGCTAGTCAGTCGACTTAATTCAGGGCGGGATCTTGATCCTAGCCCGCAGCGCATACCATCTCTACAAATACAAAATCTTCACTAACACAAAACGGCTAAACACAAAAATTCAAACAAAGTTCCCTAACGGACGAACGGCGCCATCTGACGGCAAGCGTGGTGACCCGGTCTTGGTGGTTTTACCGGCAACGTACCCGCCCCTCCTGCAGCTATTCAATCTTAAAAGCTGTCCTAATATAGGAGCCTTGACGGTCGGCTCACTCCAGGCTGTGGCAATTTACCCTTCTCTCCCCTCCTGAATCACTTAGACCAACATATTTCACCTTTTAAACGTTCGTTTAATATAAATTTTAATTAATTTTACACATTTAGACATCCTATAAATATTTATCATGTAAGCCTAAAATAATTGTTCTTCAATGCCTTACGGGCCAAACAATCCCGCCTATTGTCTCATTTTTTCATTACACCTGGTCCGGCTATTCCAAAACCCACTCTAGAGGAGCTCCTATGGGACAGATGATGTAGCTAACGTGTAATCGGGAACATATTATACAGGCGAAAGGATTACGAGTGCTCGCGCCGCATGCACAAGGTATCTATATGGTGTGCGTTATTTTAAGTATGTAAATTAAACTATTTGTTCAAATGTTAATTTTAGTTAGGTGTAAATGTAAGTATGTGTAAATGTGATCCATTGGAATTTTAACTCAAAAAGATTTTAACTATCAAGAATTTTAATTTGGTTGTATATATGTAGGTTTTTTGTCTGTATACGTTGCATTCATGTGACATACCTATTTGTATGTATGGGCGTAGGTGTGTATGTAAAATAAATAATTCCTTCCTCGGGTGGCTGGTTATGCCACGCAGGTAAACGATTCTCTTCCGGGGTGGCTGGATGCGCCACGCTGTCCCTTCTGGTTAGCTGGCGGCTGGTAGTTGCCGCGTCAATCTTCCTTTGGGAATCCGGATCGATGATTACGGTGGGAGGGTAACTGCCCTCCTTTACCCAATGGCCTTGTGGCTCAAAGGTGAATAATAATATATAACGGCCTTGCCGGAGTCAGGGATATAAGCAACTGCTCTTTATTAAATCCAAAATCAAACTAAAACTAAATCGGTTGCCGGCCAAAGCAGAAGGCAAAAAGCTAACAAAGGCAAAGTATAAATTCTTAAGCTACAAATGAAAACGCTGGCTCAACAAACGTGATAACGCTGCTCCTGCGGCCAAGCAAGGGATCAGGTTACAACTTCAGCCAGGGCACTGATCGCTGGGTTTTGCTGCGTCAGCGTTATCAGTGTGGGTTGGCTCGCGTGGTTTTGTGCGCGAGGGTTACTCGTTAACTTGTATGTATAAATGGAGTTTAATACGTAAATATGTTTGTCTTTCAAAAAAAAAAACTCGGCGTCTTTGGATTGTGTTTTTTGGTGTCTCTTCTGGCTCCAGTTATTTTTTCTTAGGCTTAGATACCCCCAATTGGTCAGGACTCACTTTTTTTACATTCGTGAGGCGACGGATATCAGGCTGGAGCGTCTCCAACCTCAACTGCTGGGCCTCTGCATCGAAACCTCATCCGAATCAGCTTCCGCCAAACAAACAGGACCAGGAAGTGGACACCAGGGTCAAAGTCTTCCGCCTCTTGGCCACTGGGAGACCAGCAGACAGGAATTGCCCCGTTTCGCACCAGGACAAATGCACTAAGCTCAATCCGGTACGGCTGGGGATTTGAGCCTCCGCACCACTACAAAGGATCGTGGCCGGTCCTGAACCAGGCTCCGGACCACGCTAAAGAAAATACATATATTTATTTCAAAAACTCACTACGCGAAATATTAAAAAAACTCACATTAACTTAAACGGTTCACAAACTCTAAATTCTGGGCGACTCGCCACCACGCTGCCTCCGCCGCCAGCTTCCAAAAACTCTCTGTGCCCTTGGCAACAGACAGCGGTCGCTCAGTGGGCTTGTTCCTAATTTCCCACTTGTCCCTGACCTTCAACTCTCTCCCTCTCCAACTTCGACTTATCAAACCCCCCAATGGCACAATTTTTAAGGGCTTTTGCCGCTGACAGTTTGTCAGTCTGTTTTCAGTTTTGGGGTGAACAGTTGGACGAGCATTCAATAAACGGCCTCACCAATCATAGATTTTGTATGATTCCATCTCAGCAAACATGATTGTCATATCTCATTGCGTCACAAAATTTCAATTAAAGGCCTGTTCCCAGGACCGCGGAAAATTTAGGAAGCGAAATTGCAATTTATTAACTTAGCATCCACATAAATTTTTAGTATGGCCAATGGCCATATATATATAAGCCAAAATGGCAAAATAAAGAAACGGCCACATTGGTGGTCAGCTGTTTTTCGTTTACAAAAAATAATAACAATTTTAAATTGTTTTTGATTTGAGATTGTTAAACGAGAATGATGCGGAGCAGGAAAAGTGATATGTTGATGGCGGTAGCGGCATACGTTGTGTTGAAAAGGAGACGACAACGGAATAGGCGCCAACACTTTCCCACGCACTCTTCACTTTTATGTGGTCAAAGTGTTTTTTGTCTGTGATATCCCACAGACAAGGTCGGAGCTCAACTGCCTTTATAGGAGCAACTTTGTCCTCGCGGTTGAAACTTTCAGTACGCTTCCTTTTCCGCTCCTGCTTTTTTTCCTCCGTTGTTTCGATTTTTGACGATAAAATAATTGACTGCGCTTTATTTTGTTTCTGGCAACAGCTGCCAGTCCACGCACTATCCAAAGCGCTATCGATATGTCAACTATCGATTGGCTAATTGTGTATTTATTATACCCTGTTCCCATTGAAAATGGGAAAATGGGGATCATGAAGTTGTGCGAATGTATGTAACAGGGAGAAGGAAAATTTTCCGACCCCATAAAGTATATATATTCTTGATCAGCATGAACAGCCGAGTCGATATAGCCATGTCCGTCTGTCCGTCCGTCCGTCTGTCCGTCTGTCTGTCTGTATGAACGCGTCGATCTCAGAGACTATAAGAAATAGAGCCACAAATTTTTGCACGAATGTAGATTTATGCTGTACGCAGATCAAGTTTGTTTCAGATTTGAAAAATTCCACCCCGTCCCCCTTTTATCCCCAAAAACCTAGACCTCCTCTATAAATCCTAGACCTAAAAAGCCGTCAGATCCACAATTTAAAAGTTAAAGTTAAAAAGTTAAAAGTTAGAGCCTCGTGGTTTAGTATACATCAAGCTAGGCCAAATATCTATCTATTCTGGAAAGTACAATCAGATCGGACCAAAAACACCGGAGTTATAAGCGAAACAGTTGAGCTGATAAGAGCACCCCCCCAGTTGTTGATCAGGACTAGAAAAGTGTTGCCTACATTTAGGATGACATCTTCAAAAATTCCAAAACAAATAAATTAAAATAAATGAACAGGGTATTTTGTGGTCGGGAAACTCGACTGCAGCGCCCTTACTTGTTTTTGCTTCCTCAGAACATAGAAAATAAAAGCAGCGGCGGAAACTTTTCGCCGCTGTTTTTATACTCTGTACCGTAGGTACATAGAGTATTATAAGTTTGTGCAAAAGTATGTAACATCCAGAAGAAAGCATCTCCGACCCCATAAAGTATATATATTCTTGATCAGCATCAACAAAAAGTCGATATAGCCATGTCCGTCTGTCAGTCTGTCCGTCTGTCTGTCCGTATGAACGCACAGATCTCAGTGATGGTAATAGATAGAGGTTTGACATGTATGGGACATATGCTTCTTATGTCTGCAGGCAGGTCAAGTTTATTTTCAATTTTGGCCACGCCCCCTCCCGCCCCCGCAATTTAGAAAAAGCGTCATATCTCCCACAGTTTTGAAGATAGTCTTGATAGGCTTGTTCCTTCTGGACATATTTAGTTATTGGGATAACTTATCGATCCGCCAAAGAAATGAAGAAGATCGGATGAACGGTTTTCGAGTTATGATCAAAAGACAAATTTTCTTGGTACAGAGTATGTTATAGTCGGGCTAGACCGACTTTCTTTCTTGTTTTTATATGGAGTTCAATTACAACTCAATATACCATTTAGGAAAATGTTGGCGAGGAAGTGTGCGCTCAGTCCACAAGACGATACACCATTTGGAAATTTGCATGACGGTCATGACGGAATAACATAAGGTGGTTCCGTCGGCAACAGACATCCACTTATTGTATGCTTGCAATAAGTGTGAGTGAAAGGAACATAGTACGTGCACTGAAATAAGTGGATACTTCGTAAAACTTCGGCTGGCGACGGAACCACCCATGATACAATTATTCAATGTACCATGATACAACAAAGTACCTCCACGTTCAGTGCTGCGCGTACTTTTGTAGCGTAAGCTTTTAGCAACAGTACGCATCACACTGGCACCGCCCCACCTTGTATTGTTGCATCATGAAGGGAACAATTTCGTTCGGCTCTCAGTAACTGAGCATAAGCAACTGAGCAAATCGATCAAAGTGTCGGCACAAAGTGTCTTTCTTGTTGTGCTAAATACAGGGCGCCTACTTGTGTGTATGTGTGTTGTAAATTGCTATAACGTGTTAATAAAACTATTTGGCAACAAAATTTAAATTCGAATATATTAATTAGAAAACTAAATCTCCATATATTTAAAATAATATTGTTTACATCTTGTAGTACAATAACACAATCATACAATTCAACTAAATTTTTTTGGTTGATACATTTTTTTTACTTTATGAATTAAGTTTAAGTTTAAGTCGGCACCTAATGCAGTGCGATTCTCATTTAAAATAAAATGAAAGGCTGAGAACGACCTTTCTACTGTCAACTGAGTTGCCGGTGTGGCCAACACCACCTGTGTGAGTTCAGCCAACAGTGGCGATTTAAACTTAATTTCATGATAAAATTGTTTGATATCACTCTTTAGCGGTAGTCGGCCAAAAACCATGTTGAAATTTTCAATTTCCATGTAAAATTTGGATAATCTGTTTGATACTGCTCCTTGGACTTGAGGCAGTGTTTGCATATCATCATGAACAGTGAATTGTCCGCAATATCATCGGAACTGCTCAATGGGGAAGGATCTTCTCTAAGAGAAATGGGTTATCCTCCAGAGTTTCATGTAACATTTAGCTAAATGAAGAGAAAAATACAAGCGTTATTATGGCATAATTATGTGCATATTTACGTGTCTTACTTGACTTAAATTGAAAATAAGGAGCGCTATTTTTTTTAAGATTTTGTTTAGCCAAAATTTTTTGTTGGTCAGTTAAACCAAATTAACTCGGGGATCCTTGTAAATTGCTGACAACAATGCTTCGTTTTTAAGTAACTTACGTTTACGTATTTGAAGTTGGGCTAAAAGTTTTTTTGATAAAAAGTTTTAGCTTTTTTCACATTTTAGCCTAAGCTAAAAGCTCCATCCATAATATAAAACAAAAAAGAAAGTCGGTCAAGCCCGACTATAACTTACTCTGTACCAAGAAACTGTCTTTTGATCATAACTCGAAAACCGTTCATCCAATCTTCTCCATTCCTTTGGCGGATCGATAAGTTATCCTGATAACAAAATATGTCCAGAAGGAACAAGCCATCTATCTTCTGTGGGAGATATGACGTTTTTTCTAAATTGCGGGGGCGGCAGGGGGCGTGGCCAAAATTGAAAATAAACTTGATCTGCCTGCAGACATAAGAAGCATATGTCCCATACATGTCAAACCTCTATCTCTTACCATCTCTGAGATCTGTGCGTTCATACGGACAGACAGACGGACAGACGGACATGACTCGGCTGTTGATGCTGATCAAGAATATATCTACTTTATAGGGTCGGAGATGATTCCTTCTCGATGTTATATACTTTTGCACAAACTTATAATACTCTGTGTACCTACGGTACAGAGTATAAAAATCGATGTAAGCAAGTTGCTCCTGTTGTAACTTTGCTTCATATATATCTTTAAGTGCGTTGATATACAGCTCAACCCAGTCCCAGTCAATGTCAATATCGACAGTAGTTTCCGGCGCAATGAACTCTTTTAAATCAAATAGTTTTACCAACATTATGTAAGTGGAGTTCCACCTTGTAGTGCCATCAAGTGTTGGTACGTTTTTGTTGTTCTCCATTAAAGTAAGTCTGAATGAAATTAATAATGTTATCATACATGTACTTATACATAAAAAACGAGACAAGCCCCATACCCATATTTTCCCGTTCGCGAAAGCTTGCACATTTGACGTCAGGCACTAACTTTTTTGCTGATCTCGCTTTGCTTATTTATATCGAACACACACATCTGTAGTGTATGCGCTGCACATCGCACAAGCTGTACATTTGGAAACGCCATGGAATCCAGCATATCCATAAAATCGTCGCCCTCGTCATCAACGTCTAAGCATTCATCTGTGGCATCATCAGTTAGCAACTCAATAACCTTTACCATATTTTTGCCGTTGTCGGATGTAATACTAAGCACCAAAGACATATATAATTTGTTAATAATTTATTTAAATATGATTCAACACTTAGCACTATGCTTAGCCATCAAATGCAGCCTCAAGTTCGTAATATGGTGGCCAGATAATTTTGTTCCACATACGCTGCACACCGACTGTTTTGATCCATTGTCAAATTTAAAAAAAAAATTAACTTTTTTATTTATTTCACGACTCATTACGAACGAAATTAACAGAGACTTGAATTTATTGAGGCAAAAGACACTTTCGTCAGATTCTGACAAGAAAAGTGTCTCATGGAGACAGATGAACAAAAAAATCTAAACTAAACTCTCACTGGTTGAGCAAGGACTGCTTTGTGAAAAAACAGAGGTGAGATATCATTTCGGTTCCATTTCTCATGGTGTCCTATGCTAACAGTTTTTTTTGTGACTGCCTGTAAAATGGGGACTTTTTTTGGGAGCTCTGGTAAAAACACACCAGTCAAAGCATACTTACAATTTAAGAACAGGTAGAATCAGCGATCTTTCCCACCCATAAGCATATTTCTTGCCCCCCTTTAAGCATAATAAACCCCAAAGTAAAAGTTTAATGTTATAAATGTTTTAATCTTATGGCTCCAGTCCCTTGGATAGAATTCAACAGCCAATGTCCAAGGATTTTGAAGACTGCGGATCTCGTAGTTGCCCTGCGAGGTACACATTCTCAATGGGAAGAAACAAACCGTCTTCATGACCCATGGCAGCACACAGTAGTAAAGCTAACATTTTGCGGCAGGCTAGCAGCAATCTTCTGACCACGGGCAATATAGTTTATCATGTCAATGGCGGAGATCCCAGTTTGGATCATCGGGATAGATACGGTACCTATCTTCGTCCATAATTGGCAGTTCACCAGAGCCTTTGAACGCACGAGCCAACATAACTGCTGAGACGGTGGACTAAAATACAAATTGACTTTCAAATACTACAAAATATAAATTTAACGTACTTACCACATTTCTAGTTCTTTGAAGTTTGGGATATATCACAAGCTTAGTGTTGCGTAAATCTAGAAACCTTACTTTTTCGATTTAACGGATAGGGATTTAATTCTCTGTATAGAGTTCGAAAATTTGTTGCCATCATATTAACGAGGTTTTTTCCTTTGAATCTGGTCTCGATTGTTGCAATTTCCTGGTGAAATCTTTCACCATGCTCATCACCAAAGTCGCCTAAATTTGGCGTAAAAAAGTCCAAGTGGCTGTTTAGAAGTGTATTTTGAGCCACATATTGACTCCCATAGCAACGTAAGCCAAAATTATCTCCTTCACAATTTTCTTATACTTTTCAGCCTTTACATTTCCCAAGAAATTTTTCGTTACGCATTTGAATGCAATCCATGCTTTTTTCTGTTTCAGACAGACTCATTTCAAGTTCGTGTTGCAGAAACAACTTTTTTAGCTGAGTACCATTAATCACGCCTGCCTTTATTTTGGCAGAGCTAAGTCTAGGAAACATTTTTCTAATTATTGAAAAGGCTTCGCCTTTGCACTCACGTAATTTCGGATAAGACCCAGTTTCATATGTAAGGGCGACAAAATAATTTGGCTTGAACTAATTAATGGTAGGTGATCAATGCAATGCTACAAATGGTACAGAAGGATATTGATTTTCCATATTAAGCAGCACGGCCTTTAAGCTTTGTGTAGACCCTCTATAAACAGTCGTGTAGACTGTCTATAAACAGTCGCCAGTCCTCTGGTGTATGGGTATGTCCGAGATCATCATCGAATGGATGTATAGCAAACAGACTATTTAATGGGTCTGAAAGGGCTCGTTTTCGGTTTGAAGTTATTTCAAAAACCTTTCCACCAAGATCCATTGATTTAGTCGAGAGGCAACCATTTCTGAAGTGGTTTTGGACATTTTTGCATCACGAATTAAGTCATTAGAATCACTCTGTGTTATTAGGTGACTTTTCTCAGAGCCACACTCAAAAGGCTCCGATGTTTCATCAATACAATCCTGCACTTCTTTTTATTTCGTCCTGCTTGGGTATCGGGATGGCTTGAAATCCCATTTGTGGCAGATCCACTGACACAACATTAACATATTCAATGAGGTATTTTGTCCAAATTCAGGCAGAAGAAGCAAGGTTTAAGAGAGTGGCTACTTCAAAGTGCCAAACGTTGGGTTTGTATGCCCACTCTGATTGCTATTAAACGAACATGTTATTGGGTTAAAAATGTTAAAAGACAATAAATGCTAAACAGCAATCACGGCATTTTTGTTATCAACGGCTTCAGTCCATTCATTTAATTTACACAAATTAAGTGATCAATATTGAGATCAGAGTTCTATTTGGGCGAAATAGTTGCTGAATGCTTCAGATTAAGGCTAATTTTAAAAGCACTGTTAGATTTGTTGGAGGACATTATCTACATTAGGACATTATTTAATGAAATTTTAAATTTTCTTGCTGAAGAATTTTGCGTATTAGATTAATTTTATAATTTTGGTGAAGCTGCTAAAATCCTAAATGGCTCGCAAGCGCAATATTTTATTCATCGTTAACATTATTAGAAAAGACCCGTAAAAGATATCGAATACGAAACTTTCTCTGCCACAAACTGAGAGACCAGTGATTTCGATTTCTTATCGTTTTTGGATCTGTTTGAGATAGTTTTACACGTTTTCGTGTAAATAATAAATACAATAAATTGCTGCTGACGGCAAAAGACTAAATCACATCTTGACATTGGTATTAGTGCGCATCAATAACAGGCTGTCACTCTCTGACACTCAGTGATGATTAAAGTTGAAAGAAGCTCAAAACCTTATTCACTTTGCTCTTATGATAAAACAACTAAAGCAAAAGCTCAGTACTTACAAGAAAATTGTGCTCCGTTCCTTAGTTGTTGTATCATGGCGACGGGGCCGCCATTGCACTAAATTATGGATAATGACTTTGACCAGCTCTTATCCGCTCCCCTCACTGATTTATTTACATTTTTTAGCTTGTGCTCAAAAACTATTTGCAACTATTTACCACACAATTCTTTCGGCACAATTACGTTGTGATGCTCCGGTGTAATTCTCGCGCGCTTTCTTCGTCAATTCCGTGCTCTGCAAAAATATGAATCATACATATGTCGGAGATATTCCGTTTTCTCTTGGTACTGTTTAGAGTGGGATGACACGTTCAATTTCTCCCGACAATTTCTAGCCGCAATATTGTTGAGCGAATTCAACGAACACGGCAAATACCTAACATCAATAACAAAAAAATTTTGAAATCATTGATAATTTGTTTTTTCTGCAGATTTTTTTGGCATAAACCACAAAAAAGGTCACAGTTGCTGTTGGCGACATCTGATAAAATTCAAATTGGTATGTTTGAAAGAAAAGACTTCCAATCTCTTGGCTTGTGTATATTTACAGCCATGCTTCCATTTTCGCTTTCGCAAAAACTTTGCGATTTGATCACCAAATCATAAAAGTTAGTGCTCTGACATTCGGAAATCGCAAAGTTTTGCCGTTTTTAAACCGGCGACATCTGAGTCCGTGAAATGAAAAGTAAATGCAAACTATTTTTATTCGGTTCTTTAATCTTTTTAGATTTGTCTTACGGACTCATCCACTCAATTCGCATTGAGGCAATATTTTAAACAATTTATTTAATAGAGATACACAAAATTGAGCGTGATGGAAAACTGCTCACAATAACAACAATTTGCGATTTGGCCATGGTATATATCGATATATGACTATCGATATCATGAGTAGTGGCGCTCATCAGCTGTTTTTGTTATGTGAAATGACACAAAACAAGTTGGGAATGGAACATTATCGATGACAAAAACTGGCGAATTTCGGAGCGCTCTAAACTAAAATCATACGAATTTGCTGAAATCGCAGTTCGCAAAAATAAGTGAAAACCGGAGCATGGCTGTTAGTCTTCTGTAAATAGTAGGACAACATCCATTTGTCTGGGGCGCCTTTTCAGTCACTTTGAACACATCCCCTTTTAAAAATCGTTTATATTCCTTGCAGAGGGTAATCCAGAAGCACAACCGAACCCATACGTACTAATATTCATCAACATTACGAACCGAGTGGATTTAAACATGAGAGAGAGAGAGACTCTTGTGAGTAATTGACGTGTTTTTTTGTGCTCCGCAACAATTAATTTCTTGTGTCGTTTAACGTGCCAATTTTGTCGCAAATCTAACGTAATTAATTTTATTAACATTGCCCGCTATCGGTTTGTGCTTTTCTTTTCAGTTGTGCATCTTAACATTGCTAATTTAGCAAATTTTATTATTGCGGCGTCTGTGCTGTGTATTTTGTTAGTGTTTTTGATTTGCTTGCTTAGCAACTCCCCCTCTTTACACAGGTTTGTGTGTGCGATCGCTTGTGCATTTCTTTTTGTGCTTAACTCCCACTCAGCTTTGTTGTTGCTCTGCTCTCAAAGCTAAGAACGCTCGATATCGAACTGCGCTCTGTGGGTGTTTTTGTTTTTGTTTTTTGTTGATTTTTTGATACGCGCTTTGCTCCGCTTTCCCTTTAGTTTTGAGACCCTCTGATAAATTTGGTGCATTATGTCGTGCTGCAAAAAGGCCTGCACATTTAAGAATGCAAGTGAGTCGGAACAACTTCGGTTTGTTACCTGCTGGTTGTGCGACAATAGTATGCATATTAAATGTGCTGGGCTAAGTGGACGTGATCTGGACAAAGTTTACTCGCCTAAAAAGGATTGTGGTGCTTTGAATTGGTCATGCCCTTTGTGCGCTGAAAAACAATTTAATTTCTCGCGGATGTTTATCGACGTGAAAAATAAATTCGACAAAATGCACAAACTAACTAAGCATCTCGCAAGCGAGTTTCTCGCCAGTTCCGAGATGCTTAGTGAGTATAAGTTCGAGTCACCACCCCCGCGTCGGTTGGAGCCTCAATTTTTAGATGTGCCACCACCCGTGTCAGGCAACTCGAACCAATCTTCCCCCAATTGCACTGAAAGGTCTCCAACTATTTCATTGTCTGTCTCACCAGGCAATATGCTTGATTTGTCTCCTTTCCCCTCCCCGAATCAAGCTGTTGGAAATCGTGCAGATAATCCTGCTTCTGTCCGTAGATTCGAGCAGTCCCCATTAACGTCGACTGAACCTGTGGGCAGTGTTTCTGTCTGCGTTCCCATTCCTCCTCAACCTCCTCTACTGTCCGTGATAGCACCGCGTAAGCAAGTATTTGTGTCTAGGTTGTCTCCGGAAACTACTTGCGAGTCAATTGCTGCATACATTGCGAGCAAATGCTCAGCAAGTGTTTCTATTTCAAAGTTTAGTTTTGCTCAACCCCGTGATATAGCTTCGTTTAAGTTAAGTGTTCCGTCTGAATCATTTCCAATCATATGTGACCCAGCATTCTGGTTGCCAGATATGATTGTGCATGAGTTCAGGCAAAAAAATCCAATGAGGCCGATGCCAGTCAACTTGCCCTCATTTAGTTCATCCTCACGTGTAGCGTCTACTAGGGTTTCAAAAAACTAGTTCCGTCCGTCTGTCCTCTCATTGCCTATCAAAACGTTAGGGGCCTTTTATCTAAGCTCCATACGTTATTTTTGAATAGTGCATCTTTTGAATTTGACATAGTTGCATTTTCAGAGACTTGGTTAAAATCCTCAATTTCTGATTGTGAAATCTTGTCAAATGATTTTTTTATCTATCGACATGATCGACCAGATCGCAAAGGTGGTGGTGTACTGATCGCAGTTAAGACCAGCCACAATTCCGAACTGATCATTGTTGATAAGCCTGTGGATGTTGAATTTGTTGCCGTAAAGGTAACTTTTCCATTATTTTTTTTATTTATTACTTGTTCTTATATCCCACCTTCGTCCGATATTGAAATTTATATGCACCATGTAGCCTGCATTAAAGATGTTTTAGCCCACTTACGGGACATTGACACATTGGTTGTTGTAGGTGATTTTAACTTGCCTAACATCACATGGTCAAATCCTAATGGGTCGACTTACCTTGTACCATCAGTACAGCATGATTTTTTAGATTGTCTGCTTGGCATGTCTCTTTTTCAAATTAATCCTGTACAAAACAATTTAAATAAATTGTTAGATCTTATTTTTGTCACTGATAGCACCAATGCCAGTGTCTCTAGGTCTCCCCCTCTATCACTACCCGAAGATTCTTACCATCCAACACTGGAAGTCTCGCTTTCAATATTTGGACCTGCCCCTTCAAATTCAAAAATCCCTAATATACCTCGTCGTTGCTTCCGTAAAGGAAACTTCACTTTGCTAAGTCAACTCATTTGTGCAACAGACTGGTCTCCACTGTACAATGCGGTTGATTTGGATTTTGCTCTTACCTTTTTCTACGAGTCTATTAATTCGCTCTTAGATATCTGCATTCCTAATAGCGTCGCTTCCACCACGTCACTTAATCCCCCTTGGTACTGTCCTACGTTATCAAATTTGAAAAATATTAAATCTAGATGCTTTAAAAAGTATAAACGTACTGGTTCTGCGATGGATTTTTCTAAATATTCAATAGCAAAATCTAACTTTACACTTTTTAACTCCGAGTGCTATAACAATTATCTTGCTCGGTGCAAAATTCAATTCGCACAGGATCCAAAGCAATTCTATTGCTTTGTGAACTCTAAGCGAAGATCTTCTTCTTTACCTTCCTCTTTTTTTCTCTGTAACCAAAAGGCTGGTAATGATTCCACAGCTGTTGACTTGTTCGCTGATTTCTTCCAATCAACATATTCCTCTGCCCATTATGCGAACACTTATTATCCTTATAACATTACTTCTTCCAACTCTATATGCGATCCCGAAATTTCCGAAACTTCTCTTCTTTCATTTTTAAAATCACTAAAATCCTCATTTTCTCCCGGGCCTGACAACATTCCTAGCTGTGTGCTCAAAGAGTGTTCTAGTTCTTTATGCCAACCATTGCTAAAGCTTTTCAATCTATCACTCAAGTCGTCTGTCTTCCCATCTCTTTGGAAAGAATCTTACATTATTCCTCTCCATAAAAAGGGTGGGAAGTCGGATATTTCAAATTACAGAGGCATTGCTAAGCTTTCCGCCATTCCGAAATTGTTTGAAGAGATTATAACCTCCACATTGCAGCATTACTGTAGATCTATTTTGTCACCTTTCCAGCATGGTTTCATAAAGCGTCGGTCAACAACGACCAATTTGCTCGAATTTACTTCATTAGTTAATGATGGATTCCTTGTGAAAAGGCAAACTGATGTCATTTACACTGACTTTAGCAAAGCCTTTGACTCTGTCAACCATGATCTTCTCCTCTTTAAGCTTGATCGATTAGGATTTCCCTCTTCTTTTCTGCTTTGGGCTTCGTCCTATCTAAAAGATAGAACTCAAAAAGTTCTGCTTCGTTCTAACACTTCAAAACCTGTGACTGTAACCTCTGGTGTACCTCAAGGTAGCCACCTGGGTCCTCTGTTCTTCACTCTATTTATCAATGATCTTCCTACAATATTATCATATTCTCGGATACTCATGTATGCCGATGACGTTAAACTTATTTTATCTTTCAACAACCCGATTCAGTCTATTGGATTGCAAGATGATCTTAACTCCTTGCAGTCTTGGTGCTTGGTAAATCATTTGCATCTGAATTGCTCCAAGTGCATGTTTATGACTTTCCATCGATGCAAACCATTTCTGGTTTCCTATACGATTGGTAATGAACCGTTGCAACGTATTTCGTCTGTCGTCGATCTTGGAATTCTGTTTGACCCCAAATTGAGTTTTAATCTCCATATCTCCACTATTGTTAACAAAGCGAATGGTGTACTTGGATTCATTAAACGTTGGTCAAAGGAGTTTAATGATCCCTACACCACTAAACTTCTTTATACAGCTTTAGTCCGTCCCGTGCTAGAATACTGTTCATCCGTATGGGTTCCGCAGTATAAAAAGCATGTTGATCGTATTGAATCAGTTCAGAAACAATTTTTGCTTTTTGCCCTTCGTGGCCTAAATTGGGACCCTAACCTCCGTTTGCCATCGTACTCCAGAAGACTCTTGCTTATAGACCTTCCTTCGCTAGCTAACCGTAGAACAGTCTTAGGTGTTTCATTTCTTCACAAGTTAATTATCGGTGATGTAGATTCTTCTGAACTCTTACGTCGCCTTAACTTCTCTGTTCCTTCTAGGCCAACCAGAAACTTTTTTCCTTTAATCTTGGCCGCCTCTGGCGTTGATGGCGTATTGTGCCCTTTTTGCAGCATTTTCCATCGTTTTCGCCAACATTTCGGCCGGAATAGCGGCTATTTCTTCACGAATGTTGTCCTTGAGCTCTTCTACGGTCCTTTGCTTGTTAACGTAAACCTTTGACTTCAAATATCCCCACAAGAAGAAGTCAGGCGGCGTCAAATCGGGCGAACGCGGTGGCCAGTCCAAATCACCACTTTTCGACATCAAACGGCCCGGAAACAATTTCTTCAGAAAATCGATTGTTATGCGACTTGTGTGCGGTGGAGCGCCGTCTTGTTGAAACCAGAACTGCCTCATACGCTTTCGACGAATAATTGGCATCACCAAATTGGTCATCATGTCGCGATAACGCTCCTGGTTGATGGTAACAGCATGGCCATTTTCATTTTGGAAGAAAAACGGCCCAATGACCGTTTTCGCACTAACGCCGCACCAAACTGTGACTTTTTCGTCATGAAGAGGCACTTCTTGAATCTCCAGAGGATTTTCAGTGGCGTAAATACGGTAATTTTGCTTATTTACGGTCCCATTCAATGTGAAATTTTAATTTTTTAAAAGCACGTTGAGTTTTCACAATTGACTTGTTCTGTTGAATGTAAATTTCAACTATTTCAGAGCGCTCGCGTGGCGTGTATTGTTCCATGGTAAAAATCTGCTTAGACTGACGCTTCAAACGCGGTATGTCATTAAGCGATCTGACATCTCTGTCAAAAGTTATGGCGTTGCCAGATGGGTCCGTCGAATATGGACAACCCTGTACTACAATCATTTTGTGGCTTGACTAGCCGAATATTACCAGACCGACAGTTCAAAAATCAAACAGCTTGCATTTTTCATAAGAAAAAACAATTTTTTTTACAAAATTAATGCAGATAATGGCTTTTTAATCATGGTAATTATTAAATAAGATACATGCCAGATATAAGACATCCATTCTAATTAAATGCAGATATAAGACATCCATTCTAATTAAATGCAGGCCAAAAATGTGAAAAAACACAGCAGCGATAGAAAATTGCTGTCTAGAGACAATATTGATTCTACCAAATACAATTCTGTTACCCAGTGGGCCAATGAACAATAATAGAACTTCCATCTTTCAATTATATTTTGAATATGCTCTAAAATTTAAAAAAAAATTATTTACGGTAATTTCAATCTATTTAGAACATTTTGTAAAAAATTTCAGCTTCCTAGCTAGTCTGGTGTAGAAATTACAGAGTTTTGGCCAAAATATGAGATTTCTGGCCCAAAGTGCATTGAAAAGAAAAAGTCTTTCTCACTAAAACTAGTTTTCCGACCGATCGTTCCTAAGTGAGCTTTAACTATAGTCTTCCGATCCGGTCGGTTCCGACATATTCGAAGCGTGCAGCAAAAAGAAGACTCAGTGCAAAAATTTCAGCTCGATAGCTTCAAAACTGAGAGACTAGTTCGTGTAGACAATGCATACATTTTTTCAGCAGTGAAACATTAATCAGTATTAATTGGGATGGCCGCCAAAATAAGTTTGCCATTTAATCTTCTTCTTTAAGCATCACTTCTTCAGTGGTATTGAATTTGGTGAGCAAAAAAAGCTTTAAAAAATATGTAATTTTTTCATAGACTGGTTTTATTAGACTGCCAAAGAAATGTCGAAAGGTTTCCTTTTCCAAATGAATAAAATGTATAGAAATACTTATTAGCAAAACAAACCTTTTTTATTTCTCATAGGCATTAAATCATACAAATTCATCTTCCATTTAATTTTTGATCAAAATATGTTTTATATAAATATTGTTAACTTAATGGAAAATGGACTTTATTGTTAGACTTACAAAACTACAACTAAAGATTGATACAAATTATTTTTTTTATTTATTAATAGTCGAAAAAAAGTATGTCAACAAATTGGTAGGCACTTCATAAAAAGGCTTATTTACTAAGATTGCCTAACAAAGAAAGCTTATCAAAATGAACTAATAACGACTCCGACTCGTTGGGGGAATTTTATTTGCCGGTCCGGCCAGCTATGCCCCGATTCACCGCCAGTTGCAGTCAGAGTCGATATTAGAGCTAACCAAACTTTTTAACAAATATACAGGCCTCTTCAGGTGTTCACTTTCACTAAATTTGCTCGAATTCGAATTGTTTGGCTGTTCTGGTTTTCACAAATCGATAGAACTATTCGCCGGCGAATTCAAAAGCAAATGCGATTTTTGGCATAAGGCTTCAAATTATTTTTGTACCATTATTAAATGTATTTAGACACTCGAGACGATGTTTGATATTAAGTAAAACCGAATTTGGAGGAAATTGTTTGAATCTAGTACTGCCTGAACGTTGTTACCCGTTAGTACACTTGATTGACTTTAAATGTAAGGTCTATTATCTTTGAATATTTCCTATGAACATTTCGTGAATGAATCTAGTTGACCTGCCACAAACTTTTGTTCTTTTTTTGGGGACTTACCGCCTGTAACTTGGTCCATTAAGCCGATATAAATGCAAAGAAATTTATGAAAATTGAAGGGTCTTTGGGCTATATGCCAAAAAAGGTTGAAGTAAAAATTCGGCCACCGCTGTGGTTTGTACATGACGATCAAATTTAAAAAAATTTGCCATAAACAAAGGAATAACTAGAGAGGCCAATTTGAGCACCTTCGGGCTTGCTGATGCTGCTCGCTTGATTTTTTTTCTGCTGCACCTATATGTGTTCTGTCGCATAAGACTCATAAACCCAGAAATAATTGACCAGTGCGACCTCCATCATTTTTTCAAAGCCCAAACACATTTTCCGCCATATCTGTAAAACAAAAGCTGATGGAGCCAATCCGAGACCAGTTTTGTTATCAGTTGACAAAACTGGACCAGAATTTTTCCTCAAAGAGGCTGCAACAAAATGGCTGTTCCCTTATGAAGTATATGTGACTGTTATAGCCAATTCACAATAGCCCACATCTACCGTATACCGTCAAAGACGGTACGTAAGAACATGCAAAATTTTCTCAAAATACTCCTCCGTCGGCTGGGGATGCTCCTATCTCATGCTGTTTCATGTCCATGTCAATGTCGCCTGGTGTCGACCAGGAGATGCCCATGCTGATGGAGGAAAGAGGGATTCAAATCCACTGGACAAATGTATGGACGAAAACTGGCACCCACCAGGAACTGACTTCGTTGGTTAGGAAGGGAAATGAAATGCAGAGGAAGCATCAGGAGCAGACTCAAAGCATTTGGCGGGAAATGAGTGCCCAAAACGTGTCTTTCTTAAACTGTCGACCATCTCGACCATCTGATTTTATACAATCTTGTTAATTCCGATAGCGATGAGAAGATTCTAGTGTATATTAATCAATGCTTTCAACGGCTCATAAATGCGAGATACAGATCTGGTATTTCAAACCATTTTTTGAAAATTTCTACTTTAACCACCACTGGTTTAACAATATTCCTTTAATTTAATTTGACTAGAGATTATCGTGGCCCAACAAGGTAGCAGCACTCGAACAGTCCATCATGGTAAAACATATAATATGTGAAAATAATATAATATGACAAATTTAAATTTCCCACCAAACATTAGCAAAGTATACTTTTGGGGGCATTTATGTTAACTTGAAAGTTATTCTGTAAAAACACTAAAAAAATGCCAGAAAGCCGATGTGTGCTCAGAAATACGCGAATAAATTCGTCAAACGGTAACTAAACTTATTTAAACAACACTTGACTAACGAAGAATTAAATGTACTACTAAAATAAATTCTAAGAAAAAATAGCTTGGAGGAATATTGTTAAACCAGTGGTGTTAGAGTAGAAATTTCCAAAAAATGGTTTGAAATATCAGATCTGTATCTCGCATTTATGAGCCATCGCGTTACATATCTGAAAGCATTGATTAATATACACTAGAATCTTCTCGTCGCTATCGGAATTAACAAGATTATATAAAATTAGATGGTCCATTCACGAGTTTTTCCCGTTAAGTGAGCAAAATGAGCACTAAACGGTTTTTGGGCCATATCTTAAGATTTTGGGGTCCCCGAGGAAAACCAAGTATGAGGAAATGCTATACGCGACCTGCTCTACAGCGTACGGTAGGTCATTTCCCAGGTTCTTGCACTTGAGTGAAATTTGTAGCACTGTGTAATTAAGGACATATTAGATCAGTGGAGTCCAAACTCACACAATGAAAACGTTGCGCTTGTGTGCGAAGCAGCGAAACACGAAGGCATCGTGACGTTTTACTGCTTCAGCCGAACACATGAGTCGTGAGAGCAAATGCAGCTGAAAACGCGCACGTACGAGAACAAGCTGCCGAGCGTTCTATTTATAGAATAAACATATTCTCTCTCTCTATATATGTGTCGGCTGCGACGCCGGCAGAATCTGGCTTCTATGCGAATCAAACTTCTGGACAAAACTATTGTATAATAATTTTGCTTTTACGTCAGTCGTTAATATTTATCTAAATTATTTGTTACAGAAAAAATTAATAAAAATACTCAAAAATGGCAAAGTCGAACACGTTGAATTTCTCGAAAGTGTGGGATCTCGGCGATTGGGACTCGAAGGCCATAAAACACTACAACTCGATACCACGCATTCAGAAGGAGTTGCGGCAAGGCAACTGGTCGTACCTTTGCAGTCATCCAGAGGTAGGCGCTCTCTCATCCTTGGCATTGGCCAGATTGATTAGACTATTTCTTTTTTTTGTTTTAACAGATCCGGGCGATTATTCGGGTCATCCTGCAGCATGCGATCAGTGACAAGACAAGTTCCTCGAATGTGCGACAGTTTGTAGCTGATTTCTTTTCCTGCCGCAGCACGCCGCTTTTGGTGCCCATGGTAGGTTCTGTTATTAAAGCGCTGACGGCTTGTGATATTTTCGATCTCGCCATAGATAAACTCGCAATTAAAGTATGTCAACGAGCAATTAAAGCGCGGCCGCTGGAGTGAGTTCGATGCGGAAATGTTATTCATGGAGAAACGGTCCACACATTCGATGCTATCTACGGACTCCACTGATTTCAATGTTCACCCAGTGATGACTTATGCCTTAGTCTTTAAAAAACCTGATGAGTGCGGTATTGAGAAGCCTCCCTTTTAAATAATCGCACTGTTTTCCGCTGAATCACATAAACAGAATTTCTTTGTGATGCAATCACCTGACATTGACAGCTATTGGCTTCTAATAAACTGTGATGATTTGGTATTAAATCTTCCACCGCTGCACTGCTTTTTCTTCGCCGCACTTCAATCACTTACCTGTCGGCACGATTATGTTAGGATATCGTCTACGTCGATAAATGGTTCCACATCATCTGCAGAAAAGTAGCTATGGCTGTATTACCACCATGGCTGCCAGCCCAAAAAATCCAAAAGTGTTCCAACGTTGGTGCTCGGTATTATACGGTTTGAGGTTTTTGAGCGAAGGTTTTGGTTCGAACCTTGGTTCAGCCAATGCATTAGGCGCACAAGCAGCTGAGCGGAGCGTAACACATCAGCTTTGGGAAATCAAACGCACAGAGCACAAAGCGAGTGCGCTATATAAATCGCTTTCGACTTAAAACATCAAATATCGTTTAAAATGGCTGATGATAAGCTAAACTAAATTTATTTTTAAATAAAGCAAGTTTTTTAACCCTTAACACTGTGCCAATGTGCGCATTAGGCATATGGCTAGATTTTAGAATCAAATGTACATGGTCCTACACGACGCGTCGCGACGGGGGATACCATCAGAATACTAAATACACGAATCTTAGGTCTGTTGCGCGAAAAACGTTCCGCAGGAATCACGTCAAAGTCTGAAATCTGGAATAACTTGAGAAATACTCATCCTAGAGGGGTCGAATATTTCCGCGACCCCTCTTACTTTTACGATACGCAACTTTCGTCCATACATCAAACAGCTCTACGACAGTTTTTTAACCTGGTCTCCATACAAAAGTTGATTCGTATTATGATATCGATTATTATAAGCTGAATCACACGGTAAAGGAAAAAGTAGTTCGTTGCCTATTTAGCAAATATAAAAATAGCACTTCTTTTGCCGAAATTGTTTCTATCACAAAAATGTCATTTCGCAGTAGTTTGACCATAGTAAGAAAATATGCAAAGAAATGGGAAAAAAAAATTATCTTCAAAATTGCGAGAGTTTCCTAGTATGGAGGGCAATATAGCTGAATTATCTGAAATTCCAATGGAGGCTGTTATACTTGGAAGATTTTTTGCATTGGCTAATCAAGAGAAGATTTAACGAGAAAGCCAAGCTAACTTCGTCTGTGCCGAAGTTTTTATACCCTTGCAAGTGCTCGTTTAAATATTTTAAAAAAATATTTGTTTTCCCATTTTCCGACCGATCGTTCGTATGGGAGCTATATAATATAGTCATCCGATTTGGACAAAAACTTGTAGAATTATGTAAAAGCACGAGAAACAAATAAATACAAAATTGCAGAATGCTACCATTAAAAGCAAAAAAGTTTCTTTAACTTAGACTATTTTTCAGACCTATCTTTTGTATGGCAGCTATACCATATAGTTGTCCGATTTTAATAAAAATTGGTAGGATTATAAAAAAACACATAAAACCTACGATTACAAAGTTTGGAGACGTTTCCATTGAAAAGAAAAAAGTTTTTCATTCTAAAACTAGTTTTCCGACCGATTGTTCCTATGGGAGCAATGAGATATAGTCATCCGATCCGGTCGGTTCCGACATATAAGTAGTGTGCAGCAAAAAGAAGACTCTGTGCATAATTTCAGGTAGATAGCTTTAAAACTGAGAGACTAGTTCGTGTAGAAACAGACAGACAGACGGACAGACGGACGGAGAAAGCTCAATCGACTCAGCTCGTCACCCTGATCAAGAATATATATAGTTTATGGGGTCGGAAATGAATATTTCTATGCGTTGCAAACTTCTGGGCAAAATTATAATACCCTTTGCAAGGGTATAAAAAAACTCGTATAAAAATTATAGCCTTGGAACTAATTAATTTGTGGAGCAAACTTAACGTACCTACTATCGCTGTGACTTCAGTTGAACGTTGAAAAATTGCCAAGCTTGTCGGAAAATACCATACATTTTCAAAATATCGCAGTGGGAAAAGCTTAGCTTTGAATACAGCTTTCGATATTAGCAAGTTAAACGCTCAAGAATATGAAACGTGTAGAGAATATGCAGTAGCCCAGAATGAACCAGAGGAAACAGAGGACCCATTCGACACGGACGACACAGAAGACTATGAACCACCAGATACATTTAAGGCAGAACGTTCTTCCACGAAAAATGCAGTCGATTTAGTTACAAAAGTAAAGATTAGTACTAGAAAAGCTGCTAAACTTGGTGAACTGCTGGCGGATTCAGGCGTTGAGATGCCAACACCTTCACAATCCGGAGTTTATAAAGCTGTCATAAAATCAGCGATGCTACTTATGGAATCATTGAAACAGGAACTAAAATATGATTCTTGGTGTCTTCATTTTGATGGTAAGAAAATTGGAAGAAAGGAAGTTCAAGCTGTTCATGCTACTCGAGAAATAAAGCTAGCCGTGCTAGTCCTTGAAAACGGCCGATCTTCGACCATATAAAATGGTATTAAAAATATACTAGACAAATTCCATCTCTGGCACTCTATAAAAATAATAGTATGTGGTGCAACCAGCGTTAATACCGGCAAGAAATCTGGTGTTGTTGCTTTATTGCAATTGTACTGCCGATCGAACGGTATTATAGAGCCCCAGTTTGTTGGTTGTCAACACCACATTCTGGATTTGATTTTGAGGCACGTGATGGATGATTTGTTGGGTGGAAAAACATCATTGCCCAATATTTGCTATAACTTTGTATCGGAACTTTTGAGCTCGTACGGCGCACTCAAAGAAAGCTATAAGCAAAATGAAAAAAGAGTTCAAGTTATAGACATCGGATGGCGAAATGACATGCAGTTTTTGCTTGAGCTTGGTGCAGCATCTAGACATTATACCGTCTTTAATGAGTTTCCCAAAATAAATTTTGTATCACTTCCTCCAATAAGTAATGCTCGATGGAACTCAAGAGCAATTTTTGCGATCTTATCATTTATATTGATGCCGAAACATCGCAATCAACTTTTAGAAATTTGCAAATTCATATCTGGTGCCTGGTACGACATTTGGTTTTCAAATCACTGCTTCCGTGGAAACGATTTTGAAACCTTTCTGCAGTCTTTAACACCTTTTTCAAGAGCACATGGTTGCTTTCAAAAACATTGGGTAAAAGAGGATGTAATGGACATTTTTATCATCTGGGTTTATAATATTTTAGACAAAGCAAAGTTTATTCATTTGGTAGATCATTTTAAATGTCTGTTTGAAATTTTGAATGTCAACCGACAACTCGTTTGATTCAAACGTAACGTCTTAAAAGGAGTTATCGATTGGCGATGGCGTAACATACGTTCTTTTTCGTTTTGCGCTTCCCACGAGATCGGACGTATAGACACCGTCTAGCGGCAACTCTGTGTCTGGAAAAAATTGGGAGCAACGAAAAATTCATAATTTAATCTTATATTCTGGGAGGCATACTAACACCTTTTGGCCGGAAATTGAGTCAATCCGACATACAATTTCACGAGCTTCTCGACAAGGTAAATATTGGTGGAAAAAAAAAAGACAAAACTGCCAACTATGATTTGCTGCAAAATGTGCTAATTGAATTTTCGACTTTCGACGTAGCTTGCACATCATTTGTTGTGAATCGCAATATCTTCTGGAGATCTTGCACCCCAGATTGGGACCAGAAAGAGTGAACAAATTGGATTTTCATCGGCTTTGGCAAACCTGACGCCAACCGGCAACCTGCTGGACAGTGGCGACCAAAGTTTTACGCCAGTTGGGTCGCATTTACATATAAAACACCTTGGCTTGGCTTGAGAAGGAACAGAGGCTGAAATTATGTTTTAAACGAGGAGCAAATTAACCAGAGATCGCGAGTTACCGTCGTGTCAGTCAGCATCTCCCGGCCAAAGGCCGCAGCAGAAAAAGAGGATCTTTGCTGGCCAAGGTATCCTAGGCGCAGACGGTGAAAAGCAGAATTAGAGTATTAGTCTGTTGGGTTTTGTCCAGGCCCAAGTGTAAAGTCTTGTAGAGTAAAAAATTACAACAAAAATATTGCTTATTAATTTTGAGAAAACGAGAAAATTCTTGTGACCTCGGCGCAGTTACATCCAAACAACAACACAGCACAGTGGAAAATACAAAGTGAAGACAAAATAGAGACCCAAATGCGAAACACAGCCACAAACCCTCAATTACTCTCGATACTTCAATTCTACAAAATAAAATAACATCGTCGTACACCTATACCTACACAACAGGAGCATCGAGAAGGCCTTCGTCGAACATCTTGTTTTGGGTGAGTGGAAAACATAAAAAGACGACCTGTGAGTGCTAAACCAACGAAACCTAAACCTTTGGCCAAGCGACCGACCTTTCTGTCGGAGAGACCCGCTTAGAATTCCGTACAGGGTAGGCGTATAAAAAAAAAAAAGAAAGCTAAAGTTCGTTCAGCACCCACCTAGGTGGATGAGAGTTTGAGTGAAATGAAATATCGAGGCCACATGAAAAATTATATTGAAATTTAATTCATTCTTACAAATGCGTCAGCCTATACCCCTTTGGGGAAAGTTTTAAATTTTGCTTTGTGTTTTAAATGAATCAGCTGGTGTGGCAGCCGGAGTTAACGTAAAGAAAGAATTAACGTAGAGAAAACCCCCAAATAACGTAACGTGTCAAAGGAAAAACGTTGCCTCATATAAGTATGCGACCACAAAACAATGGCTTTACTATTAATTTATTTGACATATCTATGCAAATCTAACCTTTTATTTTCAGCTGTGTTGTGAGTTTGTTAAATGTAAACAGTCAGAGACAAAAGTTTGCATCCAATGCAAAATTAAATTCAGTAAAATTAAATTGACCAACAGAATCCGCAGAAAGAAAATATACAATGAGATGAATTGAATTTAAAAACATTAAAAAAAAAAAACAAAAAGCAATTATAGTTCAAGGAAAAACTTGTTAGATTTTAATAATGAATATATGCACGGGCCTTTGAATTTCCCCGTTAGTTAACCTTGTTTACGTTGCAAATGCAACTTGAAATTAATGAAGAAATCTTGTTATGAATAAAAACAATTATAATGTGCTAGAAGGTTAAAGAAACATTCCTTGAAGTAATGTGAAGGAGGGAAGGTAAAAGTTTGCAAGATTTGGGAGTTTTCTAAATAGCATGCGCGCACGGAAACTCATGGTAGGGAGGGTTGAGACGCGCTGCTGTAATACCATCACTACAGCAATGCACAGCAATGGTGCATAATTTCTGGTTACTGTCTTCGCTCATTGTCCTTGATGTTCTTTCGTTTATGCTTCGTGCTATTCTATATATAAGAAGGCAAGGGACAATTTTTTAATATGTACTTGAGGTTGAAGGATGAAGTGGTCAAGAACCCCCCCACAGGCTGATCTGCTAGTCGTGTCCCACCGACCTCCTTCCCTGTCAACAAAGAATTCAAGCTAGACCCAGTACGATTTTACAGGATCTGTGTGTTATGGAATGAGTACTGAGCATCTGTTCGGTTCCGCCCGTTTGTGACTAATTCCCCCGAATATAACCACTATCCCGAAGTATGGGTATATTACAAGGACTCTGCCATTCCGAACCAGCAACGCAGCAACCTCTGTGCAGAACGTGGAATAAAAATTATTAAAGACATTTATCCCCTTTGTAAAACCCCACACACTCTGAACTTAAAATTCATTTCTTGTAATACCTAAACAACTAACATAAATGGAAAATGTTAGTTTTTTTATCACTACGAATCAACTTTTGTATTGAGACCAGGTTTTCGCGCAACAGACCTAAGATTCGTGTATTTAGTATTCTGATGGTATCCCCCGTCGTGTAGGACCATGTAAATTTGATTCTAAAATCTAGTCATATGCCTAGTGCGCATATTTTGTGTTTTTGCGGCCATATAAATTTCGATGGCAAACTCACTGTAATGTAAATGTTGCATATATCAAAACTAAGTCGCTTTTACGGAATACCACTAATAATTCGTTGTTTCTCAGAAACTCACTGAAAACGTGTATTTTCGTTCTCAATAAATAGTAAGGTAAGTTCGTTCCCACATGGGCAGATTTGGAACATTAATGTGGAGTTATTTAAAATTAAAAAAAAAATAGAGGAAAGTTAACTTCTGCTCGGCCGAAGTTCGTATACCCTTGCAGCACGTTTTTAACTAATTTGAAGGACATGTCCCCTGATAACAAACAAGTTTTTCCCAATAAGACTACTTTTCTGCCTCTACTTTTGTATGACAACTATACCATATAGATGTCAAATTTCGACCAAATTTGGCAGAATTATGCAGAAGCATTAAAAACTAGTAAATACGGAGTTTGGAGAAGTTTGCATTAAAAACAAAAAAGGTTTTTCTCACTAGAACTAGTTTTTCGGCCGATCGTTCCTATGGCAGCTATATGTTATAGTCATCCGATCCGGCCGGTTCCGACAAATGTGCAGCGTATTTGGACCAGAAGACTTCGTGTAAAGTTTGGTGGCGATAGCTTTAAAACTGACGGAGGAGATAGCATAGAAACAGACGGACATGGCTATATCGACTCAGCTCGTAATGCTGATCAAGAATATATATACTTTATGTGGTCGGAAATGCTTCCTTCTATGTGTTACAAACATCTGGACAATTTCAATACCCTCTGCAAGGGTATACAAATTTAGAAGCGCTATTTAATCTAATTGGCCTCTAGGAGTCAGGCTATTCTCAATTATTGGGATCTTTTCGTACTCGGTACCAAAGATACACAGAGTATATTAAATTTGTGCAAGAGTATATAACAGCCAAAAGGAAGCATCTCCGACCCAATAGAGTATATATGGGGCGTTCCAAGCAAAATCAAATATTTTCTGAGCTTATGTCTTCGAGTTAGATGAAATAAGCCCAAAGGAAGCTTATTATAAGAAAAGTTAAACCCCAAAATTTGAGCTTTTTGGAGCTTTTTGGGGGGAAGTTCTACGCATAAAAGAGTAAAATCGTACATTTTTCAAATGTTAAATAACTCGAAAACGGCTTTGGATAGAGTTTTGAAAATTTATTCAAATGTTCTGGCTTAAAGCCATATTAAAATAAAATAGATTTCTTCAAGAAACTTAGTCTAGCAAAATACACACATCCCTTAAAAACTTAAAAAAGCTTATCTAAAAGCCGCATCTTTTCCAAATATTTTGCCGGTCTTATGTCGGTAAAAAGTTCTACCTATTTTTGTCATTTATTTAATCTTTTAAATATCAATATGAAAATGAGACAAGGATTGCTAATAAATTTTATTTTTGGTTCTTAATTTGCGAAAGCTGCTTAGTTAGATCGATTAGTTAGTTTAAGCTTTAAAACCAAAACGTTATTTTCTGGGTCCTCGCCCTAAAGAATACGTTTCAGCGGGAATTTTCCTGGACCCATACAGTGTGCGTTTGCATAATACATAACGAGAGCGTAAGTTAAAGTCGGCCCTGCCCGACTTCGAAATACCCGTTACTCAGCTCAGCTCGGATAAGTATGCAACATTTTTTTAACTCGGCCATTTATTATCCAATCCTTTTGAAACTTTCTGAGATTGTAGATATTGGCCACATAGACTACACTGCAAAATCTGACGGACGGACGGACGGACAGGCGGACATGGCTATATCGACTCGGCTGTTGATGCTGATGAAGAATATATATACTTTATCATATCGGAGATGCTTCCTTCTGCCTGTTACATACATTTGCACGACTTTAGTATACCCTTTTTACTCTTCGAGTAATTTTTAAGGTATCGAGCTCAGATTTTGCAGTGTAGTCTATGTGGCCAATATCTACAATCTCGCAGATTTTCAAAAGGATCGGATAATAAATGGCTGAGTTAAAAAAATGTTGCATACTTATCCGAGCTGAGCTGAGTAACGGGTACGCTCTCGTTATACCCTTGTATTATAATTTTGACCAGAAGTTTACATAGAAAAATTCATTTCCTACCCCATAAACTATATGTATATATTCTTGATAATGGTGACGAGCTAAGTCGATTTAGCTTTGTCCGTCCGTCTGTCTGTCTGTCTGTTTCTACACGAACTTGTCTCTTAGTTTTAAAGCTATCGAGCTGAAATTTTGCACAGAGCATTTTTTTTTGCTGCGCACTACTAATATGTCGGAACCGACCGGATCGGATGACTATATCTCATAGCTCCCATAGGAACAATCGGTCGGAAAACTAGTTTTAGTGAGAAAAACTTTTTTCTTTTCAATGGAAACATCTCCAAACTTTGTAATCGTAGGTTTTCAATGTTTTTTTTTTATAATTCTATCGAGTTTTATTAAAATCGGACAACTGTATGGTATAGCTGCCATGCAAAAGAGAGGTCTGAAAAACATTCTTAGTTAGAAAAACATTTTTGTTTTCAATGGAAACGTCTTCAAACTTTGTAATCGTAGGTTTTATATGCTTTTTTATAATTTTGCAAAGATTGATGAAAATCGGTCAACTATATGGTATCGCTGCCATACAATAGATAGGTCTGAAAAACAGTCTTAGTTAGAAAAACTTTTTTGTTTTTAATGGTAGCATCCTGCAATTTAGTATTTGTTTGTTTCACATGCTTTCACATAACTTTACATTTTTGGCCAAATCGGATGACTATACCATATCGGAAAATGGGAAAAAGAGTTTTTGAAAATATTTAAGCGAGCACTTGCAAGGGTAAAAATAAATCGGCACAGACGAAGTTAGCTTAGCTTTCTCGTTCTTAACTAATGCATTAAGTTAATCATGTTAGTCTATAACAGTGGTCCGCACCATTGCATTGACATGCCAACATGGCATTTGTGTGTGTGACAAGTAACAAGATATGACCAACAAAAAAAAGCTTACATTTTTCTTATATGCATAATAACTAGCTATAACTAAAAAAAAAAGCTATTTAACGCTAAAAACGGCTCGATTTAGCTACAACATGACAATGCGGCAGCACTAGCGCTGCGCTGAGAAAAATCCTATCCCGCGGGGTAGGGCCGTGCCGACTTCTGGTCTATAACATGATTTAAATAAAATTTTTGCACTGTGTGACTTAGCGAATGCCATGAAACAATGGGGACTTCCCGCTAGAAAGCAATTCTTCTACAACTTTTATGCTCTCATGCCACAGAAAAATGTTATAAAAGACTTTGAGCATTTGTCCCATGATGCAACAATAAAGGTGGGGCAGAGTCAGTGTGATGCGTACTTTTGCCAAAAGCTTACGCTTCAAGAGTACGCTCAGCACTTAACGTGAAGGTACTTTGCAGAGAACTCACACTGACGCCTTACCTTTATTGTTGTATCATGATTTGTCCTTATACAATTGTAATGCTTATCCATCTGATGGAAGCTTTTGAGGACGATCCGATCGAAGAAGTGACTTATAAGCAGTGAATTGCCACTGATAGGTTGCTATGTATGTTTCGTTTCACCTTTTGTTTCCACTAAATTTGTTTGCAGAGGGTATATTAAAATTTTACTGATGTTTGTAACGCATTGAAGGAAGTATTTCCGACCACAAAAAGTATATATGTTCTTGATCAGCATGACGAGTTGAGTCGACAAAGCCATGTCCGTCTGTACGTCTGTCCGTCTGTTTCTATGCTATCTCCTCCGTCAGTTCTAAAGCTATAGCCACCAAACTTTGCCCGAAGTCTTCTGGTTCAAATACGCTGCACATTTGTCGAAACCGGCCGGATCGGATGACTATAACGTATAGCTGCCATAGGAACGATCGGTCGAAAAACTAGTCCTAGTGAGAAAATCTTTTTTGTTTTTATGCAAACGTCTCCAAACTTGGTATTTATTAGTTTGCTATGTTTTCCCATAGTTTTGACAAATTTGGTCAGAATCGGACATCTACATAGGATAGGTGTCATACAAAAGTAGAGTCAGAAAAGTAATCTTAGTGAGAAAACTTGTTTGTTTTCAGTGGAAATGTCGTTTAAATTAGTTAGAACAAGAAGAGAGTCGGTCAAGCCCGACTATAACATACTCTGTACCAAGAAAATGATACTCTCAGCATAAATTTTGATGCTGCAGTAGCAGCGAACAGTCCTTTGATCATAACTCGAAAACCATTCATCCGATCTTCTCCATTCCTTTGGCGGGTCGATAAGTTATCCTGCTAACTAAATATGTCCAGAAGGAACAAGCCATCTATCTTCAAAACTGTGGGAGATATGATTTTTTCCAAATTGCGGGGGCGGGAGGGGGCGTGGCCAAAATTGAAAATAAACTTGATCTGCCTGCAGACATAAGAAGCATATGTCCCATACATGTCAAACCTCTATCTCTTACCATCTCTGAGATCTGTGCGTTCATACGGACAGACAGACAGACAGACGGACGGACAGACGGACATGGCTATATCGACTCGGCTGTTGATGCTGATCAAGAATATATATACTTTATGGGGTCGGAGATGCTTCCTTCTGCCTGTTACATACTTTTGCACCATCTTATAATACGCTGTGTACCTACGGTACAGAGTATAAAAACGTGCTGCAAGGGCATACAAACTTCGGCCGAGCCGAAGTTAACTTTCCTGTACTTTTGTGATGTCATATTAGTCAAACCTATATATATATGTTGCGGAGGAGCGCTATGTGAAGAGGTGGCATCAATATGCAGCTCAAAAAATAAATTGTGCTGCCTTCTTTCCTCTCAGCAGAAGCTCTCATCCAACAATCTTGTCTGCCTTGCCACAGCCTTTTATTGCACCATGAGCTTTAGTAAAAAAATTTCCAGTATTTCCCGACTAAACTGTGCTAAAGCTTTGGTTCGTGTGCTTGCTACATTGAGCTTTTATGCGTTTCTGTAGTAATGCCAATCGCATAGTGGTTAAATGGCAAAAAGATAAGCCAGTGCAAAATGTTTAGTAAAATCGTTCCAATTTGAATTAAATTTTAATAAAACAATATACTAAAGCCCCTAGATCAGTTTCAACAACTCAAGACAAATGGATTTTCACCAACATGAAGTACAGCATAATCAAGAAAAAGTGTGGGTTCCCCCAGACTGTAATTAACTCTTTACCAGACTGTAATGTTATCATTACTTCCCCCATTTTATTGCATTTTTTTTACAATTATTATCAATTATTCAGACAATGAGTAAGCCATTCCTGATATCGTTTTTTTAATAATCTTAATTGTTACCTGGAAGTACGGTTATATATTGATTGTTTTCAACTGTAATTACTTTAGCAATTACTCGAATAATTGTACCTGAATATTTTCAGAATAGATAGATATTGGGCCTAGCTTGATGTATACTAAACCACGAGGCTCTAACTTGAAAATTGTGGATCTGACGGCTTTTTAGGTCTAGGATTTCTAGAGGAGGTCTAGGTTTTTGGGGATAAAAGAGGGACGGGGTGGAATTTTTAAAATCTGAAACAAACTTGATCTGCGTACAGCATTAATCTACCTTCGTGCAAAAGTTTGTGGCTCTATCTCTTATAGTCTCTGAGATCGACGCGTTCATACAGACAGACGGACAGACGGACGGACGGACGGACAGACGGACATGGCTATATCGACTCGGCTGTTCATGCTGATCAAGAATATATATACTTTATGGGGTCGGAAAATTTTCCTTCTCCCTGTTACATACATTCGCACAACTTTCGCACAACCATTTTCAATGGGAACAGGGTATAAAAATGGCATTCTCTTCGGAACCACATTCTGCAAAGTCCGACTGGGTAATTACTGAATATATCTAGAAGGTGCAAACCATCTTTCTGTGGGAGATGTGTCGTTTTTTCCATATTGTGGGGGCGGAAGGGGGCGTGGGCAAAATGGAAAATAAACTTAATCTGCCAGCAAGTATAAGGAGTTTTTGCTGCTCTACTTCGAACTATTTGTTTTGGTTTTAAGCAGGAAAGTAGCCATGCTTTTCTTCTTATTTCAGACATTCCCCAAAAATGTTCATTTAAGTGCTCACGAGCAATTTCGGGATAGACGTCTGAAATCGTGAGGACAGTTTTTTCTAAGCAAGGATTAGGTAGTTTTTTTTTGCCATTGATTTTAGCGGACTTCATTGCTGGCTTTTGTTTGTAACCCCGCTTTCCGACACAGCATTCGTTTTCATATTCATCGCTGTCAGTATCACTGTAAGGTACAAGCGCGTCCTGGCAAATCTGCGGATAACCAATATAGGTCAATTTAAAATAACACTGACACAAATACAAAACTTCACAAAAATATCTCTGGCAATAAGGCATAACAGCATAACTCGAGCTATGTCAAAATTTAGATATTATTACCACATTCGTCGGGTTCAATTCTTTATTTTGTCAAAGTTCGCACCAATAGGATGAGTCTGTAAGATATTACAGAAAAAAAAAATACTTAAGCCTTGAAAAGTCCAAATAAGAACCGGTCTGTAAGTCAAAAAATAATAATAACTGAGAACATTTTTTTCAGAAAAACCTATCCACTTCAAGCAAGAACGCTTCCGATCTGTAAAATACTTTCACTTTACGACCAATCACTTTTTTCACAAATGAATTAAAAGTTAAGATTTGCTCTCCCTAAGAATAGAAAAAAAAACGCTTCTGCTGTTTTGCCTTATTGCCAGAGATATATCTAACATGAAACAAATGGATTATTTTGCGCATAGTATGTATGTAATTACAGTTTTTAAAGATGATTGCATAATTAATATTTCTTGGAGTATACAACCTTCCACATTGAGTGACTAAAACAGACTTGCTACTGGCTATCTCATAAATTTGATCTTTAAAGGAAACATGCAAAAGTTTACTGTTAAATTTGAATGCATGGATAAGTTAGTCGAAAATGTAGCTGAGAAAGCCGTTACTGAGAGCGCTAGAGTGAAAGAGCGCGCTCTCTTCACTTACCCCATCCCATCCCAATTTTCATAAAAAATGGCACATACTATATTTTCGCGCACTGGGGTCGATATATACAATGTATATTTATTATACATACTTTATAGGGTCTAGATGCTTCCTTCTGGCTGCTACATACTTTTGCACAACTTAATATAGTCTATGTACCTAAGGTACAGAGTATAAAAATATAACATTTTATTCCTTAAAAGTAAAATAGCTGGACCTCATACTAAATTGCCTTATGTTGTTTAGTTTGATTCTAAATCTCAAAGCGTTCGGTCGGATCTGAGTAAAATAAAACTAAAACAATTTTGTTCAAACGTAACCCACCAACTGTGTATTTCGTTATGTTTAAATTGACATTTATCAAAAATATGAATTATAAACATATAATCACTGCCAATAACCAGGCTGCGGAGTAGCGCATCTGCAAAAAGAGCACTGCCAATATAAAGGCTGCAGAGGATCGCATCCTAAATGGCATGACCGACTGGATGAATGCTATAGAGGCGAAACTGCAGGGCTCGGGGCTACGAATACAACAGCTGGAGAGTGAGGCGGGCCAAGTCAGTGCACTGAAGGAGCAAGTGCAGAGGCTAGAGGCGACGCTCGATGCTAAGCTTGCTGTGCAAGCCAATTTCAGCATTCCTCCGCATACATGGTGTCCCCTTTCAGGAAGGCGATAAGGGCACAGCCGGATTTTAAGAATCGGCCCCCGCTCCTATATTTATTTCAAGCATGCAGTTTTGAAGTTCATCCATTGACAGTAGTTCAGCGATTTTTTTTTAAACTTTTGGTACCAACCCTGAATTTTTAACAACGCTTTTTATCATTTCCATCACAAGCCTTTTTTGGGCCAACTAGCCATTCAAAAAATTACAAAATTTTTATGGCCAAAGCTAGCATGTCGACACTCCTTCACAACAATATTCCGGAGTTTTAAAATGTAAGCCGTTAACTAGAAAATTCCGCGAAATTTTTAACCACATTTATTTTAGACTTTAAGTCGAGGTTCCTCTTTCGTTTTTTACATGTCCAACTTTCATTGCTAGATACAGTTTGTGAAATTTTTTCAGAATTTTAAAAGTTAAGGACATGGCTATAACTAATAAAAACAATATTGAATGTAAATTTTCTAATATTTTAATGATTGTCGATAACGTAATTTATTCGTTTGAAAAGGATGTTCTTCCTAAATATTTCGGGCTTAATGCAATAACAAGGAAAGAATTGATTGAACATCATACTGGATTAATAGCCAGCAAATTATTTGGTTGATCTGGCAGGCTGGCTTTGATTTTTGATGGAACTAATGTCCATCATGAAAAAAGCTCAAACAACCAGTACCAGCGAAGGTCATATTCGGGCCAACAAAAATGCCACTCTGTAAGTTATTTACAATTGTAACTACAAATGGATATATTCTCAACTCTTTAGGACCTTTTTCGGCGATTCAAAATGATGCCAGCATACTTAAAAAAGTTCTCGAAGATCCTAGTGGACTTATGACTTTTCTTCAACCTGGCAATATATGCATTGTTGATTGCTTCTTTTGTGATGTTAAAGATGATTTAATTCGATTTGGTACGTTAAATATAGGCATGTCGATTAAATTAACACATCTAACAACATTATACATAACAAATCAATTTTAATTTATGCCTGCACTGAATTTCAGCCGAGAACACAAGAATCTAATGATATGTCACCAAGGTCAGATGGGCTGTTGAAGCCAATTCATGGCATTTTGGGGGAGTAATATCACATTCTTCACGTTAAATATAGGCATGTCGATTAAATTAACACATCTAACAACATTATACATAACAAATCAATTTTAATTTATGCCTGCACTGAATTTCAGCCGAGAACACAAGAATCTAATGAATCCCGGTATGTCACCAAGGTCAGATGGGCTGTTGAAGCCAATTCATGGCATTTTGGGGGAGTAATATCACATTCTTCACCAACAAATGGACAACAAATTGTTGCCCAAAATAAAGTCTATCTGCAAGCTTCTTAAAAAATAAGCTTGATAGGCTTGATGCTGACAAGGAAATCTGCGAGGAAATTATAAATGCGGCTGGGGAAGACGTAAAACTCCGTTTCGGGCAATTTCTTCATCGGATATTAACCTAAAAATACAGTTTACCAGATCCTTCCAATTAATCAGGAGTCATCCTCTTTGGCTGTAATATTTAATGAGCATGGAAATAAAAATATAAGTTACCTGAATGCAAGCAAGAATATAATTCAAATAAAATTAAGATCGCGACACGTTTCCAGCAAAGCATACAAATGCTATTGGCCTATTGCTGTGAATGTCCGAATGGCAACAGGACTGTGGGATGCTACTCACACTTAGCTGCAATATTATATTACTTATCCCACGGCAGGTACCTATCCAAAATTCCCAGACCAGCTCTTATTTTAAGTAAGCTGTATAAGAACGTATATGCTTAACCAGTAATTAACGAGGAAAGTGACGATGATTAAAAAAAATTTTGAAAATATACATTCAATTTTGTTTTTATTAATTTAAATCACGTTCCACAACTTTTAAAATTCTGAAAAAAATACACAAACTGTATCTAGCAGTGACAGTTGAACATGTAAAAAATAGAGGAAAGTTAACTTCGGCTCGGCCGTTTGTTTTGTAGACCCTTGCAGCACGTTTTCTAACTAATTTGAAGGACATATCCACTGAAAACATACAAGCGTTTCCCAATAAGACTACTTTTCTGACTACTTTTGTATGACAGCTATACTATATAGATGTCCGATTGCAACCAAATTTGGCAGAATTATGGAGAAGCATTAAAAATTAGTAAATACGGAGTTTGGAGACGATTGCATAAAAAACAAAAAAGCTTTTCCCACTAGTACTAGTTTTTCGACCGATCGTTCCTATGGCAGCTATATGTTATAATCATCCGATCCTGCCGGTTCCGACAAATGTGCAGCGTATTTGGACCAGAAGACTTCGTGCAAAGTTTGGTGTCGATAGCTTTAAAACTGACAGAGGAGATAGCATAGAAACAGACCCTCTGCAAGGGTATAAAAACGAAAGTGGAACCTCGACTAAAAGACTGAATAAAATGTTGTTAAGAATTTCGCGGAATTTGATAGGTAACGGCTTGCACTTTAAAAATGCGGAAAATTGTTGTGGAGAAGTGTCGACATGCCAGCTTTGGCCAAAAAAATTTTGGAATGCTTGTGATGGAAATAAAAACCGTTGTTAAAAATTCAGGGTTGGTACCAGAAGTTAAAAAAAATCGCTAAACTACTTTCAATGGATGACCTTCAGAACTGCATGCTTGAAATAAATATAGGAGCGGGGGCCGATTCTCCTTAAAACCCGGCTATTAGAGCTGGAAAACAATCGATGTATGGCGCCATCGATGTTTTTGAAGTTTTTTGTGAAAACCATCGATACGACATCGATGTTTCCGATGTTTTTATAAAATTTGAGACTGAGTTACAAAAAATACAAGTTAGGTTAAAAATGTACTATTTTATTGGTCAAACAACTTTTTATTTTTGTTCAAAAACAAAAGCTAATCAACAGTATTTGATTTAAGCGAGAATCTGCGATCAGAAATAATCTGTCCAGCTTTGCTAAAGATTCTTTCTGACTCGCATGACGATGCTGGGACGCAAAAAAACTTTTTTGAAATAATTTTAAGTGCTGGAGTATCATTTGGGCTCTCCTGAAAATTAAATTTATTAATATTTTGTTAATATGATGAACTAACTTTTACCTTCCAATATTCCAAAGGATTGCATTCCTCTGCCTGGGTTTGATTTTCAAAATGTTGTCTCATTATATAATTTGGGGCAGTCTTTGAAGATGTGTTTTTGGCTTGCCGCTTATCCTTCATAAAGGAAAATCGTTTTGGTTCTGCTTTTGGAAGTGTTGGCTGTGGGGTCTGCGGATTCATTGTGCAGTTCCTCCATAGCTTTTGCTGTCCTTCCGCGTTCGAAGCATTTAGAAACCCATCATTTTTAAACCGTTTGTCGAGAATGGTGGCAATCCTAGTAATTGATTGTGTTTCATACTGAAAAAGACGCGAGGGCAAACGATTTTTAAAGAAGTTTAAGGCAATCTCAACCTCCGATAATAACAATGTATCTATTTCATGTAAGCCTTTATTAATTTCACAGATAAGTGGAATTACTATAGATATTGTTACTTTCTTATCCGCAGAAATAGAAGTAATTACATCATGAAATGGGGACAGTATTTTGGTTAGTTTCTTAATTGTGACTCTCTCGTCTGCAGAAAATGGCCTTGGGGCCATTTGAATAATTAAACGGGTAGTCGAAATTGCTTCATGGGTTACCAAAATGCGCTGCAACATTTGAAAAGCACTACTCCAACGTGTAAACCATAAGGATTATCAACGCCCTGGGCTTTTTTGAATTTCTCATATGCTATGGTGCTGCTTTAAAAAACGCCACAATCCATCGTTGTCTGACACTATCGCCACGACCTTATTTGTTAAGCCCCACTCGCTTAAAACAATGCGGAGAGAATCGGCAATGTTTGCAGCCTTATGATTTGTTGGCGTTACCAGATATCTGTAGATAATACAGCCGATTTTAATTCGAACTTGCTATTAACGAAATGACAAGTGACAGTGAGATATCCTTCGTTAGCTTTAGATGTCCAGCCATCTGTTACAGCCACATGTGCCACACCGTCAAGTTCCAATTTTAATTTTTGTTTTAAAGCATCATACTCGTTGTTTAGTACAACATTTCGAAAATATGTTTTGCTCGGTATATTGTACTTTGGATCTAGTTCGTTTATAAGCTGACGAAAACCTGCGTCGTTAACGATATTAAAGGGCTGCACGTTAGAAGCAATCATATTCATAGCTAATCGGTAAATTTTTAGTTTCTTAGCGGAATCATTACACTGCTCGACAAAATGAAAGTCAATCTTCCCCCAATTCACCAAACCAACTTTTTCTAAAGTATTTTGGCCCCCTGAGCACGAAAATCGAAAATCACATTTTTGTCTGAAAACGAAACTTTCCGTCAGGTTTCTTCTTTCTTAAGAAACTAAAAAGTTATGAGAGTTTAAGTGGAGGCAACTTTTGAAAAAATCGAAAAAATAGTTTATCGATAATATCTCGATAACGATTCGACAGATTTCATGTCGATTTTCGTGCTCAGGGGGCCAAAATACTTTAGATAAAGTTGGTTTGGTGAATTGGGGAAAAATGCTGTCGAGCAGTGTTAGCATACCAAAAATTGATCCATGCCAAAGTGCAACTCGCTGTTTTGCTCATTCATAAAATTAGGATGCTTGCGCTTCAAGTGATCCATAAGGTTCGTGGTATTGCCTCCAGTCTTGTATTCCTTACCGCACTGTTTACAAATGGCTTTTTGGCTTTCCTTGGATTTTGTGAAAAACTGCCACACCAACGAGATTTCCCTTTTTCGCTTTGGGCTTGAAATTTCGTTGGATTTTGATGTTGCTGTAATCACAAAAAAAAATATGTATGAGCCACATGCCATTTTTCTTAGAATGCACAACACACATTGTAAATTTAACGGAATCTTATACACGTCGCGTGTCAAAGCTTACATTGGAGGTACTTGTCCATTGGTATGCCCGTCGTCCACAACCTATGACAACCAAAACCACCGTAGGCTGCTACCAGTTACTTCTGCAAAACAAAATATGTTTTTGAAGCTCAATAAATAAAATTAATTTAATTACCTACATGCTTTTGACAACATCGAAGAGAAGAGTGAAAAACAATCGATAGTATTTTCGATACATCGATGTTTTTAGAAAATACAAAAACATCGATGTATCGATAGTACTATCGATTGTTTTTCCAGCTCTACCGGCTATGCCCTTTGAAAACAATATTCCATACCCTCTGTTTCATCACACCGGCACCGGCAATTAAAGAGGCGTTCCGTTTTAGACCGAGGAACCCATCGAGCACTGTGGCTGACCCAGTGATCATTGTAAAACTGGAGCAAGTGCGGGACAAGCACCTTCTGCTCAGGCAAATAGGAGCTAAGACGCGAGACAAAATAACAATTGTGCTTACAGCTTCTTGGCTTTGATCACCTGTGCCATTCATTCCATGATACAACAATAAACGTAAGGCGGCGTCAGTGTGAGTTCTTTGCAAAGTACCGTCACGTTCAGTGCTGCGCGTACTCTGAGTCTTCTCGTTAGACTTAAGTAAGTTTCTCTTAAAAATTTTTGTTTGTCCAAGCGTAGTTATAAAATATAAATTGTTGGAGAGTTTAAAATTAAATTTTTGTTATTTGTTAGGTGCTTATCTAATTCCAGTTTTAAATGTTTACTATAAATGCAAAATATTTTAATTAATACCAGGGATGCAAACCACTCGAAAATAAGTACTGGTTCGGTTCAGTGGTTCACACAGTTTCTGAACCGCCGGTTCGGTTCATTACATGGTTTTTGGAGCTTACTGAACCGCGGTTTCGGTTCGGTTCAGTGGTTCACAAAGGGATATTATGATTTCTCTAATAATGTGACTTTTCAAACACTTCAGAAATTTAATTCTTATACACCATTTAAATATCTATTAAATCTTTAGAAGAATGTCCCAAGTTTATTCTGTCGGATTTCAAGTTTTCGTCTATAAGTTTCCAGAGGAATGCCCTTCGAAAAGTGAGAATGTCGCCTAAATCTTTTTTATTCTTTTACGTACCATGCATCTTAATAACCCTATATATCATATCCCTTAAGTTAGGCTTAGACCTGAATCATAGCTGAATCAGACCTGAAATGGAAGGGCTGGTCCTGAATGCATGGCATCCTTTTTATGAGTCTCAGCCAGGGATTTTTACACTGACATGTCCTACTACGTCATGAGCTTAGTTGATTTTAGGCATGATTTCAGAACTGAACCCATGGATGAGTTTCATGGGAAGTACTAAAATATGGTTGAATTCACGCATTAAATTCAGTTATTCCTACTGTTCACGCCTGAATCAGCCCTGATTCAGTACCAAAACGTAGAACTGCAGGGATTATATAAGAAAAATCTCTCCCGTCTAAAATTGAATTAAGGTAAAAAAGTTCTACAGAAAATTTAAAATATTGTCTACTAGAGAAAAAATACAGATTGATGACAGGTATATTAGATAATCGGCGGGGAATTGCAGAACTTACAGTTTTACATTTACAAATTCCCAAATTGATAAAAATCATTTGCTAGAGGAAAGGGATTCCCTTTAAAACTCGTCAGAGAACTGAACCGAACCGAACCGATTTTATTTGTGGTTTTCGGTTCGGTTTAGTAATTCTGAAAGGAAGCCGGTTCGGTTTGCGGTTCGGTTCACCAACTGAAATAAGCGGTTCGGTTCGGTTCAAAACCGGTTCGGTTCAGAACCGGTTTGCATCCCTGATTAATACACAGGCGAACGTCATGCACTTACTAGGATTCTATGCAAACAACAGAAGGGATTAAAAGTGTGTCATGTTAATGCTCAAAGTTTGACTAAAACGAGAGCGTAAGTTAAAGTCGGCCCTGCCCGACTTCGAAATACCCGTTACTCAGCTCAGCTCGGATAAGTATGCAACATTTTTTTAACTCGGCCATTTATTATGCGATCCTTTTGAAAATTTGTGAGATTGTAGATATTGGCCACATGCCACTGCAAAATCTGAGCTTGATATCGTAAAAATTGTGGGAGTTATTCAATATTTTTTATTGCGGGGGCGGGAGGGGGCGTGGC
Source organism: Lordiphosa fenestrarum (assembly GCA_035044985.1). NCBI lineage: Eukaryota > Metazoa > Arthropoda > Insecta > Diptera > Drosophilidae > Lordiphosa > Lordiphosa fenestrarum. The sequence goes on from JAWNNO010003623.1 coordinate 68,796, forward strand.
CAAAATTTGAAGCAAACTTGATCTGCCTACAGACAATACTAGCTTACGTATAAAATTTGGTTGCTCTAGCTCTTCTAGTCTCTGAGATCTAGGTGTTCATACAGACGGACGGACGGACGGACGGACGGACGGACGGACAGACGAACATGGCTATATCGACTCGGCTGTTGATGCTGATGAAGAATATATATACTTTATGATATCGGAGATGCTTCCTTCTGCCTGTTACATACATTTGCACGACTTTAGTATACCCTTTTTACTCTACGAGTAACGGGTATAAATATGGACGAGCTTAGATATTTATTTCAGGGACCGTAATGATTATGAGTTCTATTATAAAAATCAAACTTCAACGATTATTTTTGTTTTTTATTTTGTTACTCAAAATTAAATATTAAATTTAAGTTTTAAAATAAAACTCAGCAAATAATCATTATGACTTGAGTAAAAAAAATTAAAATCAAAAATGTTGATTATCATTCGAGTTTTATTTTTTTGCTCAAAAATATTGCTCAAACGCCGATTATGGCTATTGCATAAGAAGTTATGACAACTTTGAGACATCTCCTTAGTAAGTGCATTAAATCGAACCAATATAACCCATTTCCAAGTCTGCAAACATAAAATAAACTTGCGGTTTTTCAAAAATTAAAAATATTTTTATTTACTTAATTTGGCAAATAATAGTTTTTGCAGCGAATCCGATGAAGGATTTCATCTAAATGATTCATTTAACTAATCTAAGGAAGCTTTGAGCACTATTGCTGCCTTTGCACATTAAACTGTTTTCATTCTATTTTTGTCCGCTATGCGTTTGTTCGAACAGTTTGTTTGAACTATCAATAGAACCAGTCCGCAAGAATTTTTGAGTTGGTTGTTAAAATCGCGTAGTATAATCTCAATGTCAAATCTCAAGCGCCACTTAGAAGCCGAACACAAGGAAGTCCTTCAATACACATCAGCCGAAGAAAGTGACGATGAGATACGAGAAAAAAAAAAAAAATTTGCTCAACAATGAGCAAAAGGGAGGTGGAGGATGCTTGTGTCGAACTAGTTACAACTGAAAAAATTGTCCTTTTCTGTTTCGACTCCAAAAGTTTTAAAACATTGAAAACACAAATTTTTACCGGCCTGGGTATGCCGTCTGTAACGTCGAGAAATGTAATGACCCTAGTAGAGCAGAAATATAATGAAATAAAATCAAAATTCGTAGCGGTGGTCAAAAATAGAGTGATAAGCCTCAAAATGGACACAGCAGGCAATAAAATATGCGTTTGGACTTTAGGAATTATTGAGCTCAAAACAACACACTCATCGAAGAACCTGTGTGCTAAAGTCTTATCCATTTTGAGTGACTTTAACATTACCAAGCCCCAAATTTATGCCATCACAACCGACAACGGGCGTAATATGATTAAAGCAATAGAGTGAATAAATGCTTGCCCTGAAGAGCTCTGTGAACACTTCGCTGATGGTAACACGTATGAAGCAGAACAGGAAGGACTTGAAATCTATTCACCTCTATGAAATGTGCAGCACATACACTGCAGCTTGCGGTCAAAGATATTTTCCAACAAATGGAGGCACTTCCTTTTGTTGAAAAAGCTCGCAAATTGGTGAACATTTTAAGAACGCCTAAATAAAGTTAGGTTAAACATTAAAAATGTTTTCGATTAAAGTAATTTATTTTTAATATCTTAAGGTATAAATTTCAATCAGAGTCATTGCCACAAGCAGAGCTAGATGTTGCTACCCGATGGAATTCAACATTTATAATGCTGAACAAATTAACAGACTTTTTTCCAAAAAAGGGAAGCAGGCTTGATGGATAACCATGTTGTTGTTTCAAGCATATATTTAGATCCAAGATTTCGACGTGTATTGTTGCAAAACCCATCAAGTCTTATGCTGGCTAAAGCGCACCTTAAGGACATTTTGCTGCATAATTATTGTACTAAGCCCAAATATTTAAAGTTTTTCAAATTTTGTATTTTGCAAAGATCCTCTCAATAGAAACGCAAGTATCTAAGTTGACTGTAGGACAGACTGCTGAAGTTCAAGATCACTCTAACTCCTGGTCAGTCGTGAATGCGTTCCTCAATTCCATTGAAGCAGCATCGGGGAGCGGAGACGATAATGACGATCTTAATGGAAAAGTACAGAAAGGTTATTGCGAAATCGATTGTTGATATCAACACGAATATAATGGAATATTGGGAGGGCAAAAACTTTGAATATCCGAGTTTATACCAGCTGCCCAAAGTGGTGATGACCAAACTGTTGATCGAACATTTTCTGCCTTCAAATTGGTTTTATAGGATCTTAGATGTAATCTCTCATAAAATTCGCTGCGAAAACTATTATTTGTTAAATTAAATAATTCTTGAAGTGTTTAATTAAAAACGAGAGCGTAAGTTAAAGTCGGCCCTGCCCGACTTCGAAATACCCGTTAGTCTGTTCAATTAATGTTTAATAACTTCATGCGTCTCGGAAGGGTATGCAACATTTTTTTAACTCGGCCATTTATTATCCGATCCTTTTGAAAATTCGTGAGATTGTAGATATTGGCCACTGCAAAATCTGAGCTCGATATCTTAAAAATTGTGGGAGTTATTCAACATTTTTTATTGCGGGGGCGGGAGGGGGTATGGCCAAAATATGAAACAAACTTGATCTGCCGCAGACAATACTAGCACTAAGCACTTATATATAGAGCCTTCAAACCGCGTTTTTTTTGGCTTCACTTCTTACGTTGAGATCGCGACCCCAGCGCCCGATCGTAGACACCCGAACGCAACCCCGAGTGAGCGGCAGCTAGCAGAGAGCACCAGAGAGCAGAGGCTATTTAGTGCCCGTTCAACCCCAGAACGAGACGCACGATGTGCGTCGAGCGATGTCATTTCGCTGCTGTGTGTATCTCACGCCAATGCACACATCGTTGTCGGTAAAATGGGCAGTGTTGCCAAACTTCACACAAGACGCAAACTCAAATGGCAATACACCAGCAGACAGGCAGGCAGATTGGCATCCACCTGCTACCGAGATTGCTTCTATTGACTATTAGTAAAGCAAATTATTTATGCTTTCTTATTATATTTATTTTTTTAATAGTTGTTCTATTAATTATATATATTGTATTAGAAATTAATTGTGGGCTAATAAAATTTTTTTTTATTTATTCCAGCAGTTAATTTATTTAAAAAAAACGAGAGCGTAAGTTAAAGTCGGCCCTGCCCGACTTCGAAATACCCGTTACTCAGCTCAGCTCGGATAAGTATGCAACATTTTTTTAACTCGGCCATTTATTATCCGATTTGTGAGATTGTAGATATTGGCCACATAGACTACCCTGCAAAATCTGAGCTTGATATCTTAAAAATTGTGGGAGTTATTCAATATTTTTTAATTGCGGGGGCGGGAGGGGGCGTGGCCAAAATTTGAAACAAACTTGATCTACTTACAGACAATACTAACTTACGTATAAAATTTGGTTGCTCTAGCTCTTCTAGTCTCTGAGATCTAGGTGTTCATACAGACGGACGGACATGGCTATGGAAGAATATATATACTTTATGATATCGGAGATGCTTCCTTCTGCCTGTTACATACATTTGCACGACTTTAGTATACGCTTTTTACTCTACGAGTAACGGGTATAAAAAAACGCGTTTTTAATTATGTTTGCAGACTTGGAAATGGGTTATAATGGTTCGATTTAATGCACTTAATAAGGAGATGTCTCAAAGTTGCCATTACTCCTTATGCAATAGCCGTAATCGGCGTTTGAGCAATATTTTTGAGCAAAAAAATAAAACTCAAATGATAATCATTATTTTTGATTTTTATCTTTTTTTACTCAAGTCATAATGATTATTTGCTGAGTTTTATTTTAAAACTCAAATTTAATCATTATTTTTTGAGTAATAAAATAAAAATCAAAAATAATCATTATAGTTTGATTTTTATAATAGAACTTATAATCATTACGGTCCCTGATTTATTTGTTGATTCCGATGTACAGGGTGGTTCATCGAGTGTTTGGAATTTGAACTATTCATAATTTGACTTTAAAAACGTCAAATTTCATTCGGAAAGCGACTAATATTTAGTAAAAATTTTGACATTTACGAAATGGGTCGCTATTTTGAGTTCTCGACTCAAACTGTGCGAAATTTGAAAAGAACATTTAACAAAAAAATGCTCCGATAACTCAAATTGTGGATCATTTCGTGAGGCGAGCTCGTGAAACCGAAATTTTTGTGGATAATCCAGCCCGTGTACGTACTCGTCCGGTGCGCTAGCCCGAAAACATTGCTGCGGTTGCTGAAAATGTGCGTGAACAACCATCGACGTCAACTCGTCAACGATCTCAACAATTAGACATTTCGCGCACTTCTTTGATGAGAATTTTGCATAAAGACCTTGCCATGAAGTCATACAAAGTTCAATTAGTGCAGCAGCTAAAGCCAATTGACCATCCGAATCGTCTTCTGCGCCCTATCTTCGATAATCAGATAATCAGCAAATATGGAGATGTGAATTGGCCGCCAGGAATCTGTGATCTGACACCGTTAGACTATTATCTTTGAGAATTGATGAGTTGAAGAACCAGATTCGAGTTGCTTTCCCTGACATACGTGCCGAAACAATTGAAAATGTTCTCAAAAATTGGGTGGAGCGAATGGGCTACTGCCAAGTCATTTGACCAAAATGGTTTTTCATAAATAAATGACATGAGCCAACCTCATCAATAAATGTTCAACCTTTGAAAAAAAGAGCAAGTTTAGAGCAAAATTAAATTCCAATTTTTAAATTGACCATCCTAAAAGTTAGCCAGTTGAGGCACTCCAAAAAAGATCAGAATGTTATTAAGAGTCAGTGCATACACTCAGGGAAAAATACTCTGATTTTCGTAATACTAAAGTGAGCACACCTTAATTGGAAAATGAGAATAGCTAAATCTGTTTTATTTAAAAATTTTGCCATTCAACCTATAACTTTAATTTGTTTTGAAATGAATCCAAGAGCAAATTCTACTACATTTGGTCCTGAAAACTACGAATTACTCAAATTTAAATAGATTTTGAACTTACTTTGGGGTGACTCGAAATCGGGACCGTTGGACTTGAACACGATTGGAATGCCGTTTCAATCAGCTGTGCCATCGAGTACGCTGGTTGCTAGACAGTTAAAAAACTACTGCCTAAATGTATTCATCAATTTATTTCTGGCAATTTGGAAAAATACGACTGCTTCCAATTCTCAAGCTAGAATTCCCTGAAGTGGGAATATAAGAGAGGAACTGAAATTCGTTAAATTCAAAGTGTTGGTCTTTGGTGTTCTCGGGTTGTGAACGTTCATTTTCCAGCTCTCCTCCAAAATTAATAAGGAGCGGCATAGCATCGTACCTAAAGACTTAACAACCCAATTAAAATAAAGCTAATATATGTTTTTTCATTTATTTGTCTTGTTTTTTTTCAGGGCTTTCCGGAGGCTAATCTGTAATCTGTAGTATAATTACTTCATTGAAAGTTGGTGTTTACCCGTGCTCTGAATTATTTCCTCTGCTAAATTCAAGAATTTTTTACATCCAGTCCAGCCCAGTCGTTCCCTTGACTTTGATTTCCGATCTGAATGATATTTGTTAAAATTATTATTATTATTATTATTTATATAATTGATTCTTATATTTACTTTTATTTTCGCGTCAAGTTGTCTATTTTTGACCGCACCTCGATCCATCCCATAGGAAAACTTTGTTCGCCCAACTTTTCCGCAGTGAGTTGGAAAATATACAAATTGTTCTTAACTGATCGAATTGCGCACAGGTTCACCTCCCATAAATCCATCACCAAGGACTGCTGGTAATCTCCCCAAAAGGTGTTTTGCCTACGCTCTTTTTTGCTCATCTATAATTACAATTTTAAATATTTTTAAAATAAACAAAACAAATTTACTTACCTCTCTGATATTTTTGTTTGTTTATTCTGTTGACAATATCCTGACACTGAGAGAATGTCGAAAAAATACCAAATCCACTCGGGGCGAATGTCATAACTTTTGAGAAATGAAAGAAAAATTAATTGAAGAAACGTATGGCAGAAATGATTCAATTTCCAAAATGATGTTTCATTTCTTTGGGGGAAATAGGCTATAAGATGCAAAATTTCCTCTAGAACTCCCTTAAAAATACATTTGTTTCAATAGATAAATTAACACTTAAACTAATATCTCAATTCAAAAACGTTAGATGAAGGTATGAATCGAAAGGTTATTCCAACTATTTGAAAAAATAAATTGTTTTTATTCTTAAAAAACAGTACAGAAATGTTAAACCCATTAAAGCCGATTTTCAACTCTACGCGTTCTGTCGCGTTCGATTGCACTTTTTATCGATAAGTTCCAAAGGTGTTTCTACTACGTTCAGCGTTCAATTACGCGTTCACAACAGTAGATCTGCTGGTCTGCTTATTTACCTTTTCGAAGCAATCAAGATAAATTTACGTGACATTGTTTTACTATTTACAAATAGAAAGCAACAATAGCATTTAATGCAGTTAAACATAGTTTATTCATGTTTTATATAAATTTACTTTGCCTAAATATGATTCATATAGATCTTTTCGGCCACCAAAGTCATAAACTTGAGCATTTTTACCCCGACTTCCAAAACCCGCTCCAACTTGTCGTTTCGCTTTCTCTTGCTTTGTATTGTCGACAATTCCCCGTGGACAATATGGAACGAATCTTGGAGTTATGTTCCCAAGTTGAGGGTGTTCCGCCAGGAGCCCTTTATTGGTTTACTCCTTTCTACAGCAAATATGTATGAAATTATCAATTAATAACACATTGACAAATTTTTCTTTAATTGTTACCCCATCTGTACTTTTTGGTCAGGCTGTACAGTTTATTTTTGACTTAGGTAGCCAGTTGTTCTGCCATTTCTTTTTAATGTGGGTGTTCTTCCGCACACCCCGAAGCCCGTTCATGATCTCCTTTCATAAGTCAAGGAGATAGAAGATCTGGGGTATAGTCTATTTCCGTATGCCTGTAGAAAGGTAAATTGTTATATAATAAATCAACAAAATTTAAATGAACTGACCTTCTGTTGAAAATCTGTTGCTGTTGTTAGTATAGTAGGGTCACACTAATTTGACGGCCGCTTGTATTCAAAATGCGATTATTGAATTTTAGTTCAAGCAATAATAAAATCACCTCACAGCTTTCCAAGTCGCATGAGATGCCACCACAAATACGGGCGACCTCGTGAACTCTACAACTGCAACTGATTCTTGGCAAATAATCAAACTAAGAAGGTTATTAAAATAAAAATGAATAAACGGGTCGATGTTATTTGCTAATTCATTTATCACTTCTTGTTAGAGCGAAGCTCT
>JAWNNO010003624.1:0-29628 GCA_035044985.1 Lordiphosa fenestrarum
TGTGGATGTGGTGCGTATTAGTGAGCCAATCTCATCAAGACGATGCTGATCCCCACGACCCTTGATACTGCTGGCCATCGCCCAGCCCGTTCCAGATCCGGTCGTTGAGCTGGCCAATTGCCAGGCATTTGTGTAAATGCTGTACATTAAAACGCTGAGGCTAATCAAAAGTTTAAATATGCGCAAGTTTAAGCACTGTCCTTGCCAGGAGCGTCGCCTGTGCTCCCTTCGGTTGATGAGGTCACTTGATGCATTGTCGGATGTGGTCGAGCACATATTGCTGGAGTTTGTCTATTTGTCTGCTGCTTGTTTGTTAAACTATTGTTTAGCCGTCTTCTTCGGGCCTAATCTACACATCCTGCCACCCCAGCTACCAGTTTCAATGGCTGCTCTTGACAGTTGGCGTTGTGTTGTTTCTGTTTGCCCGGGTATTTATTCTCATTTATGCACCGGAAGTTGCACCCGACAACATCTACGGGATGCACAGCAATTTCATCAGCATTTCTTCTTAATTTTTCTTAGCCTTTTGGCATTAGTTCCGTTTGTCTTAGCACAAGGATGATGCGCCTTGTCTGTTGGCTGAGGCAGCTTTTGTGATGCGATGCTATGATTTTAATTGTTCGAAACTTGTACCTTTTGGCAGTTGACAGTTGTGGATTGGCCAATTAGCCAGCAGCATTCGGTTGAGTCAATGAGGACTTGGATTGAAGTACTTGTGGTTCTATTCATTTTATAAATAGTTGTGGCGTAAATTATTGTTCATTTTCTGCAAATATTTAATAAATTTCAATGGAAATTGGCAGTTGAAAGGTTTATTTAAAATAAATGTAATGTAAGAGTATATTTTGTTGTTGTACAATTAAGAAAGAAAACCTATGTTCTTTAAGTCAAAGAAACTTTAATTTGTTTGCGACTTTGATTGTGGTTCCTGCTTAAGATAGCCACGGAATGGCAAATTAGATTGTTCCCATCGTGACACCACATTTTCAATTCAATCCCTCACCTGTCCCAGCTACACTCCATACTTAGGCACGACCTCAGTTCTTTATTTTATTAACAAATTTTCTTGTCAAAAATATTACTTGAAATCAGATACATCGCTTGTAAGTACAACAGCTGCAGCGACAATCCAACTTCCCTTCCTCAGAACTTTTGCACTCAAGTACGGCGGCATGTCAGTTCACTGCGCTATTGCACACATTTGTAGACGAACGAATTGTTGCTTTAAAATCTCCGGAAAAAAATGGGAGTTTGAGTTCAAAGTGCAACAAAAACGAAGAAAACGAGAAAGCTAAGCTAACTTTGTCTGTGCCGAAGTTTTTATACCCTTGCAAGTGCTCGCTTAAATATTTTCAAAAAAAATACTATTTATCCCATTTTCCGACCGATCGTTCGTATTTGAGCTATATGATATAGTCATCCGATTTGGCCAAAAATTTGTACAATTATGTAAATGCACGTGAAACAAACAATTACAAAATTGCAGAATGCTACCATTAAAAACAAAAAAGTTTTTCTAACTAAGATTGTTTTTCAGACCTATCTTTTGTATGGCAGCTATACCATATAGTTGTCTGATTTTAAAAAAACTTGGCATAATTATAAAAAAGCATAGAAAACCTACAATTACAAAGTTTGGAGACGTTTCCATTGAAAAGAAAAAAGTTTTTCTTACTAAAACTAGTTTTCCGACCGTTTGTTCCTATGGGAGCTATAAGATATAGTCATCCGATCCGGTCGGTTCCATCATATTAGTAGTGTGCAGCAAAAAGAAGACTCTGTGCAAAATTTCAGCTCGATAGCTTGAAAACTGAGAGACTAGTTCGCGTAGAAACAGACAGACAGACGGACGCACACAGCTCAATCGACTCAGCTCGTCACCCTGATCAAGAATATATATGGCTTATGAGGTCGGAAATGAATATTTCTATGCGTGGCAAACTTCTGGGCAAAACTATAATACCCTTTGCAAGGGTATAAATTAGTATATGCCTCAAGTAGGGGTTTGATCTCGCGACCTTACTGTTCTAAGCTAACGTTTTCAGCACACTTGACTGAAAGTCCAGCGGGTTAAGTTGCTATGCAAGTGCGTGTTCAGTCTCCCAAGGTACTGAGTTCAAATATCAGAAGGGGAAGATAAAAAATATAAATATACGGGGGTGACCCAGAAATCTCTAGAGATTTTCGTATAAACGCTTTCATTTCAAGCTAAAATGCTTGCAAAATGTCGTCAAAATGGTAGCCTACTAGATAAGATAACAAAAGTTGAGAGATTTGCAACCGACTATTCAATGCCAAGTAGATTTGATGCGTACGGGTTTCCTTCTCTATAATCCAGTAGCCAGCAAAGTTTCAGTCACTTTACATCTAAAGTTCTCCTAGTTTGGTTTAAATTTCAATCGTTCATACGAAAATCTCTAGAGATTTCTGGAGCAACCCCCATTAAGCAGTTTTTAGGAACCTTATTTTTTCCCCTTCTTTTGCAAACTAAAGATGAGATTGTTTCATCTTTGTGTCGATTGTTTAAGATTGTTGAATTAAGATTTAAATTGAGATCATAATCCTGTGTTGAGATTTTTCCTGCTTTGTGCTTTTTTGGTTTAATCTTGGTTTTAGATGGATTTTCGTAGTGTGGAACTAAAACTTCTTAAAGCTACCTAATGGAAATAGGAATAATTGCAGAGGCAAAGGTAAGCGATGACTGCATACCGGAATGACAGCTTTAGATCCTGGTTCCACTTTATTGCTACTATATTTAAGTTCTGAGTTATATTTCAAAGTAGTGAACGAAATTTCTCGAATGAAGTTTACGTCCAAGGGATTAATAATTAACTAATCTGAAGATCACTCTGGCCAATATACTCGTCAAAAAGAACTTCACATCAGCGAAAACAGTGTAAGATCTATGAAAGGAGTCTTAGTGGGGCACAGCCATATAGGTCACCGTCGCTTCTGTCGAAGTTTTGGTTATGAGAATTAAATATAAAGCATCCATCACTTTCTTATCATCTGGGTAAGTTATTCTTTGAAGACCTGGAAGTTTGTGCAAAAGCATGTAACATCCAGAAGGAAGCATCTCCGACACTATAAAGTATATATATTCTTGATCAGCATCAACAACCGCGTCATGTCCGTCTGTCTGTCCGTATGAACGCACAGATCTCAGAGATGGTAAGAGATAGAGGTTTGACATGTATGGGACATATGCCTCTAATGTCTGCAGGCAGATTAAGTTTATTTCCAATTTTGGCCACGCCCCCTCCCGCCCCCGCAATTTAGAAAAACCTTCATATCTCCCACAGTTTTGAAGATAGATGGCTTGTTCCTTCTGGACATATTTAGTTATTAGAATAACTTATCGATCCGCCAAAGGAATGAAGAAGATCGGATGAACGGTTTTCGAGTTATGATCAAAAGACAAAATTTCTTGGTACAGAGTATGCTATAGTCGGGCTTGACCGACTTTCTTTCTTGTCAATTTTGGCCACGCCCCCTCCCGCCCCCGCAATTTAGAAAAACCTTCATATCTCTCACAGTTTTGAAGATAGATGGCTTGTTCCTTCTGGACATATTTAGTTATCAGGATAACTTATCGATCCGCCAAAGGAATGGAGATGATCGGATGAACGGTTTTTGAGTTATGATCAAAAGACTGTTTCTTGGTAGAGAGTATGTTATAGTAGTGCTTGACCGACTTTCTTTCTTGTTTTGTTGTTAAATTCTCAATTTGATTTTAATAGAGAGATTGCGTGAAGTCTAACCGTCAACATCAACTTATTTTGTCGATTTTTCTGGTTGTTTTCGAATCTTAGTTTATATACTATACGAGTTGTTTCATATTATATCTCAGCAGTGCATTTGCCACCTTGCTTTTGCTTGTTTGTACTCGCTTTTCTATTTATTTATTTTAAATTAGTTTTCATCCTTTGATTTTCCACAATTTTTGTGGTGATTTGTTTTCAACACTGCCAGCTGCTGAGCCACACAACACTCCACACGGCGTATGCTTAATGCGCAAATTGCCTTTAAAAACGGCACGCCTGGGAGTTAACACAGATTAATGAACACAAAACTTCGTATGCGTGTGGTTTGTACGGCATCATATTTGTTAAAAAACCAAAGGAAGCAGAACTTTAACTGAATTAATGACAAGTTATTAAATCAAGACGGAAAGAGGGCGCAACAACCAATCCAAGCCAAAGTAAGCCAACCAAGACGGCAGAAAGCCAATTTGTTAATGAAAGAACAAATCTTTGAGCCCGGTTGTATATATATGTGCTCTATAGGTGTGTGTGTGTGTGTGAGTATGCCACCAAGGCTAGCTAGACAACATCTCAATCTAATTATCAAAAAAGAAAGAGAAAAAAAAAAGATGGAAAAAGTAAAGCAAAGGAAACACAATGCCGACCCATAACTTAATTATGTCTCACCCACTAACCCAATTTTATGCATCCGGCAAAGGCATCCGCATCCACATCAGGTTTCATCGATAACTATTTTCAATACTTTATGAAGTGGCCACTTTCATTTTGCCTTCAAGTCTGAGGGTCTCTGGGTATCAGACTTGGAACATCAGCATTCATCAGCCTCGAAGACTAGATGTGGTCGTCAATGCTACATGCCACTTGATGCGACTCAGTGTGTGTGTGTGTCTCTCTGTGTGGTTGCTAATTGTATGGTTTTTGGTTAGAAAGGAAATTTGCATTGTTTTTAGTGGCTTGCTTATTATGCGCACTTGAATAAATTGATTTATAAACAATTGTCTAATGGACGGAGAGATTAATATTCAATTTAAAAAGAAAGAAGGCTTTAAGTTTAAGAACCCGTTGCCTACAAAATAATGTTGCTCCACCAAAATCTCACATAAATTCATAGCTAATTAAGAAATATTCAATTTCAACTCATTCTGCGCCTTTTGTTTATAAATTAATTTCAAGACCATTAATTTTGCCTCCCATAGCAAATGTAATCCGAGTTTATATTACTTCCTTTTTAATAATATTTCATTTTTCGTTAAACAATCAAATTTGCTGCCACCAGCACAAACGGTCATTACATCGTCATCGTCAACATTTTACTTTCAATTTTTTTACTTTGCCACGTTGCCTTTTGCCGTCACTTTCGCCTTTTGTTAGCTGGCGAACGGGTTAAAGTAAAACGCAGCCCAAAACCCGACAATCACAGAGCACCAACTTGAGCACGTTCAACGCATTTTCTCATCAACGTCGTCTAAATTGCACTCAATTTTTGAAGGCTGCCTGCTGCCAGCTGCCTGACGGTTGTTTTCCTTCTCCTCTACGCCTTGGCTGCTTCCGTTCTATAAGAATATGTCGCCTTTTTTTGGTGAATGCATTGTTACGACGGTATACGTCTTTGGGTGAAGAGCATAATGAGTTGGTCATGAAGGTAAGTGTGTATAATGCAAATTGTTTAGTTTTACGCTAAATACTCTATTTGAAATAAAGTGAACTTTTTGAGTCATCTTCTGCAAGGAACTCAACTGGTTTTAAAAACTTTGTTTTGAACTTTGAATTACATTATTGGTCCGGAAGTTTGCTTCACCGTGTAAATCCAGTCTTAATTAGAAGAGTTAAAAAATTTCAATAAATTCTCTTTCTCTAGCTATTGATTAAAATACTGAATTTGCATGAAAAAATATAAATAAATACTAAAATTATTTTTAGGCTAGTTTTAACAAATATTACTCATACGACACGTATTTTGTTTTATTAAATATTACTCATACGACAGGTATTTTCATTACAATGGGCGCATTTCGATAAATTCGACTAAAGAGTTGCGATTGCTGATGATTCTCTGTTGAATGCCACTGATTGCTAAGTTTGGGCTTTTTTTCTTAATTTGGTTAAATTTCTTAGCTAAACTTTAGAATATTTTTAACCCCGTTCGTTTGTCAGCTTATTTTCAGTTTTGGGGTTAACAGTTAACAGGCCGAACGGTCGCACCAAGCATACATTTTGTATGATTCCATCGATCAGCAATCAGGAATGTTAAATTTCACAATCGTAGTCGGCAATCACTGTGTTCAGCAGGAAAAATCGGCAATCATAGATTAGTAATCGGCAATTCGTTCAAAAGGCCTTCTACATGACTCATTAAAGTGTGTGGACATCAAGGTGCACTTTTTATGTACACAAAATATTGAGAAATTGAGATGGATTTTTTTTTCCTTTTCGAAGTCAATATAGACCAGTCTTGCTTATGATTTTGAAAAGACAATGCTCCGATTCTGCCCAGTAAAATAATTATTCTCAAAAACTAACAAAAGTGGTTTGTTGCAAAACACTTGATCCAATTGAGGATAGATTTTTATGTTAAAAAGAAAACAGATCTTTATCTAAACTATTTTGCTGATTAAGGGGGGGTAAGCTATTTAAATTTTTTTTCGCATTTTTTTTTATTTTTTTAAATGAATGCCTAAAATGTTAAGAATATTGTGTCAAAATTTCAGGTCGATTGGAGCAAAATTGACGAAGTTACGAGTTTTTTTATACCTGTCGCATTTCAGGTACCGTACAAATTTTTTAGTGTTCAAAACTTTAAAGCGTTTTTCCCACAACTCACGTTTTCAAAGTCGGTGCCCCTCATAACATAAAAACTACTGAACCGATCACTTTGAAATTTTGTACACTATTTTTTTTTCAAATTTGTTAATAATTTTTTTTACAATAAAAAATTAGCATAATTTTTTCCAAAAAAATCGATTTTTTACTTCAAAATTTTCCAAAAAAGTGAAAAATTAAAATTTCGAAAAAAACTCGACAGCGCTACCAGGGGAAAACTATTATCTAACGAATAAGTTTTGTTTTTTTGATTTCGGATGATCCAGCACCAAGTTATGAGGGGCACCGCAATTCACCTTTTTTCCGAGAGACTTCCGAATATTTGCTGCCATTGCCGTGTTTTTATACCCGTTACTCGTAGAGTAAAAAGGGTATACTAAAGTCGTGCAAATGTATGTAACAGGCAGAAGGAAGCATCTCCGATATCATAAAGTATATATATTCTTCATCAGCAATAACAGCCGAGTCGATATAGCCATGTCCGTCTGTCCGTCCGTCCGTCCGTCCGTCCGTCCGTCCGTCCGTCCGTCCGTCCGTCTGTATGAACACCTAGATCTCAGAGACTAGAAGAGCTAGAGCAACCAAATTTTATACGTAAGCTAGTATTGTCTGTAGGCAGATCAAGTTTGCTTCAAATTTTGTCCACGCCCCCTCCCGCCCCCGCAATAAAAAATATTGAATAACTCCCACAATAAGATATCGTGCTCAGATTTTGCAGTGTAGTCTATGTGGCCAATATCTAAAATCTCACAAATTTTCAAAAGGATCGGATAATAAATGGCCGAGTTAAAAAAATGTTGCATACTTATCCGAGCTGAGCTGAGTAACGGGTATTTCGAAGTCGGACAGGGCCGACTTTAACTTACGCTCTCGTTTAATATTTCTTCGTGAAAATTTTATACAACATTCTTTAAATGTCATACTTGAATGTGCTTTTAGTTTTAATAAAGAGATTTTAACTGTGTCGTCACAAAAAATTCACAAAAAAGTGCATTTTTTCGAGCGGTTTGAGCTTACCCCCTCCCTTAAGAGAACCTTTTTATTCGCTAAAAGCAACACCTAGCCTTTGCTTTCTGAGTGCTGAGAGGTGAACTATTTACTATAATTTCTCGACTGGCTCAATGCTTTACTGTGTTTTGTCGTACCGTACACGCGTAGACATTGACAGTCGTCTGCGTTGAGATGTCGACTAGGTAGCGCAAGACGAGTTCGAGTCCCAGAGAGTGAAAGGCAAATTAAAAAAAGGTCTTAAAGCTTTTAGGGAACTTTAAGTTCGAAAATTTTACGACCTCATGGCCATTTGTAAGGCAATATTTCCTAACTTTTAATGCAGTTTTTTAGCTTTTTAGGCAAATTAGTTTATTGGGTATGTGCACATCTATAATTTCTCACATTTTTATAAAGATCGGCTTATACCCTGCAAATATTTTGTCGTGTTACTTATCTCCCTCGACAATGCGTGAGTTTGGCGATAGCATCAGGGGAGAGTTTGGAGATAGTTTGGCGGCTTACACAAACAAAGCTTACACACAAATAAAAGATATTATTTGACATAATGTGTTATCGCATTTTTTTCGTTTATTCGGTAAATTGGCGATATATCCCTCAAACATCGCGATACTTTGTTATTCGTCTCTCTTTTTCATCGTCCCATCTGAGAATTGGCGATACATCGCTTAACATTTCCTAAGAAGACCCGAATGCGATTCTTCTTGAAGTGAGTTGGACGACTTTTTAGAATATTGCCAAAGGAAAATACTTTGGCAACGCTTATTCACCTCAGGTGCAATATCGTACAGTTAGATAACAGAAATCGAAACACCCTTTATTCGAATGGCTTATCTTCGGGCGAAGAACCGCATTTCAGCCTCTAGGAAGAATCATATTCTTATCTCGAGGAAGAATCGCTTTCTATTCGCTGAGAAGAGACTTTTTCCTATCTCCCAGAAGTATCGCTTTCTTATCTAACAGAAGTGTTGCTTTCTTATCGCATAGTGTCACATATCTTCCCTTAGGGAGATGAGAATGAGATAATAATGCGATATCGATAGAGTAAGGCGATTCCTTCTGGCGAATCGCTTTCTTATCTACCGCGATAAAAAAATGTTTGCTGGGTAACTGGCAAAGCTATAAGGGTTATAAAAAACACTGCATACTTTTCAGAGCTGTATGCGCTGCTTACTAAGTTGCTAAACATGATATGTGCCACTATAACTAGCGCTTTCAGTTTATAAAATTAGCTTCTGTTAACAAACAAAATGTCGCCGATGAAAAATCACCTAAACATAAATATTCTTAAAGGGTATAACCAATTTCACTGTCATCGTGACCCCAAAGACAGTTTTGTCTACTTATGATATTCTAAGCATCTGCTGCAAACAACTCACATACAAATATCTGTGTGGTTTAAAGTTCGTTATTTCTGTCTGCAGCAGGTGGTTTGTATGGGTGAACCCGAAAAAATCAACTCATAACCCTTGGCTGGCATTATTTGCCAGCCATTTTAATCCTATAATGTACGCCGTATTTTAGACTGGCGTATAAAATTGCATTGTCAGTGGCAGGCTGGAAAAACTGTCGACAAAAAAAAAAGTTTGTCCCACAAGTTTTCTAGTTAACTTAAGTAGCTTTAAAAAACCGCACACACACAAAAAATATTTAATTAAATTCAAAGTCAGTTCAAAATCAGTTTTGATGTGACCTAATGAACTTTGGGGCCCCTAAACTAAATGCAATTGTAGTAATTATTATCCAGTTGAGCTGCAGCACGTGCACACAGGATGGGTGCCAGGATGCGCACGTTTTGCGGAAATGTAACAAGGATTAAGCAGGCGTAAAATAAAGAGCCCTGGGTATTCTAATGCACAAAACCGATTGCACTTATCTTTGTTAAGTGAGTACGCTTGTTTGGAGAAAGGTTATGCAGATTGGATTAATTACTTCCAGATATAAAATGCGAGATAAGTCGATTTTGGTCTAATAATAATGACAATTACAAAAGCCGCCAACAAAATGGATGGTTGTAAAAGCAGAAATCGTATCTCTTCTCAACCCAAAAAGTTTGAACAGTTCAAAATTTATAATAATTATCACTAAACATGGAATTAAACTGTTATATACATTGTATAAATTCAAAAACTAATTTTTCTTTCTTGAACCTATAAAAACTGTTCTCCGTTCACTGCTATTATGCCATTGCCAAGCCTGAGCCATGAAAAACCAGACCACACTGCACCAAAGAATCCCTTTAGTTTGTGATTCATACATTATTTCACAAGCCTTTCATTTACCAGCCTAAGCAAGCACCACAATGCAAAGAAAAACAACTTTCAACTTACTTGCAAATTTAATGAACTCAAATGCAGACTAAAAATGAAGATGGCTAAATGGAAAAGGCCATCGCTGTAATGACAGACACACACACACACAGACACATACCAAATGCATTCCGGACGACGCTTAAGTAATCTTGGGGTGTCCATTTCGACTTGTAGGTCAACCTAACTGAATCCCCAAACCAATTCAATAACAGCATATTGACCAACTGCCCGAAGCAAGGCTAGAGTAAGAGATTTTTTTCCGGACTGTCCAAAAAAATCTACAAAATTCAATTAATTTAAATGCAGTTTTTTTTCTTTCTGTACATGATACATCTACATCTACTATATGCATCTAGGGGAGGGTTTTCGCATCACTTTACAATGTAAATCTCAAGAGTGCGATGCCACGCTGTTTTTTATGCTTCTGCATTTTTTCCGTTTATTTGAGAGATGTTTTGTAACCAAATCTGGCCAAAAAAAAAACTAAAAACAAAAAGGGCGAAAGCTGAGCACTTTTTTAAAAGACAAGCCGAAAAAAATATGTCTACAAAGCGTTAGAAAGCTGTCAGCTTAAGCGCCATATCAAAAACTATGAAACGGGAAAGTTGATCAAATTGTATAAGACAAAAGTTGATGGCTGAATGCACTGCTCTAAAAATGTGCAACAATTTATGGAAAAATTTAAAATGTTTATTAATAATGTGATTTTAAATAGTAGATTTCAACAGTTTGATCGAGTTGTCATCAATATCGCTAGCCTGCAGTACGGGAGGTGGGTATGGCAATTAACTACACAGAAACAAAAGATCAATTCGGACTTCAGCTGCCAAAATATCAAGTTTTAACCTAAAATAAAATAGGGGAAAGTTTGTATACCCTTGCAGCACGCATTTCTAACTAATTTAAAGAACATTTCCACTGAAAACAAACAAGTTTTTCTCACTAAGACTTCTCTTCTAACTCTGCTTTTGTATGAGAGCTATACTATATAGATGTTCGATTTCGACCAAACTTGGCAGAATCATGAAGAAGCATAGAAAACTAGTAAATGCGGAGTCTGGAGTTTTTCTTACTAAGACCACTTCTCTGACTTTACTTTTGTGTGACAGCTATACTATATAGATCTCCGATTTGGACAAAACTTAGTTGAATCATGGAAGAGCTTAACAAACTAAGAAATACAAATTTTGGAAAAGTTTTCTTTGAAAACAAAACATTTTTTCTCACTAAAACTAGTTTTTCGACCGATCATTTCTATGGCAGCTATAACATATAGTCATCCGATTTTGACAAAACTTTAAGGAATTGTGTGAAAGCTTATAAAATAACCATATGCCAATTTTCAAGAGTTTTACATTGAAATCAAAAAAGTTTGTCTTACTATGACTATTTTTCTAACCTTACTTTTGTATGGCAGCTATACTATATAGATGTCGGATTTCTACCAAATTTGGCATAATCATGAAGAAACATAGAAAACTAGCAAATACGGAGTCTGGAGATGTTTGCATAAAAAACAAACTAGTTTTTTTCACTAAGACCACTTTTCTGACTCTTTTTTTGTATGACAGCAATACTATATAGATGTCCGATATAGACCAAACCTAATGGAATCATGGAAGAGCATAAAAAACTAAGAAATACAAAGTTTGGAGGAGTTTACTTTGAAAACAAAAAAGTTTTTCACACTAAAACTAGTTTTTCGACCGATCATTTCTATGGCAGCTATAACATATAGTCATCCGATTTTGACAAAACTTTAAGGAATTGTGTGAAAGCTTATAAAATAACCATATACCAATTTTCAAGAGTTTTACATTGAAAACAAAAAAGTTTGTCTTACTAAGACTATTTTTATAACCTTACTTTTCTATGGCAGCTATACTATATAGATGTTCGATTTCGACCAAACTTGGCAGAATCTTGAAGAAGCATAGAAAACTAGTAAATACGGAGTCTGGAGACGTTTGCATTGAAAACAAAAAAGTTTTTCTTACTGGAACTAGTTTTTCGACCGATCGTTCCTATGACAGATATATGTTATAGTCATCCGATCCGGCCGGTTCCGACAAATGCTCAGCGTATTTGTAGCAGAAGACTTCGTGCAAAGTTTGGTCGCGATAGCTTTAGAACTGACGGAGGAGATAGCATAGAAACAGACGGAACAAACAGAAATCAACTCAGCTCGTCTTGCTGATCAAGAATATATATATAAGGTTGTCAAAAAAGTCTTGCGGTATTTCCGCAAGCTTGTCTTTGCAAGCGCGTAGTTCTAGTTGTATTCGTCGCATCGGTTCACGCTAGAGCTTTTTGGAAAGCTCTTTTCACGCGCTAACACGTGTTTGATTTATTGTTGTTAGTCGTTCGTGCGTTATAGCGTCGCAAACATGCAGCAATATAAAGAGAAAATACGGCATATTTTACAGTACTACTACGATAAAGGCAAAAATGCATCTCATGCTGCCAATAAAATTTGTGCAGTTTATGGACCCGATACAGTTTCCATTTCCACCGCACAACGATGGTTTCAACGTTTTCGTTCTGGTGAAGAGGTGATCGAAGATGCGCCACGGTCCGGAAGGCCTGTCGTCGAAAATTGCGATAAAATCGCTGAATTGATCGAAAGAGACCGGCATAGTAGCAGCCGTAGCATCGGCCAAGAGCTGGGCATGAGTCATCAAACCGTTATAAACCATTTGAAGAAGCTTGGATTCAAAAAGAAGCTCGATGTATGGGTGCCACACGACTTGACGCAAAAAAACATTTTGGCCCGTATGGATGCATGCGAATCGCTTCTGAATCGCATGCATCCATACGGGCCAAAATGTTTTTTTGCGTCAAGTCGTGTGGCACCCATACATCGAGCTTCATTTTGAATCCAAGCTTCTTCAAATGGTTTATAACGGTTTGATGACTCATGCCCAGCTCTTGACCGATGCTACGGCTGCTACTATGCCGGTCTCTTTCGATCAATTCAGCGATTTTATCGCAATTTTCGCATCTTCGATCACCTCTGCACCAGAACGAAAACGTTGAAACCATCGTTGTGCGGTGGAAATGGAAACTGTATCGGGTCCATAAACTGCACAAATTTTATTGGCAGCATGAGATGCATTTTTGCCTTTATCGTAGTAGTACTGTAAAATATGCCGTATTTTCTCTTTATTTTGCTCCATGTTTGCGACGCTATAATTCACGAACGACTAAAAACAAACAACAATAAATCAAACACGTGTAAGCGCGTGAAAAGAGCTTTCCAAAAAGAACTTGCGTGAACCGATGCGACGAATACAACTAGAACTACGCGCTTGCAAAGACAAGCTTGCGGAAATACCGCAAGACTTTTTTATATAAAACAAGAAAGAAAGTCGGTCAAGCCCGACTATAACATACTCTGTACCAAGAAATTTTGTCTTTTGATCATAACTCGAAAACCGTTCATCCGATCTTCTTCATTCCTTTGGCGGATCGATAAGTTATTCTAATAACTAAATATGTCCAGAAGGAACAAGCCATCTATCTTCAAAACTGTGGGAGATATGACGTTTTTTCTAAATTGCGGGGGCGGGAGGGGGCGTGGCAAAAATTGAAAATAAACTTGAACTGCCTGAAGTTTGTTTCAAATTTTGGCCACGCCCCCTCCCGCCCCCGCAATAAAAAAATATTGAATAACTCCCAGAATTTTTAAGATATCGAGCTCAGATTTTGCAGTGTAGTCTATGTGGCCAATAACTACAATCTCACAAATTTTCAAAAGAATCGGATAATAAATGGCCGAGTTAAAAAATGTTGCATACTTATCCGAGCTGAGCTGAGTAACGGGTATTTCGAAGTCGGGCAGGGCCGACTTTAACTTACGCTCTCTTTTTTTTTAGTTTTGATTTATTGAGCAGAATATGTATTTAAAAAAATAAAATTTTAAATTTCGAAATTATTTTTAAAGAATCTTTTAAAAACCGGAAAATTTGATAAAAAAAAAACATCGAAAAATAGAGATGATCAGTATTTCAAAATGCAAATATTAAAACTTCAAATTTATTTTAAAAGATTCTCAGAAAAATTGTAATTTTTATCAAAAATTCTAAAGTTAAAGATTGAGAATGATAAGGGACAATTCGCATAGTAAAATCGAAAACAATAATATTTGAAAAAGGGTTTTGTATTCAAATTAAATCAAAAGCAGTTTTAATTGACTTAAAACCAGAGCTCGCAAGTAACTCTCAACACTTTCCTAGTGTCGGCAAAAAACAGTTTGGTTACGGACACAACGAAAAGAGGGAGCGAAAGACACCTTCAGTTCTGTTTTTGCTCAAAGCAAAGACACATATTTTCGTTTCTGTTTCTCTCGTGTCTTTCACTGACTGTTTTGCCGAGAGCAAACTTCCAAAGTGTTTTTTGCGTATGTATGAGTGGTAGTGTGTTGCTCCCGTGTACATACACACACATATGTACATACATATAGCCTACTAAACGCACAAAACAAAAACTCTTTTCACTTTCTGTTCTGCTCATTTGAAAACAGTTGTTTGATGAGCACTCGCTCAAAAGTGTTTCTGTCACTGGTTGTCGGCAAACCGACTCGTTTGTTTTGCTCAACCGAAAACACGTAACAGAAAACAAGGGAGGCGAGAGAAAAAGTGTTTCGCTCAGTGAGAAACAGTTTGTGCTGCGTTTGTTTCTGTTTTGTTCTGAGGCTAATCGCATTGAAAAATGTGTTAACAGTTATTTGCGAGCTAGGCTTAAAACATATTAAAAGAGCGAATTTCAGTTACCTCCTTTATATTCTCACTTTAGGGAATTCCAACTTGAGAATTACAAGCGGTCTTATTATTACAAAATGCAGGAAATATATGAATGAATACTTTTAGGCAATTTTAAATAAGTGATAATTTGGCCGGCATTACTAGCGAGTTCAAGTCCACAGGCCCCAAGTTCGAATCCCCCAGAGTAAGTTAAAAAGATTAGAATTTGTATTTTTTTTAAGAACCAAATCTAAAAGAATTGTGCTCTTGAATTCATTACAAAATAAATTAGGTAAAGGTAGAGGCTAGTAAAAGTTGTTAATAAACAAAAGCTTTGAACTGTTTTAATTTTTAATTTGAAGTGCTCAATCAATGGTGAGAATAAATCAAAACATTTTTTTCCTGAGTGTAGATTTCAAGCTAAAGTTTGAATAAGTTTCTTTACCGGCTTTTGGATTCTGAAAAAGATTTCCCAGACTTGAGGAAACCCAAAACAGATCCTTCAAGCTTTCCTTAACGTAACCAACCATCCTCCGGGCGACAGCCCATTTGCCCAGCATATTGCTGACAGTATTGTTCCTGGTCATAGAAGGCGCAATTGTGGCTACTGCAGCGGTATGTATAGCAGTAGGAAGAGCAGGAGGAAACCACACCCGTTGCACATCCGCTGCAATCGTGATAGTCTGTCGGAGAAGGAACTCAGGTCAAGAACTCCCTACAACTTAGGCATCAACTCACCTTTGGCCTTAACGCAATTGCCCTTTGTTTGGCACTCCAGACTCCAATCTGGCGGCATTATCAGCATCTCATCGTTACCCTCAAACCAACTGGTTACATTGGATGGCTTCAGCACCACCTTGGAAGTGCTACAAAAGTGACCACATTGCGGTTGACTACGGCTAGAGCATTTCCAGCCATTACTCTCCGCTGGACCGCGACACAGACGTGGTGCAAACACCTGACAACATTTGGTGGGAGCAGTCTTGATCTCCTCCTGCTCCTCCTCTTCTTCATACTCATCGTAGTCTTGGGCAGCAGCAGGTGTCAGCGAAAGCGAGGCGTTTACTACCAAATTGTTGACATTGTGGATAACCAAGTTGGGTGAATCGTTGGCCTTGGGATTAATGATGGTTTTGACTAGATGTATGGGAGTCAACTCGATGGGCTTGGTTGTGTCACACTTTTGACCCGTCCAGTGGGTGCCGCTTGGACAACGAGTCTGCACACAACGTCCATTTGAATAGGCGAATCCTGGGCCACAGTGGACCAGACGACAAATGCCATTGAGAAGTATCGAGCCCGCCGGGCAGCGTATGAGAAGACCTGGTGCAGGAGTAGTGCCAGTTGTAACAGCAGAGGGTTCCTCCAAGCTGGGCGATGCGGTTGTGGTAGGTGTTTCAGGACAGGTTGTGATGGGAGTTTGGGGGCAAGGCGTTATGGGAACGTTGGGACAGGGAGAGGGTGTGGGTTGAGGTTGTGTGGGAGGATAAGGAGTTATGGGTGGGTTGGGACAAGGAGCGGGAGTGGGTTGAGGTTGAATAGGGGGATAAGGAGTTAAGGGAGGGTTGGGACAGGGAAAGGGAGTGGGTTGGGGTTGTACTGAAGGGTTTGGAGTGGGTTGAGGTTGAACAGGAGGATAAGGAGTCACTGTGGAGTTTGTATCAGGAATCGGGGCGGTGGGAAATGGTGTGGGTTGTGGTTGAACGGGAGGATATGGTGTTACGGGTGTATTAGGACAAGGAGGAACAGGAGTCACTGGTGAATTGGGATCAGGAAGCGGGCCGGTGGGATAAGGAGTAGGTTGAGGTTGCACCGGAGGATACGGAGTCACAGGTACATTAGGACATGGGTTCACTGGAGAACTGGGATCAGGAAGCGGGCCGGTGGGATAAGGAGTAGGTTGAGGTTGCACCGGAGGATAAGGAGTCACAGGTACATTAGGACAAGGATTCACTGGAGAACTGGGATCAGGCAGCGGATTGGTGGGATAAGGAGTAGGTTGAGGTTGAACAGGAGGATAGGGAGTCACAGGTACATTAGGACAAGGATTCACTGGAAAACTGGGATCAGGCAGCGGGCCGGAGGGATAAGGAGTAGGTTGAGGTTGCACCGGAGGATACGGAGTCACAGGTACATTAGGACAAGGTAAGGGTTGAGGTTGAACCGGTGGATATGGCGTCACGAAAGTATTAGGACACGGTTCCAGCTGTCCAGGCGGATAGGGACCGGGCTTTATCCCCGGCCTAGGGTATAACCCCGTCGGATTCCAGCCAATGCCACCCGGATGTACATTTATAACAATGCTAGAGCAGCCTCCATTGACATAGACTTGACCTAAGAGCAAAGCATTAGGTACTCCTTCTCTCCATACTCTTACCTCCCACTCACCATTTCGACATTCCGTCACTTTGGCCAGCATACAAACACCATTCTGCAGGACATACGGTGGCTGACAGGATAACGGCAAACACTGCTGATTGCTGTATACATAATTCGGTGGACATTGAGCGCTGGCCCAGCCGAAGGCCAACCACAGACAGGGCAACACTTGATAGGCGAACATATCGATTAGAACTAAGCGCGAATAGCTCGCCACAGCGGAAACCAGAGACTCGCTCAGCTCGCCGCTAATCGCAGCATAATCTTCACGTGTACCTCCAGCTCACCCGGGAGGTTATCACAGAGCGAGGACAATTATGCTACCAGCAAAGTGTTTGCCCCGATTCAATTAGTCGCCGGACGTGCTTGGGCAACGGAACATCTACGCTAATTTGCGGCAAAAGATGATCACCAGAAAGATGATGATGTGCTGGATGGTTGGCTTGTTTTACGGAAGTTTACTACTCATCGAAGGTTATCAGGCGGCGACGGTGGGCGAGGTGAGTTATAGTTTGGAAAACACATTCACTTTCGTTCAAATAACTGGTCCTAGATAATGGCCCACATTCTGAGGAAAAGCTTTACTAAAATATTGAGTAATTTTATAGTTGTTTATGCATTTTTAACAAGTTTCAAGTTCATCGGTCTTTATTTCAGTGCTGGCAATGCTGATTAGTTTTCTTAATCAGTGATCGCTTAAATAAAAACCATTTATTTTCTAAATAATGGAGTTTTTCAAGCTAAAAACAATTACTTGTTTTATATAGTTGTACTTTTCAACTACCATTGAAACCTGATGAAGTTTGTTTATATTTTAGCTAACTATTTTTATTGAATTAACTGAATTTGTCTATTAAAATGAAGCATTAGTTGAAAATTTAAGCTTTAGGTTCATTATTTATGTCACTGGAACACAGTCAAGTGCCAGCTGATAGTTATTTCATGATTTGCCTACCCCCTCAATTTCCAATTAGAATTTTTACACCAGCCAAGTTTTAATTGGAAAATACTCCTGCCATTTCTTTTTCAATTGGCCCTTTTCAAAACAAGTTAATATTTAATTGGGTTATTACTTCAATTAAATTTTCAATTGGTGCTTTTTTTTATCAGTATAAATATTTACTTATTTCAAAAACCAAGGCAGCAGTCTTGTATTTCTCGCGGTATCGATAGCAAGCAGCTGACTTTGTTGCCCAATATCGATAAGCGATACCAACAAAATTTGACTGTTAGACAAATTGCATAACTTGAAAGGAGTTTCTATTAAAGGAAACAATCAAAATGGGTAAAAAAAATGATTTTTTTCCTAAGGAAAATCTAGGGCGTATTTTTAATTTAAGGCTGATTTCCAGAACGCACGAAAATAAATTTTTCTGCCGAACTTCATATTAAAAAAACAGCTTTGAACAGCTGATGAGCAATTTATTTAGTCTCATTTATTTTCTTGATTTCCAGTAGAGAGCATAAATAACGCTACGTTGCCACATCGATAGATTGTGCAAGCAAACCCGACTTGGTGAAACTAAATTGAAAATAAATAACTTGCAGCACATTTTTTCGGACAGCATCGAACAAATTGGAAGAAGTTATTTAAGAATTAGCATATAAAATGTATCCTTTTATCAATTTGTATTGTAATAACCTTCTTAGTTTGAGAATCTGCCAAGAATCAGCTGCAGCTGCGGAGCTCACGATGTCGCCCATATTGTGGTAAGGTGGCATCTCGTGCGACTTGGAATGCTGCAAGGGGATTTTATAATGGCTTGATTGTTGAATTTAATAATTGCATTTTGAAAACAAGCGGGCTACAAATCATTATGACTCTACTATTCGGCAGCTATTTCCGGTATTTTTTTAGAACTTTGTGACCCTACTAGAGCTTTCAGTCCATATGCACATGTTCTGGAAATCAGCCTTTATTAAAAACTCCTCTCAAGCTAGAACATTCTATATTCGATAACAAAGTCAGCTAATCGCCATCGAAACCCGCAAAAAGTACACCCAGAAAAAAGTAGAACTAATAATTTAAGAACAAAAGCTATTGAAAAACAAATTATTCGTTCTTGAATTTTCAAGAATTTCGGTCTTGAAATCGAGCTAAATTCGTTTTCATCTTGGTGCTTTTAGGCGAGGGGAGTGAGGTTAAGAAACTGAGAGAGGAGAGCAAGCACATTTGAGAGAATATCGTTGAGTCTGCTCATACAGTTTTGTATTTCATGTGAGTCGGGTGTATGGGGAAGCTCTTTTCGCACTCATTTTGCTTTGGAATTCCCAACCAGTTATGCCATTACTGGCATGGAGAGCCCTGTTTGACTGTCAGTTGGCAGACAAAGACTGATGCTGCTTTGAGGTGTTGTGTTTTCCTTGAGCCGGCTTAAACTTGCTTCATGGTTTAACAATTAATTTTCGATGAAATAATTTTAAACACAATGAAAAGAAACAATTGATTTTGATTCTTGAATTAAGAGTAAACTATCTTACTCCTCAATCTGATGAGCTCTTGATACTAAAAAGAACGTTCTCGGTTTTTGACAATGCTGTATGCTCTTGATACAAGAATGAGCAATCTTGAATTTAAGTATGTTTAGCACTTGATTCAAGAACTATTCTGATTGATATGAGAATGATTCGTAATTAGATCAAGTATTAAAACTCTTGGATCAAGAAAACCGTGATCAAAAATTCATACTTGGATCAAGAATTTCGCTCTTGGATCGAGAATTTTCACTCTTATCGAACTATTAATTTCGAAAATTCTTGATCCAAGTATGAAATTCTCTATTTTTTCTCTGAGTGTATAAGACTCACTCTACTCACCCAGCTTGATACAAGCTTTAAAGGATTAAAACCATCCTAAAAAGACAATCTCGAATACGTACTTGAAAGACAATTTATACGTTTGCACCATGTCAAAACGAAAGAGCAATAGAAATGATACTATGCGGCTAAATGGGTACACACACATGCGAAAAGTGCTTCATTTCTTTGTCGATTTATGAAACGATGATGCCATACAATTCCCAAACAGTCACAGCAATACATCAGTAGGAAGCTAAAGTCTATTAAAATAGAACCGGGGGAATGCAAACAACTAATGACCCCGAACCGGCAAGAACTTTGCTGGTTTGAAAGTCAAAATGGTCTTGTAAAAAGTAGCATGGCTCTCTTTGGGGTAAAGATTCAATAAAGAGATACAGTCCATCTCGGTAATTGTTTAGTCCATCCTTTTTGGGATTGTGTGTAGTTTGAATATCAAGGTCAATTTAATCTCGGGCAATCTTGCATCAAGCCGAATTCAAGATCAAATCAAATCATCAGTCGTGTCTTATTGTTTTGATCCGACTAAGGAATCAAGTCGAGTTCGGTTAACAAGCAAAAATCAATTCCATGTGGGATAATGTCGGATAGAATACAAGAATTCCAGGATTGAAAAAGCCGAGATCAGGACAATCTTGTTTGTACACTTAAAAAAGAAATCAATCCGAAACGGAATTGAAAACAGGGCAATCCCGGATAGTCTTAATCCGATCCCTTAAAAGATTGATTTCACTCACAATTTTTTTTTGTAATCCCAAAAAGCCTGCCCCGGGGAATACCCTGTTTTCAATCCCGTTTCGGATTGATTTCAGATTTTATGTTTTCTGTGTACTTGGAATGACAAAATTCGGGACTGGCCGAATTCTAACATCGTCTGGAATGGATTAAGTCCCGAAAATATCGAATTTTTTAATAATCGGATGAACGTTAGTCGAGTTATGAGCAAAAGAATGTTCACTGCTAAAGTGCTGCTTTCAGCTACTACTCCAGCATCAAAATTCCAACTGTGCATACACTTTCGTTGGTACAGAGTATATTATAGTCGGGCTTGACCTACTTTTTGACTTGTTTAAGCAAAGAAAAATAATTTTCTTATATTTTAGCTGGGCAACTGTGCCGATGGTCATGAGTATGTGAATGGATTATGCTATAAAATCAATCGATGTCCGGCGGGTAAGTATCGAATGATTTGTATGGATCGAGTGGTGTTTGGGGTGTTAAATTTGGATTTTTACTGATTGCAGAGTATTTTCTGTACACGGATGGTTTGTGCTATCCGATTAAACCGAAGCCTTGTCCGATGGAAAGTACCACTGAGGAAGCTACAACAACAACAACTACGACGGAAGAAGTCACCAGCACGACGACAACCACCACTAGTACGGAGGAGCCTACTACCACCAGCACCACAGAGGAGCCTACTACCACTACTACCACCACCACAGAGGAGCCTACTACCACAACTACAGAGGAGCCTACGACTACTACTACAACCACCACTGAAGAACCCACCACCACCACCAGCACCACGGAGGAGCCAACTACCACCACCAGCAGCACCACGGAGGAGCCAACTACCACCACCAGTACCAGCACCACAGAAGAACCCACAACCACCACCACCACCACTGAAGAAACCATTATTCTGCCTCCACCTCTGATCGAACCTCCACCCGATGACCAAGTACGTTGTCCACCCGGTTCCATCTTCTTCAATGAAAAGTGTCGCAAAATTGTCTGCTCTGAGGGGGAATACCATGCGGGTCGCTGCCTTTTGTCCGCCTGTCCCCCGGGTACCGTTTGGCATGGTAAACGCTGTCAGCCACCGGGTTATATAAACACCATACTGGAAATCGATAATGTCATCCATAATCGTCATGAATACTCCTATGTCACCGAAAACATTAACCAAGTCAGTTATAACACGCTGCGACCAGCTCCAGCCACTTCTAGGCCCCCTTTTATGCCAACTACACCAACTGCCAGAAGCTCAACCACCACCACCACCAGTACAACCACAACAGAAGCCTATCCAGACGCTGCTCCACCGGATGGCTGCTGTTTGGTTAAATCTCCACGCATCTGTAAGAACTATTCACCCAACTGGGTGTGTTCAAGTCGGGAGCTGAAGTTGTGCGATCCGCGTGTTTGCCAGCGTCCCGTTATCTATCTAAAGCCGCCACATATACTGGAAAGCAAAGATCCGCCCATGTTGGTAATGCCTCCAAATCCACCTTCGTTGGCCTGCTCCACCCCTGATTGCAAGGAGGGTGGTAAGTAAAGTGGAATGAAGTGAAGTGAGTTGAATGGTGTGTAATGTATTGTATATTCCAGATTTACTCGACTGCTCCGGCTGTAAACACAATCAGCGAGAAACTTGCTCCGCTGGCTGCTACAATTACTACTGTCCCAGTGGCAGTTGTCAGTTCATGAATTCGGAAGAGTTTTGTGCCCTCTATCCGGGTGGATTTGGTTGCAATAAAAACGATGGCTGCATCTGGAACTGGTGCACCGAAAAGTGTCATTGAAATAAAACAAAACACTTATAAATTCAAAACAGAAATTTTACTTTCAAACTCCGATGGCGTTTACCGCTCGCGCTAACTAGCGAACCAGCCAACAACTAGTTCGATACCTCCGATACCCAAACTCGATAGGCCTCACGAACCGGCTGCTGCTGTTATCGAACTGGCACCGGAACTATCCCCAACTTAATTCAACGGGGCTTTTTAGTCGTTACGCGAGAGAGCAAGCAGCAACTTGCCTATTTTCGACGTGCGCGTTCTTGCAATCGCTTTGCCCGTGGCTACTGTGTGTGTTTGGCGTGAAACAACAACAAAAAAACAATTTGTTTGAAAAAGAAGAAACGAAACAAATTGTATGTGTGCAAATACAAAAAGCAAAACAAAAAAGTGTCGGCTTGGCAGTAGTGGAGAGAGACGCGCAGCAGTGCAACGCCCGCCCCCGCTCATCGTCGGCGTTTTTGTAGCTGCTTTTGGTGGAGAAGGGGAGAGAGCCGGAGCCTCGACGTTGTTGTTGTCGCCGTCGTCGTCAACAACAACAACAACATTGCGCGCGGTGGCGTCCGTTGGAGGTGCCGAACGTAAAAGGTGAAGAATTATGTTTAATAAACAAATGAATGAATATAAATTCCAACTAATTGAAAAGAACTACAAAACTTCCTGTTTTTGCAACAACAACAACAATTCCCTCCCCCCCAACCGCCACCACCCACCCACTCATGCGGATTGCCGCAGACAATATAAGCATTATTGTGGCAGTGCTGCTCCAACCCCACCGGGCAAGGGACCGGGGGGAGTATGTGCGTGCGTGTATGAGTGAAGTGAACTCAGAACGAAAGTTTTTGTATTTGTTTTTGCGATTTTTGCTGCTGCTGCCGCTGTTTGATATTTGCCAGAGTGCGGGCGTTGAAGTTTTTAGTGCAGTATTTTGTTGTTGTTGTTTGTTTGTTTTTCTCCAGCTCCAGCGGGAGCTTTTAGATGGTATGTGTGCTATTATTAAAACCCCCCCCCACACACACACACACACACACATGCCTGCAGAAAAACTATGTTGTATGTGCCGAGTGAGGCGTTGGCGTTTTGGCCAGTCGAAGAGGAAGACCAGCAAGATGAGCGAGTGAGAACAGGGCGGGGGGAGAGTTAATAAATAAATCAAATAAAACATAAGGCAGGAATTTTGGTTCAATTGCCATACCGTGACTCCAACCGCCCCCTCCCCCTCCCCCTCCCTCGCCTCACCTCTCGTCATTCTTGGCGCACTTGTTAGACATAAACGCTGCCACACATTTGCCATATGTGTGCTCCACCAGCATTTTGTAATAAAGCGTTTTACGATCTCGCCTCTCTGACGTCTTCCCCAGCTCTGCTGGTTTTTATGAGAGTTAAGCTATTTTGCGTATGACATGTTTGACAGATGCCTGCGCCCGTTGCCGCTGTCAACACCGTTGTTAAATGCAGGCCTCTCCCTCCAGCAACCACCCACCAGCCGCCACAAACAAAGTTTGTGTTTGGAGCAACAGCAGAAGGTGGCACATTTGGGGATGGGCAGCCACTTTGACGCATGTTTTCGCGCAGCGCCCCCAAAGAAGTTGTCGGGCTTGACATAAATTTCTGTCTGCCAAATGTGGCAAACTACAACAACACCAGCAGCAGCAGCAGCAGCAGCAGCAGCCACAAACTGGGCCACGCCTACAAAAACAATAAAAAAAAGAAGAAGAAGCAAAAAAAACAAACCATAAGCAACAAACAGCAAATATCAACATCAACTGCCGCTTGGCTTGTCGCATGTAATTGCTTGCCACAAAGTAAATGACAATAGCGCTGGGCAAAAGGCCTACACGGTGGGCACAGTGGCGCTGGAAATGTGTTTAATGGGTCATCTTGATTTCGGATTATATTTTGGAATATTTGAAAAAGACTTACAATCCTGTTTCCAATTCTGAAATCCAATGGAACTGCTGCAAATCGAGTTGATTGCTGATCTGAATAACAGAAACCAACCAGATTTGTTGTTCTCAGTTATTAAAGTTATGAGGAATAAAAGAATTAAAAATAACTATTATTTTAAATATAAAAACAAATGCTTAAAGTTACAAACTAAATCTCAAACACAGAAAGGCCTGAAGGGGACTTGGCCGCTGTCTTTCTGGTGTCGACTTTTGCGTTCATGCTATTTCGGAATTCCCAAGCAGTTATGGCGGCTGTCGACAAGCAAAAAGTCTGCTGAAGAGATAAAACCGGATTTTGCATATTTTTAAACCAGGCGTCTTCAAAAAATCCAAGCGAAAAAAGTATCCTAGATGATTGCAAAGACACCCCATATCCTATTTTTAGTTGAGCTATCCAAAAACAGGATAAACTTTTATTCTTAGACGGGCTTTACACTGTGAAGTTTTTCAAAAAGCTGATGCTTGTGGGAAAGAGTCACTTGCCCCTCTACACGTCTTTCCTACAAGAAAGAACTTCATGAAGTTTACTTCACCGTGTACGGGGATTCAAACCCATTGTAAAATTCAAGGCCCGGTTCCCGAAGCGGTTACTGAAACCTCTTAGCCCAAGGATCTGTTTCGAGCCTCGGTTCGCTTGAATGAAACAACAAATTGTTTTACTTTCAATACTTAATCATAATTTTCATAATTTTTATGACCCAATCCATTTACTGACATTTAAAATTTGTAGGCATTGCTTAGTTCATCTATGGAAAGCTTAATGCTCTTAAACCGAAAGATCAAACCTAAATGTTGAAAATGCTAGTTTAACTGATACCTAAGTCGATGAAACAGCAAGTATTGTTAAGGCTATATTTTATAGGTCTTTTTTTTATGACCCTTCCAAAAAGTTAAAGGTTTTGCGGACTTATATAATGTATTTCAAAGGAATTTCAAAGGAATCCAAAACTGAGCTCAGTGTTTTTTAATGAAAAATTTTTAGTTCGAGTTAGTAAGCGTTTCCACATTTTGTAGGAAGAGATTCATTGCATTTCACACTCTAGCACTGGCTTTATAAATTTTTCTATATCCAATAGTTATAGTATTTATCTGACATAGAGAAATATTGTAGGATTGGAGATCTTCTTGAATGATAGCAGTCGGACTTAGACTCGTTCGCTGGACGTGGACATCTTTTGACGGCAGTGTGTAAATATGGATCTCGGTTGCTTTGCCTATAATTTGGTAATCATACTTTATCTTGTCACTGTATATAAAAAGTAGAAATGCAATAGTTTATAGCTTAAGCTTTATACCAAAATCTCTAAAGATTTCTAATATATTGGACGTAACGTTAAAAAAATTATTTAAATTAGTGAACCGAACGTAATTTTTCGAGAAAGTGGTCCGGTTAGGGTTCAGGTTCGGGGAGTCAAAAATATGAGGGTCTCGGTTCATGGAACGCGAAAAAATTTAAAGAAATATTAATTAGTTGTGAAATCGATTGATTTAAAAAATTAATTTCCAATTTTTATTTTAAATATTAAAATTAAGAATTATTTTCAATTAGTATATAAAAATTTAGCTGAGGTATTGGTTAAAAAATTCTATAGAATTAAATTCTTATTTCGTAGTGCTCTGCTTCGTTCACAAGACATTAAAATTCCATTTAAAAAATAGAAATGAAAAATTGTTCCTTAACATCAATTTAAATAGTATATAAATTGTAAAATAATTTATACAATCAATTTTTTTTATAAAAAATTGTAATGAAGAGTCTGTTCGGGCAGGTCAGAGCTAGTTTGCGTCGCTTTATTTGCGCACTACAGTACTATTCTTACTCTTTGCGTTGAACAGTGAAGGGCCAAATCGAAATCAATGGGTATCTACGAAAAATAATTGTCTATCTAGCATGTTCCGGTTTTAATTTTAGTGAGTTCGAAATTGGCACATATAGCATTTTCTGGTAAACAATCAAGGTAATATGTATCAAACTGTTAAGGCCGTTTTCTCATCTTCTACATAGCTGCTATGTTTCAGATAAACTAAGATTTTGCACTGTTATTTGTAAGTTTATGTGACAGATAGCACTATGTAGAAGATGAGAAATGGCACCTTAAACTGTTACTTGAAAGGTTGTAAGCCAATTAACTCTTTCAATTTAAACAACAACCACTGAACAAAACTCGATTTCGACCAATTTTGTAGAAAGAGAAGACCGGAACAAACCAACAGGTCTATTGTCAAATAAGACGTTCCGGTTCGGCTTAGGAACATTAAAGAGCGGTTCGGAACAGTTTTCGGGACGGTTTTACATCTCTGTTTTTTTGTTTTAGCGAAAGGAAAATTTCTATACTAAATCGAAAACGGTTTGGTTCGGTTCAGTTCATTCCATTATCGAGTTTGAGAGCCGCATAAAAATGCTGTCAATCTCGAAACAGGCGGTCTTTGTGCACATTGTGACCTTGATCAATTTAGTTGGCCAGTTTAAGAAAGGGAATTTTCATGTCTATCCATTTGGCACTCCATAAACTATTAAACAAATCATCTTCATGCACATTTACTGACCCCATTTTGTGTGCATAATTTATAAATCAATTTCGGCCCACTGTGCTGAAAGCAAGTTGGCCTGTAACTAAAAACCGCAAAGCTTCTCATTTCCTCGCTGCCCGTTCGATGCTCTCACGCCGTCACCCGCTAGACCCCTCCCCCGACGCCTGCCCGTGTCAAAGCTGTTGCTTCCGCTCCCGTGGTTTGTGTGTAAAAGTATCTCCTTGTTGTTGTTTTGTTGCTGTACGTGGGCGGCGGCATAACGCTGCCATTGCCTCTCAGCACTAGAAATACAAAAAAAAACCTTAGGCCAAGTTTCAAGCTTTCAAATGTTTTGCGGATGACGTCGTCGTCGACGTAGTCAACGGCGTCAATCAAATTTCTAAGTAAGTTTGGTTGCATGTGGCTGTGGCTACAACTTCACTTTTGCGGCACTTTTGGTGCACACACCCACCCACACACACACACACACACACACACAACACACTCACACACACACTCAATGCAAATTGATAAGGCAAACAAACATGCAAACATTTGCTGCTATTTGCGTATCGAATATCAGTTGGCGTACTACAATCATTTATATATATACGTTTTTTTGTGTCGAAGCTGGCCATTTAATATTCATTTATTCAGCCATGTTTATTTATTTATGGTTTTTTTTTTGTATTTGTTGTTGTTTGTTTGGTTGGTTGGTTGCTTTGGTTGTGTGTGGCCGAAACCCGAAAACGTGAAATCGCATGCGAGA
Source organism: Lordiphosa fenestrarum (assembly GCA_035044985.1). NCBI lineage: Eukaryota > Metazoa > Arthropoda > Insecta > Diptera > Drosophilidae > Lordiphosa > Lordiphosa fenestrarum. The sequence continues at coordinate 27,594 of JAWNNO010003624.1, forward strand.
GCCATGACCATGATTTTGAATTTGAGCAAGGCAATCAACAGCACTTGGCACCTTTTTTTCATGATAACCTTTTCGAGAGTTTAATGGGTATTGGGTTGGGAAAATGGAATGATTTGTATGAAAGTCTCTGCCCTACGCACACACACGCTCGCAGACCCACTTATCCATGTGTATCTAAGCAATTTAATTAATCTTTTGTGCAAAATGTTTCTTCTGCTATAAACGAGAACCGATCTTGTTTGCCTTGTTCAAGCACCAATTAATTGAGACCTTGCAGCCCTAGCGAGGGTATACACCAAAGTAACCGATCTAGCAACGTCCAACTGTAAGTTTAGATAAAATTAATGACATATCCCATAACCCAATCTCTTATTTATAAACGCCCACTGATAGATCATTGGGCTCTGTAGGAAAATGTAACTTTTGTAAAGAAAATAAAATTGCTTTAATAATAATTTAATCTTCTTTTAGAACAAAATTTTCTAACTTTCAAACGAACCTTGTAAAAGGTCCAAATTTAATCTTAAAGGAGATTGATTGGGATGAGCTCTGGTTGACAGTTTGCGCTGGGTACTGCCCAGTATTAATTAAATCTCAAAGTAATACAAAAACAAACTTTCTTGAAGTCTTGTAAGCACCAAAGTCAATCTTTTAAACTTGAAACAAAACCAGAGTCAAAGAATCAAAGAAAAACTACGACATTGTACTGGCTTAAGTCCATTCAATTCAAAAGCTATTCCCAATTGGTTTTTGAAATGGGGTCTCTTTATTAAACCAAAGAAGCCTAGAAATATCTCAGGGCCAGGAATTAAGCAAAGACCAAAATGTTATTTCTGTGGGTCGGAAATCAGCAATCACTCCATATCCAAAGAGTTAGAACTAGTTGACACTTTTTCCAGTATGAAATAACTCAATTTTAGATTTGTTTCTACGCGAACTAGTCCCTCAGTTTTAAAGTTATCGAGCTGAAATTTTGCACAGAGTCTTCTTTTTGCTGCACACTACAAATATAATATGTCGGAACCGACCGGATCGGATTACTATATCTCATAGCATAGTTTTAGTATGAAAAACTTTTTTCTTTTCAATGGAAACGTCTCCAAACTTTGTAATCGTAGGTTTTGTATGTTTTTTTTTATAATCCTACCAATTTTTATTAAAATCGGACAACTATATGGTATAGCTGCCATACAAAAGATAGGTCTGAAAAACAGTCTTAGTTAGAAAAACTTTTGTTTTTAATGGTAGCATCCTGCAATTTTGTATTTGTTTGTTTCTCGTGCTTTTACATAATTCTACAAGTTTTTGTCCAAATCGGATGACTATATCATATAGCTCCCATACGAACGATAGGTCGGAAAATGGGAAAAAGAGTATTTTTTGAAAATATTTAAGTGAGCACTTGCAAGGGTATAAAAACTTCGGCACAGACGAAGTTAGCTTGGCTTTCTCGTTTTTTAATTGTATTTCCATTGCTCTGTTTGAGTTCATTAAAAAACCGATGCTAAATATACTCTTTCTTATGTTTTGTTTTGTCTTTTGAATTGGGCATTTCCACAAAAAGGTCCACCGACACGAAAAAATTAAAAGTAGTTAAAAACACTATATTTTGTCACATTTTTCCAGGGAAACGATTAAATTAAACTAAATTAAGCCAGTAGCAAATTTGCTCATAGCCCGTTTCGAGATTTTCGAACGCAAATTGGCGCAATCACAATTTTTCTCATTTTTATGCTTTTATGGAAGTTTTTCCTTAAAAATTGCCTATGGATTTTATTGACTTTTGATATCTAAAACTGTTTTAAGGGTCCTGTACGGTTGGATAGAGGCTATATCAAACTATGTAATTGCAATTAACTGTAAGTTTTTGCATTGCATTAATCAGAAACCACATAAATATCTTGATGGAAAAAATGTCGCGTCACTTAGCGACACAGATCATATTTTAATGAAAAAAAAAATACTAGATTTCCAAATCAAACAAAATACATTTGAAAGAGCAATTCATTGATAAGATATTAAATCAATTTGGACT
>JAWNNO010003625.1:0-131558 GCA_035044985.1 Lordiphosa fenestrarum
ATTCAATAAAAATACCGCAAGACTTTTTTGACAACCTTATATCATGTCATTTGTTTATTTCGAATGCTTTCAAACAACCTTACAAAGATTTGTAAGAATCAGATGACGATTGTTCTGCTTGGGAAATCACACAGGTAGCAGAGTTCAAAGCGAAAATTAAATTGTTAAGTAAAAGTTAGCCTTGCTCTATGATTTCCTTGTATTCATCCTGCAATTCGTCCATAGCTGAATCAGCTTGGTCTAATAACCTTTCATCTCCAAATGTCGACAGCAATAATAAGTGCAGCTTCTTAATTGCAGCACCATCAATTATTTCAACTTCACTATGAAATTCGCTTGCTTTCTATTCTAGACGAATAACTTTGCCGCCTTCAGATGGCATTATTATATAAATAATTTTCTCAACAAATCTTAAACCCATAGCACGCTAATCCTTTAAAAGTTAATTGCACACAGACTTCGTGCACAGAAGTCTGCTCACATTCGGGCAAACTTACCTAAGTGGCTTTGTGCACAACAAAATGAACATATGTGATTAAGAACAGTCACATCGGCAAACTCCAAGTTCAGTAATGATTAAATTAGATTAGCCTCTCCGAGGCTATCATTTGAAATTGTATTATAATTATAATAAAAGTACCTTGCATTTGACAATTTGGATCTAGCTAAAAGGTACTCAGACATGAAAATACTGATGTCAGGTAAAAGATGCACAAAATGTACAAAATGAAGGATCAAACACTAAAAAATATGTTTTAAGTGCATTTAACGTTTTCTTTGTTACCTTTTAACCTTCATAATAGGATTATCCCAACAATTTTTCGTTTCCCTGATTAAAGTGATGTCTGGTGTCTTGACCCGCACAACGCGCACCATTCATTAGCAGCCGAGGAAAGAAAATGTGAACCTTACCTAAAATGGCAAGTGACTTGCGGTTAAACAATCAAAAATCATAAATCATTGCCAATTAACAAAAGCTATTGCTCTGACAACACATCACTGGTTGTTTGCACTACACACACTCACACACACACACACGCATACGCACACGCACACACACTTACTACTCATGTAGCAATATCAATAACTTAATTAAGATAAATGCGAATTGTATGTAGTCACACACAATCGCACAGGGCACCGGGCACCGGGAAGAGGGCACATGGCTTTCCTAGCACCGTTTTGGAAGGCGGCTTTCCGTTGACTGTGGGTTTTGAGAGTGGGTGGTGGTGCTGCTGCCCACCCATGTTCACATTAATGCGACGCGTGTTCTGTTTGTTTATGTGCTACATACAGTGGCACATACACTCCGTGTGTGGCAGTGGGCGTGGCATGGTGTGTCCAAATGTGAAAAATGGATAATTAGTTAATTGCGGTACGTGGCAGACAAATGTGCATAATTTATGCATTTTAGTTATTAATTAAGTAAGCAATGTTTGTAAGTTTTGTTTGCTCAAACGAAAATTAATGTCCGAATGCTGTGCCAAGAATTAAACAACAGAACAAGTTGCTGGGAATAAAAGGGAAGAAATTCTTTGACATTCCTTAAAGCTCTCTTAAATTCAATCTGGAATTATATTTACTCAAAAGTTCACAGCAAGGTAAGTTAGTGTTAACTTAATTGGTTGTAAGTAGCTTACCAAAATGGTTTCATAAATAGTACACAATATAAAGATAAGTTTTGCATCTAAAACAACATTTGAATGCCTTTAATTTGGTGTAGTTTTCACAAATTCCTCATTTTGCACTTGTTTATTTATGCCTGAATTCATAGTTGGCTTAAACCGTCGGCAGTCGTTTAACAAGTTTCTCATAATGTTGATGTGTTTGTAGCACAAGCATAATACTTACTTGATTTTCTCCCATATTTCCTCTCCAAAATGCTTAAGCACCAGCAGCTCCAAGGCATAGTTCACAAAGCCATACTGAAAGCAATATAAACACAAAATAAACGTTAAGCAGTGATTAGTTTTGTTGTCTGTTAAATATATCCACAGACAGGCATTAATATTGAACAATAAACTTTGATCTGGCTAGTACGGCAAGGACATTTTAATCACATTCCATTTCATTCCCGTTTGAATGGAGATACATTTATGGGAGAAAAAAGTATGCGAAATCAATACCGATTGCGCACTTTCATTTCTTTTTAAACGTATCCGAAAAGCAATCAATTTGATTTGTTAGGCAAAATCAGACGCAGGCGGACCTAAAACTTTTGCACAATCAATCGCTTCCACCGGATGTAATACTAAACAAGCAAAAATACTTGAAATACATTTACATACATTACGCATACGTCTAGTGTGCCGCCGTCTCTGCGTCCCCCCACTGCCATTGGCTGTCTGATGGAGATGTATCTAACCGATATATGATGTTTATTGCCTTTGTTGGTTGAGAGAAAGAGAGAAAGGCACATTGAAATGTTTGTTGCATTAAAGCAAAAGGACTGTACCCAAACAAAATCACAATCATTAGATCAACATTTTCGTGCTTGCCTAGATGATGTGTGGAATTACATTTCCCTGGGTTGGGGATTACAATTGAAAAGTTTTGCCATTGAGGCCAATGAGTTGGGAGTGGAGTGCATTAGGAATTTCAATATTTATTTGTGATTTCCGTTTGCAATGGAACTTCTCAACAAATTTGATTACTAATGGTTCAAAAACGAAATTCATCCTAAGAGTATACAGTTTCTTGATTTATAGACAGTTGTTATGTGGTACAATGTAGTAAAATGCAACGCAATCAAATTGGAGTTCTATTTTACCATAGCCACACAAGCTGTCAAGCTGTCAGCTCTGTATTCACTTGAGTAAAATGAAAAATGAATCCATAAATCGTGCAAAACATCTGATAAACGATAGTTAAGTTATGATCTAAAAGCATCCACTTTCGCAGGTACAGAGTATATTGCACTCGACCAACTATATCAATTTTCTATCTTATTGTTCCTAAAGCTTAACACAAACTCAGAGAAAATTCCGTTGATGTGTGCCGTTTGAAATTGGAAAAACTAGAACAGTGGCTGGAAGTGCTGATCCAGCTGAATACCTTCAGCCGAACGAAGTGCTACATTTTTGAACAAAGACACAATTCAACATGGAAATTGCATAATAGTTGTCAAACCTAAGGTTTTACATATTTTTTATTTAGTTTTTAGTTTGAAAACAGTTTATCGCCTATAAAAAAAACTCATTTTTAAATTTGTTTTGTTTATTTGTATAAAAAATAGTTGACAATTTTCTGTCAACGTTAAAATTAAATGGGTACAATTTGTAGATCTGCTTCACCGTCCATGTTAGGGGAGTTTTTTATCGATATGCCCCGGCTCACATCAAGTGGACGGGGAAGACAGATTCAAGATCGTGGAGAGGACAAAAACAATAAAATATTACACGAATTATTGTACAGTGAACTTTCAGTTGATAACAAATGGTGAAGGTTATTATAATTAGAACATATTACGCGACAAGGATCATGTAGGGCGTAGTTAGTCCTACAAGTGTGTAATGCTAGAGGTTGATACGACCGCGTGAGTCTTGTTGAAACAGCAAATCGGAGCTGGCTTAGCAGGAAAATTGAATCAATATCACCATGGATCAGCTTGTGGACGAATATTAAGCCATGACATGCTCTTCGGTTCTTCAAAGGTTTATTAGTCGTAGACGGTCAGAGTAAGATGGTAGAAGGCGATAATGATCCCAGTTCCAGCCGCGAAATGCAAACAGAAGAAATTGTTTCTGAACACTTTCTATAATATCCTGATATTTATCGTACTGAGGAGACCAAACGCAAGAGCAATATTCAAGGATTGGGCGAACAAGAGAAGTAAACAACAGTTTGGTGATGTATGGATCGTCGAATTCCTTGGACCAACGTTTAATGAATGCCAAAACACCCTTAGATTTGTTTACAGTAATGCCGATATGATCATTAAAGCACAGTTCGAGGTCGAAAAGAACCCCTAGGTCTGTTACCGTGTGGATGCGTTCAAGGTTGTAATGTCCAATGGAGTAATGAGAAAAATGAGGATTATTCCGGTGAAATGTCATGGACTTGCACATCGAATGGTTTAAATACAGTAGATTTTTTTCTCACCACGATTGTAGGCTAACAAGATCGTTAAGTGCACAAAACTAACCAAGATACACTTATCGGTATCGAAAAAACCTATCGATATACAATTACAGCTGTAGGAAAGGAGCATACTTTTTTTTCGTTACAAGCTGCTCTATCCTAATACGTCAAAGTGTCTATCATAACTCACTGGAGTTCAGCAGAAGTATCAGGAAAAAGTATAATTGATCAGGGAGCAAGTTCTTCTGCTGAACGCGGCCATTGTGTCATGTGCTATTATTTGGAATGGATACTTTTTAAATGGAAGTTAACTTTGTATCCAACCTAGCTGAAAATCATACAAATGATATGAATATCAGAAGAAGCATATTAAAAACTAGTGATTCAAATTGGATCTTTTTTGATATTTGTACAAAGGTAGCGCAACCGGAAGTGCCCTTTTTAAGTTGTCCGTTTCAGTCCCGGCTATGAAGTTAGAGAGGCTGTCTCGTTAAAAGTCTGTGCTATGACTGCTTTTATTTACCATCGACAGAGACCTTTACAGAAAATGATAAGGATTCTTATATAAATAGCTCTTTATTAATACTTCAAGTTAATAAATATCAAGTTCTTCAAATTTCTAAGACTTTAAAATACTCCCCAGAAAAAAACGTGTTCTTATCTCTTCTTTTTAAAATAGATGAGATGAGAAGATATTTGCATTTCTAAGTATGCTTTTCTTATGAATATATTTAAGAGCATTTAACTAATTTGATTTGATTGTCAATTCGTAGCTTGACAATTTGAGTGAGTGCAGAACTCACCAAAAATAGTTTTCACATGAGCCCAATGTAATTTTTATGAAGCGTTCGAAGAAGGAAATCAAAATGAAAAAAAGATAAACTGCACTTAAATGAAATGGTCATAAAACGGATTCCGATTGACGGCTTAAATCCGCTTGGATTATTTCTGCTTTTAAATTTACAGAAAAAATTAAAACAATAAAGAGATAAATAGATCTGTGGCCGATGGCTTTTCTGACGGTATGCAACTGGAAATGATGCGCTACAAAATATAAAAAAAATCACTTCTGTTTCTTTATAATAATAAATTTGTGTCAATTTAAAAGAGAAAAACTTGTGCAAATAAGTTTGCATAAATTTACTTTTTCACTTACCATTTTGATGGAGTTTTTTATTTGACTTTGCGCAGTTCCAATTGATTTTGTTCACTTTTAAATTTGTTTAAAAATCACCAGCATATCAGAACTAAAAACAAAGCAGTTTAAGCATTATAGCAAAGCCACAAACACTCACAACGCATACACTTTTTGTGTTGAATCACAAATGCCAGAAAAGCCCTAAATATTTCACCATGTTTTCATCCCTTCCTCGTACATGTTATTTTTTTTCATTTGAGGCTCTAGCCCTCACATTTTGTTTATATTTATGATTTCCCTGTGCCATTTCTGTGTCCAAGACGAAAGTATTCTAATCAAATATTTAAATGAGCATAGAAAAGTAAAGTTGGGCCATGTAGCCCAAGAAAGTAAGTTGGTGGCTGGAATTTTATTGGGGGAAATGGTTTGCATGTTGCATGCCACATGCAACACGTGCAATAAAAAAAAGAGAAGAAAAAAAAATGCAATGCCACAGGCATGGCACACCCAGTGCCTAAGTAAAGTATCAGCAATAGCAACACAGCCATCAACTGGGTCACAATAAAGGCATGCAAAAACAAAAGTAGCTGCAACAGCACAAGAACACAAATGCGAGCTAATGTGAGTTACTTAACCACGCTTCATTTGTACTCTATTTGAGAGTGAAGTAAGCGGACTTACAGGTACAGGGATGTAAGCAAGAATTCCATATGAGAAAGGGTAGGAGTAAAGAGTAAAAACCGATAGAATAAGTAAAGAAAAATACACTTGATCCTAGGTTTGAATGTTTACAAATGGAGTGTAAAAGTCTTAGACTTAGGTTCTGCAAGATCTTGACTTTAGAATAATGCACAAAGCTGATTTGCAAAAATCCTTCATGCCAGTAATATATTTTAAGTCAAAAACTACATGGAAATAGATAAAAAACCTTCGGGACGATAAAATGACATTACATCTCTATTAAGATTATCAAATTCAAGCTTCATATTCTCTAAAGAAAAGTCAAAATGTGAGGCTTTTAATAGTTGTATAAACATTTTCTGTAAGTCTTCGAAATTTAGGTCTGTTGCCAATTGCAATTCCTCTGCTGACATTGCCGACCCGTGGCTTAAAGGTATTGTTTTTGAGTAGAAATGCTAAAAAAGATAGTGCTCCTCTCAACCTCTCATAGCTTTATGGTTATTAAGAATGTGCTCAATTGGACGTAGTCAGCTGTGCTTCAGCTTTGTTAAACACAATTGAGACCCAGAATGTGACATAATTCTAAGACACTGCTTCAAAACTTTTCACACTTTTTTTAATGAGATCTTATTACCGTTTGACAAAAAACAATTTATTACTGTGATAGCTTAGTTTAACAATTGTGAATATTGTTCCAAATCTATAGATAGCTGTTTCTATCTGCATTTTCACTTGTCGAGATCTCAGATGAGATGAGTGAAGCTCTACCAATTTCCGAAACTGTTCAAAAAGACCACTATCTTTTCGATTTACTGACTTTGAAAGTGGTACTACCCCAGTTTTGCAATCAGTCTGTAGTAAGAATGAAAAGAGCACGACAAAAACAGCGAAAAAGGGGCTGTCAAAACGGCAGCTTGGCGTGGCAGCAAGAACCACGCGCACAAAGGGTGCATACGGCTGGTTAATTACACATACAATCAAAGTACATGCACACGTAGACACACACACACTTCAGAGCTTGTGTTCCAATGGGTAGCTCTAAATTTATGGAAGTGAAAAAAATATAAAAAATTTTGCAATGCATTGCAAATGCCGAGCTAAGTTTTCTCTTTTTCATGTATTTTAATTTCCCTGGTGGTGACCTAAGGCAGGAAAAGGCAGCTTGATATACGAATAATATGTGACTTTAGTTTTAATAATATTTTGCCTAGTCTGTAAGTGATTTCTATGCAAGAAATTACAGAAAAGGTGTTATAGAAATTTATTTGATATCTTTGATAAAGTTTTCCCCCACCGTCGTTATTCATATTAGCCAAGCTTCCCAATATTTTTCAGCACCTGGTTCTTCTTTCTCAGTTTGGGTCGTCTCCTCCTGGCTCTTTTCCCCAGTCCGTTCGCATTCCATTTCTACACTGTTTTTGTTCGATCTTCTTCATTTATGCGATCAACATGCTGTTGTTGTTTCAGCGCTTGACTGCCTCAAAGTAAAGTGTTAAAAATGCAGCCCTTAAAAGCTGGTCCCCTATAAAAAAGACTCGCCGTTATGAAAGGAACAATTGATGATCAATTCATTGACAAACATCTTTAATATTCCTACGGGAAAAGTTGTTTGGAGTAACACTGGATTTCAGCATCACGCGGCATGCTGAACGGTGCGTCACGGTATTAAGTACTTCGTTCTAAGTATCGAGTACTGACTAACGAGTGCTGAGTATCTAATAACTAGTACCGAGTACATAGTATCGAGCTCTTCATTATGAGTATTGAGTATTGATTACTTACTTTTGAGTACTGAGCAACAAATAGTGAGTAATGAGTACATAATACTATAGTCGAGTATTATTTCTAAGTATCGAGTACTTAGTATTTATATTTTTTTCTGTGTAGAGTAAACAAAACTCAAAGATGTCCCTTTCTATCATGACAACGGTCTACCGCATACATCTTTCGAAGCCGTATTGGCAAGCGTTGGCAAATTTATCTTATAGCTCTGATCTTACACCAGCAGATTACCATTATTTCAGGATTGTGATGAAACTTTTTTGTTTCTGTTTCAAGCCGATAGGAATAAGATATTCTCCAAGCACAGATGCAAGAAAAGTTATCAAACAATCAGCTTTCAATTTCACGGATAACCCCAACATATTTCTTTTCTTTAAGGATACTTGCTTACAGTTTTCTTAAAATTAATTCTGAGCTAATTTTAGATCGAAAGATGAGCTTCAACTTTTAACGTTCAGCTCTGTTTGTTATCAATTCAACACAGCCAAGCAGCCAAAAACATCGTTCTACGCTTGTCATGTCTTACTTTAAGTCAACTTCTGTATTGTTCTTTAAAATCCACCGAAGTAAGAGGAAAATATCGATTTCCGTCCACTTTTCCCGGCCAACCGTAGGCTCGGTAATGTGTTCATCATATTATACACAATGTACAATACAGAGAAATAAAATTTGCACACAGTGGGTCTGTCATTGTTTAACTTTTGCTTATTTCGCTTATTTGCGGGCGGGTGGGGGGAGCGAAGTATTAATCAGCTACACTTAAGCCTAGCAGAAAGTCACCTTCCAATTGAACGAATTTGGAATTTGACAACGGTTCAGCTAACGGAGCCAAAGGTCGAGAGCTTTGCACTTTGTTTACTTTGGCTTAAAGGGCTCTAAAACTTTTGCTTGAATTAGACCATTTGGTGCTGATGGGCACGCCATTTGGTAATTGCGTTGAAACTAAAAACAAAATGATATTTACTCTCGCACGCTCAGTCTGTCAACTTGGCGCTAAACTGGCAATTACTGAGTTAATGATGAGCCAGCCATTCCAGTTAGGACATAAAGCAATTGTCCTGTATGCTGGCCAAACATTTATCAAATATAATGGACATTCACTGGCCACCGTCCGGATCCGGATGCGGATCGGGAGGAGCAACTAAAACAACAGTCAGCAAATTGCCGTTGGCACGCCAGAGGCAAATGTCTAATAAACTTTGACATATTGAGGCAAATATTTCTAACTCTGGCATTTTTTGTTGGTGTGAACTTTGGCAAAACATAAATTATGGGCAGGGCGACAAAGACAAGCACACGCGAAACACAGCGCCCCTTGAAGTAGGCTTTAATGGCATTTGAGACATTTAAGAATCAAGCATGCGCCGCGTTGGCCCCTTATTGTTCGACTTTGGTCGTTTTAAAGACAAAAACGGATGTATAAGTTTTTGTTCTCACTACTCATCGCCGACTTGTGATTTATTTGCCTTGTGTTTTTGTATTTTACTTTCACTTCAGCTGCACTCACACACACGCTCACACACCCACAATGAGACGAGACAACTTTCGCTGACTTTTGATAAGCGAATCGCGTGCCGTGCCTCAAAAACCGTGTTGTTCTTCTTTGACCGTCGCGCAGTGACCAAAACTGATGAACACTCCGCTTGAAACAGCCGTCGAAGACTGAGCTGGTGTGGCTCCTTCGTGTTGGCTTTATATTTAAAGGCGGCAATGCGACCAGGACACTTGTGTGTAGTAATTCTGATTCGTGAAAGCTCTCTGTTGCATGAAAAAAGCTCGCTCTTTGGCTCTGCTCCTTTGTTGGGCAGTTTGCTAAATCCAACAGCCAACAGATGGCGCCAGCTGGGTTTTTGCTGCATATCATCAAATAATTTTTAGATTTCAATCATCAAGGAAAATTACAGTCAAAGATTTCGCTTACACAGCCGGTCACCTTCACCAGCTATTGGCGCCAGTTGTGAAGCTGTTAAGTCATATTTATTTTATATATTCCTGTAAACCCCAAATATTCGCCACTTTTTTGTAGTAATTATTGACCGATTCTGGGAAAATTCGGGAAACCGGTTAGGTCCCAAAAAGCGGATCTACACCGAGTTAGTATAAACAAATGGTTCGACTTTTAAAAACTGGGCTTTGCAATCCTACAGCTCTAAATTTTTAAGCCATCGGTTCATTTATACTTAATACGAACGAGTTTTCTATCTGCCTACATCTGGGCTGAAGAGAAACTTACAGGCAACCGGATGGACGGATTTTCGAGGGATTTCTGAATCTAACTTAGATTTGCAAAGTGAGGCGATGTAAAATAATTTTTCCCAAATGGTAGTTTCCTTAGTTTACTGATTGGCGAAGTACTCATTTTTCTTACCTAGGTAAGAGTCAAGCAAATTGTCAGAAACTTAACCTGTGCTAGGTAAAAATATGCGTAATTTATAGTACCTAGGTAAAAGTAAAGGTAAATAGAAATACTTCTTAAACTCTTTACCAAAGGTACACAGAGTGCATAAAATTAGTGCCAAAGTATGCAACAGTCAGAAGGCAGCCTCTCCGACCACAGAAAGTATATATAGTCTTAATAAGCACCTACAGTCGATTCGAAATAGCCATGACGTCTGTCCGTCTATCTATCCGTATGAACGCACAGATCTCAGAGATGGTAAGAAATAGAGGTGTGACTAGTATGGTACAAAAACTTCTAATACTTGAATGCAGCGTGTATTTTTAATTTTCGCCACGCGTCCGCAGTTTAATAAAAACATAATATATCCCACAATTTTATAGATAGAAGTTTCGCACCTTTTAGACATATTTAGTAATCAGTGTCACTTTTCGATTCGTCGAAGAAATGGTGAAGATCAGATGAGCGATTGTCGAGCTATGGAGAAATAAAGAATTTTTGATAGGCAGCACTGGCTGGAACAGCGATGGGCAGCACTCTTCCATTTTTTTTGGGAGGTACAGAGTATGTTTGACACCATTTGTACTTAATTCAAGTACAAAGTTATTGGTTTTTCACACGGATCATCCTCTGGTACAGTCGGTCTTAAAGTCTTTCTTTGGATTGCCATTAAGAAAAATCGAAAAAATGCATACCAAAAATGTGTATTTTATTTAAATATTTAATTGCTTTGTTATTGCGGAAGCGCACCGGTGTAGTCGAATCTCTTATCTAATGTGCCCCTAATTTGGGACAATGATTCAGTTTTACAGATGGTAAGACATTGAAGCATCATTCGAGTGCAATTTGTAAATAATCAAATAAAAATAAATAACTTAATTGTGTGTGAAAAGTCCTTTTTACATGCTTGTCAACTATTGCACATTGCTTGGCCTCAAGCTTGAGGCATGTGGAAAACAGATAAAAAGAAATTCGAACTGTTAGACATATTCTGGCTACACGTTTTGGCCTTTGTGAAGTGCGCCAGCAAAGTTGGTTCCACTTCAGAAATTTATTTACTCAAGTGTGATGCGATTATCCTGCTGCACTTGTTCCTTTGTCTCTGAACGCTAGTTACGCCCGCTGGGCACACGCATTGGGTTTTCACAATATCCTGCCAGTCAAATGGGTGAGTGTGTGTGCTGCGATTGAGACACCCAAAACTTGACATTGTTTGCCTGGGCTTGTTAATTAAAAGCCAGCCAGATAGTCATCTCTTGGCAGCTGAAGTTCTGAAAGCATTCGATGCACAGGAACAATGTTACACAACTCCTGCGAATTTTGGGGAAAACTACTTACTTACCAAGTTAAAGCAGAATCAAATTGTTTCATAAAGCGCCCAAAACGGACTACCAACCTACCTCAATAACCTTTGATCTTAGGGACAGACACACGTGTCAACGTGCAAGGAAGCGAGGATGTACTTAAGTGTTGTAAATGATTTCCCTTTTGGGTCAGCATTGCAGTTCATAAATCCAATATGCAAAATGCTGCTTTAAGTTTTCTCCCGGGACTTCCCACAAGGCGGTGTCCCTCACTATTCTATTCTCACGCTTAGTACTTGTCCTGCATTCTGTCCCGTAAACAGTTGCCGTTAACCATTTACCCAGTTCCCTGCCGCCCCACCATCATCAGTGTCACCAGCATTGTTCACCTGTCAACGGTTGGGCGGTCTTTGAGCTCTGCTTGGCGTTTATCGGACCTCACAGCTGACGGTTGCTGCCCAGTTGGTTTTTTAACCTTTGTCCCGTTTTGTTGGCCATCAAAGTAAGAAATTAAAAACAACAAACGATAGAGTGCATTCAATTATGTTTGTGGGTGATAGTGATTCAGCGAAACCAATGAAAATTACATAATTCTCTCATTAATTGAAATTTTTCAACTCATTTAATGCTACTTCTGATGCGAATATGCGACGAGGAGCAGGAAGTGGGCAAAAGTTGAAGAGTTGCACATAACAGAAGCGAAGAATATTAAATTTTGAAGGTCCTACATAAAGAGATAAATTCAAGTAATTCAAACTTGAAATCTTACAGTTCCTAAATTGATATTTCAGACAACTTGTCTAAGTCTTGCTTGCACCTGATGAACCTGGGAGTGATTAAGTGACGAGCATAAAAGCCAGAAAAGTGTGAAAATAATGTTGGGTCATTTAAAACTTCCACAGAATATTTACACTCTGTACCAAAGATACACAGAGTATATTAAATTTCGGCAAAAGTATGTCATGGCCAGAATGAACCATTTTTATACATTATTAATCAGCATCAACAGCCACGTGGACATAGCCCTGTCTTTCTGACCATTCGTATGAACGAAAAGATCTCAGGGATGGTAAGATAAAGAGGTTTAACATGTATGGAAAATATGCTTCTGATACTTCCAGGCAGATCAACATTATTCTCTTATTTTAATGAACAGAAGTCAAGTTATTAGTGAAAGAATGATCGATGGAGCAGAGCAGTAGCAGCATAGCATTCAGCTTTCAGCAGCAGCTGCAGCATCAAAATTCATACTGAACATACACTTTCGTTGGTACAGAGTAGATTACAGTCGGGTTTGACCAACTTGCTTACTTCTTTTTATTCTGCTCACTTCATGCGCGAATGATTTAATGCAATCTTCCTATTATTCGCCCTCGTTGTTACTTCTATCTGTAGTGTTGGCCTTACAATTTAATTTAGTGACTCTAATGCCTTTTAAAAGCAAACTTAAGATAGGACTTTTTAGTTAATTTAAGCCTCTTGCAATCCTTTTAAACTTTGTGTGAGAAATTGTACAAAACCACCCCGCGCTTTTCTTCCTTATTGCTTATGGCTTGCTTATTCATCTCCGGATCGGAAAATTAGTGCTAGAAATTAAGAAATTGTCCAGATGCTTGTAACGCAAGGAAAGAAGCATCTCCGACCACATAAATTATATTCTTAATCAGCATGACGAGCTGAGTTGATTTATCACTACAGATTTCTTGGTAACTTAAATTAAATAAAGTTAAAAGGAAAACCAAAAATTTGTTTCATAAAATTATATTCTTTTTCCACTAAAGGTGTATTTTATCTTGTCTGATATCCCATAAAAGTTTCTGAAATGATATCAAAGCCATGGTTATCGATTTTTTGCCAGATCTAGTACCTATACATGTACCACAAGTGTTCAAGTCAGTACCCATAACATGCCTTGTGTTCCGAATCCTACATACAATGATCCGCTCACTAAACTCTACAATTTGACCATCGAACCTTCTAAATCAGAGGTGGCAATACAAATAAGCAAAATAATTCTGAAGCAACCACAAAAAACCGACAGAGAAATGCCGTTAATGCCCCTTACTGTGTTTGTGCTTCTGGCTGTCTAAGGTAAAACTAAATCATTCGACGCACAGCAACAAGTGTTACATAAGCAAATACCTGAGAATTTGTATATATGTTCATGTGCAAGATATAGAAAAGGAAAAGAAGAAATTCGTAAAAATATTTTGTATACTCAACAAAATTGGGTTTCAATTCAACGTTATTAAAACTTCAGCCGAAATAAGATTCATAAGATCTAGAAATTTAAACCAGTTGTAGGTTCAGATTTGCATTTCAGTGATTTTCAGCATTCTCTAAATACGAAAAGTGCTTGATTCAGTGTTTGTTTAAGAGCTTGTAGCCAAGTAAACTTGACCTTCGTATATAACTTGTTTGCCACCTTTAGGTTAAAAGCTTTAAAAGCTTTCTAATGGATATAGCTTTACACACAGCATGATTGTGAACTTGGCTTAGAAAGCTCTTGCCACAGTTGCCTTAACGTTGAGAAATAAGCCAAATAATTTTTTGCTATGCTGTGAATTTAATGAATTCAGTTTTCGACGACATTTTTAGATGTAAAATTTGTTTAGTTAAGAGCCGTTGCAGGAGGTCCTCCTTCCGGAAAACCAGGGTCAATATTAAGCTGTCCCTAAGTGGTGCC
Source organism: Lordiphosa fenestrarum (assembly GCA_035044985.1). Lineage (NCBI taxonomy): Eukaryota > Metazoa > Arthropoda > Insecta > Diptera > Drosophilidae > Lordiphosa > Lordiphosa fenestrarum. The sequence goes on from JAWNNO010003625.1 coordinate 14,070, forward strand.
GCTTGCTGTCCATTCCATGGCGCTATATGAAAATCGTGAAAGTCCTACCTACAGAGTCCTTGTAGGGGCTAGGTCCCTCCAGATTATTTTGCCGTTTTGCGGGCCTCAATAAATTGTTTCATTATCCGCAAACCCTCCTCGTTCTCACTCCAGCCAGGAGTCACTTTCTGGGCATTCGAATACCATTTGCTTACATTCTCGTATTTGCTTATATCGAATCCCACTGCCATAAAGGTGGAAACGGTGGCCAGGATTGCAATATCAGCCACCGTAAGTTGTGAGCCCGCCACATACAGTTGACCCTCCAGGAAGGTGTTTAGAAAGCCAAAAGCCGTTTCTACTTTCTTGTACGCCTCTGGATTGGCCGGCTTGTTGTAGAACTGCGGGGAGAAATACTCAACAAAACTCTCGTTTAGGGTGCCCATGTCAAAGAACAGACGTTGATTGACCACTGCCTTCTGTTGAGGATCCTTGGGGTAGAGCGAACCATTCTTGCCATACTTCTCCACCAGGTAGATAAGAATGACCCGTGACTCCCATACGGAAAATCCATTGTCCACCAGTGTGGGAATGGTGTGCTGTGGGTTGAGCTTGATAAATTCAGGTTTCAATTGATCCCCCTCGGCGGTGTTCGTCAGTTTTTTGTTAAGTTCAAGTCCCAAGCATTTGGCGGTCATAAGAACGGATCGGCTGGCGGCCGCAGCGGGGTGGTAGTAGAGGTCCATTCTAGCAGAGTGTGAGAGCTGTGAGCCAAGACTGAATTTATGATTGGCAAAGGTAAATGCTTTTATATGAAAAAAGTCGCTGCCTTTCGTTATATGGCGAAATTCGGTGGCGAGCACCAAAGCACAGAGCGCGGCATTCGAACTTAAGGGAAAATTGCTTATCCCATCATTTGACTAAAATAAATGTATGCTTTCACATGCTTCCACGTATTTGCTGATAACTATTTATTGATTTATTTTACACTTGCAATGGCTATATTAACTTTGCTCAGAAGTTTTCAATTTATATTAACTGCACCCTTAAGTAGATACAAATTTGTGAACAGAACTACCTGATGAGACGATTGTGCTATGGTCTTACTGATACTGTACACTGCTAGTGCACAAATACACCCTTATCGAACGATCGTATATGCATCTTTATCCTATTTATGTATTTTCGATGGAAAAGATTGAGCATTTGCAAGTGTAAGGCAAGTGTTATATATTTACATGATTGGATCGAAGCAGAAAATTCTAATACCAAGAGTATATAGAGTATAATAAGTTTGTGCGTAAGTAGGTAACAACCAGAAGAAAGCATCTCCGACCCCAAAAAGTTTATATATTCTGATCAGCATCGAAAGCCGAGTCGATATAGCCATGTACGTCTGTCTGTTAAAAACATATTCGTCGTGGTCAAATGTGAAATTCAAAAGTCCATTCCCATTACACTCCATTTGTCGGTAACCAACATTTGCGAAACTCTTCATACCCTTTGTGCCTTTGGAACATAGGGTATACCAACAAGCCATTCCATTCAGATAACTAAACGTTTGCGGCACTCATTTTTGCCAGACTAATGATGACAGCAGTTTTCCCTTAAGCACGAAAGCCAAAAGAGAAAGAAAACACTAGAAAGAGCACCATATTTGGCAATATTTTGATAAGCACTAACTATTTTTTTCTATAAAAGCATTTACTTTTGCCCGTTGTGGTTCAGTCAAAGCTCACTGCTCACAAATATATCCAAAATGGACTTCTACTATCATTCCGCTGGAGCAGCCAGCCGATCCGTGCTGATGACAGCCAAATACTTGGGTGTTGAGTTAAGCAAGAAACTAACGAACACCGCCGAGGGCGACCAATTGAAACCCGAGTTTATCAAGCTCAACCCACAACACACCATTCCCACACTGGTGGACAATGGTTTCTCAGTTTGGGAGTCGCGGGCCATACTTATCTACTTGGTGGAGAAGTATGGCAAGGACGATTCGCTCTACCCCAAGGATCCGCAACAACAGGCGGTGGTCAATCAGCGTCTGTTCTTTGACATGGGCTCATTGTACCAAAGCTTCGCTGATCACTACTACCCGATATTCTTCAATATGCCCGTCAATGCTGAGGCGTACAAGAAAGTTGAAGCTGCTTTCGGCTTTCTAAACACCTTCCTGGAGGGTCAACAGTATGTGGCAGGTGCCCATCTTACCGTGGCTGATATTGCAATTCTGGCCACTGTTTCCACCTATGTTGGTATGGGATTCGATATAAGCAAATACGAGAATGTAAGCAAATGGTATGCGAATGGCCAGAAAGTGACACCAGGCTGGGATGAGAACCTGGATGGTGTGGAGCAATTGGTTAAATTCTTTGAGGCCCGAAAGTCAGCAAAGAAATAAATTTTAATTTAGTATAAATGCAAATAAATGGACTGCTTATTGTTTAACTAATCAATATATTTAGCAAGACTAGACCCAGGGGGAGCAGTATTTAACTGCAGCTGTTTGAGCAACGTTAATGTCCATTACAAAAAGTCTTACTACCGATTTCCCATCCACTAGATAACACTATCTGTCACATACACTAACAAATGAAAGAGTAAGCTCCATGTTAATCTGACACATAGCACATTGGAGATAAGCAACCGGCCCTTAAAGTAATACCTTAATGGAAAAAAAAGGAAATAAATTCGGCCAAGCCCGACTATAACATACTCTGTACCAACGAAGTTATACGCTCAGCATAAATTTTGATGCTGCAGCAGCTAACAGTCTTTTGATCATTACTCGACAACTGTTCATCCGATCTTTTCCAATCGAGAAGGTACGACTGATCTATCTTTAAAACTGTAAACCAGTTGTAAAGAATCACTAGTAGCTCTCCGAACTAAGATAACAACGAGAACAGTTGCTCCGGGTAACTATCTTCACTTCGGTATAAAAAGGCATATTCTAAACAGGTGCAAGAGAAAAAAATATTCGGATCTCCCGTTGACTGGTTCGAACCAAAATTAGGCATTGGTTAAGGTTTGGATATTTTTAGGTTAAAGGTTTTTGGGAGAAGGTTTTGAACCTCGGCTCAGTCTCGGTTTAGGTTCGAAAGTCGCTGAGTCGAAGGTCAGTTTTAAAGATTTCAGTTCGGTTCAAAACCGCCATGCAGCCTTGATTCTAAACAACATAATTTGAACATCAGACGGAGGGTCGGATTCTAGATTACTGACTTATAGCATTATTCGCATCAGCAACCTTTGTTGCCGTGGGAGCCCAGATTTGGTATTTTGAATGTGAACTAGTAAACTTGTTATTGAGATACAACAAGAATGCTCCAAACCCTTGTCTTAAGCTTTACGTGCACACCACACTTTAAGCTTTTGAAATAGCTTTGGCCAGAGCAGGGTTGAAAGCTTTGCTTGAAAAGCTAGAATTAATACCCAACACCACACTTTAGTCTAAGTTACAAACACAACTAGTTAAGTAAAATAATAAAAAATCCCATTTTTAATCACACATTCTCAACTTTATTTTCTTTCAGCTTGTAGGGTGTCGAAAATTTCTTTCAGTTGTTTCAAACCCTCCACGTTTTCCACCCAACCGGGTGTCACTTTCTGGGTATTCGCATACCATTTGCTTACATTCTCGTATTTGCTTAAATCGAGTCCCAGAGTCACAAAAGTTGAAACAGTGGCCAGGATGGCAATATCAGCTAGCGTTAGATGGGCACCTGCCACATACAGTTGACCCTCTAGAAAGGTGTTTAAAAAACCAAAAGCTGTTTCAATCTTCTCGTACGCCTCAGGTTTGGCTGGCTTGTTATAGAACAGTGGGTAGTAATACTCGCCAAAACTTTGGCCCAGGGAGCCCATGTCAAAGAACAGACGTTGATTGACCAAAGCCTTCTTTTGAGGATCCTTGGGGTACAGCGAATCATCCTTGCCATACTTCTCCACCAGGTAGACCATAATAGCCCGCGACTCCCATACAGAGAATCCATTGTCCACCAGTGTGGGTATGGTGTGCTGGGGATTGAGCTTGATAAATTCTGGGTTCAAATGCTCTCCCTCAAAAGTTTTAATTATTTTCTTGTTTAATTCAAGCCCCAAGCTTTTGGCAGTCATTAGTACGCATCGGCCGGCTGCGGCAGCGGGATGATGATAGAGGTCCATTCTGGTAATGTGTGGTACCAGTGAGAGCAGTGAGCTAAGACTGAATTTTAACTGTCAAAGTAAATGCTTATATACCAAAAAGAAGAGGAGCTTATCGTTAAGTTGTGAAATAGTTGAAGAGCACAGAGAGAATGATGTCTCTTTTTGATTGTTCCGGCATTCGAGCGTAAGGGAACATTGCTGGTCATCATTAGATGGGAATAAATGGCCATTTATACATATCTTGATGGGAGCACAAAATTCATTGTTTAGCATTTCTTTTTAGCATAGACTATCAAAAGAGAACCAGGAACTAATGATAATTGGTAAAAGTAATAAAATAGGTGAAGATGGGGTGTTCTGAGCAACTCGAATATTGGCTTTAAAAAACAAGAAAGAAAGTCGGTCAAGCCCGACTATAACATACTCTGTACCAAGAAAATTTGTCTTTTGATCATAACTCGAAAACCGTTCATCCGAACTTCTTCATTCCTTTGGCGCATCGATAAGTTATCCTAATAACTAAATATGTCCAGAAGGAACAAGAAATCTATCTTGTAAACTGTGGGAGATACGACGTTTTTTCTAAATTGCGGGGGCGGGAGAGGGCGTGGCCAAAATTGAAAATAAACTTGATCTGCCTGCAGACATAAGAAGCATATGTCCCATACATGTCAAACCTCTATATCTTACCATCTCTGAGATCTGTGCGTTCATACGGACAGACAGACAGACAGACGGACGGACGGACAGACGGACATGGCTATATCGACTCGGCTGTTGATGCTGATCAAGAATATATATACTTTATGGGGTCGGAGATGCTTCCTTCTGCCTGTTACATACATTTGCACGACTTTAGTATACCCTTTTTACTCTACGAGTAACGGGTATAAAAATCGGGATGGTTTCATTTCGGAGCTCAAACCTGTGAAACTGTATGGGTTGGGGTTCACGAAGCGAGTTCAGAATCAAGGTTCTGGTTCGAATCGGGCTTCAGTCGTCATTTTTGTTTTGAGCTAATTTTAAAAATCTTTATATACTATATGTTAAATAAATGGACTGCTTTTTGCTTAACTAATCAATATATTAAGCAAGACTCAGGGGGAGCAGTATTTAGCTGAAACTTTTAGATTTGGGGCACGAACTGTTTGAGGTATCATTAATGTCAATGTCCATTACGAAAAACCTTACTACCGATTTCCCATCCACCAGATAACACTATCTGTCACATACACAAACTAATAAAAGAGAAACTCATGTCACATAGGAGATAAGAAATCGGCCCTTAGAGTAATAGCCTAACAGAAAATAACTCTTCAACAATGTAAGCGTAGATCATCGTTATTCAAATTCTCAACAGGCTGCAAGCCAAAAAAAAATATTTGGATCTCCGGTTACTGGATCGAACCAAAATAACCCAATGGTTAAAGTTCGGATATTTTTAGGTTCAAGGCTTTTGGGAGAATGTTGTGGTTCGAGCCTTGGTTAAGTCTATGCTTTATAGAATAATAATAATTTTTGTGGTCTATGTGTTCAAAAAATCCTAGATATTTTTTGGGTCGGCTCTAGGTAGAAGGTCTAGTTTAACAATATATGGTTCAAAGTAAAATAAAAGTCGGTTTGCCGCTTCTAGATTACTAACTTAAAGCATTATTCTCATCTGAAACCATTATTGATTTGGCATATTGACTGTGAACTGGTGAATCTGTTATTGAAATATAACTAGAATGCCCAACACTAGTGTTAAGCTTTACGAGCACACCACACTTTAAGCTTTTGTAAGAGCTTTACTCACACTCAGGTTGAAAGCTTTGCTTAAATAGCAACAATTAATACCCACCACCACACTTTACTCTATGTTACAAACATAATTATTTTACTAAAATAATAAAATCTCAATTTTTAATTACACATTTTCAAGTTTATTTTCTTTCAGCTTGTTGGGCGTTGAAAAATTGTTTCAGTTGCTCCACACCCTCCTCGTTTTCCTTCCAACCGGGTGTCACCTTTTGGGCATTCGCGTACCATTTGCTTACATTCTCGTATTTGCTTATATCGAATCCCAGAGCCACAAAGGTGGAGACGGTGGCCAGGATGGCAATATCAGCTAGCGTTAGATGGGCACCTGCCACATACAGTTGACCCTCCAGGAAGGTGTTTAAAAAGCCAAATGCTGTTTCAATCTTCTTGTACGCCTCAGGATTGGCTGGCTTGTTATAGAACAGTGGGTAGTAATACTCGCCAAAACTTTGGTTAAGGGTGCCCATGTCAAAGAACAGACGTTGATTGACCAAAGCCTTCTTTTGAGGATCCTTGGGGTACAGCGAATCATCCTTGCCATACTTCTCCACCAGGTAGATAAGAATGGCGCGCGACTCCCATACAGAGAATCCATTGTCCACCAGTGTGGGTATGGTGTGCTGGGGATTGAGTTTGATAAACTCGGGTTTCAATTGGTCTCCATCGCGTGTGTTAATTATTTTCTTGTTTAATTCAAGCCCCAAGCTTTTGGCGGTCATTAGTACGGACCGACCGGCTGCGGCAGCGGGGTGATGATAGAGATCCATTCTGGTAATGTGTGGTACTAGTACGAGCAGTGAGCTAAGACTGAATTTTGACTGGCAGGGTAAATGCTTATATACCAAAAATATTAGAAGCTTATCGTACAAATTGTGAAATAGTTGAAGAGCACAGAGAGAACGATGTCTCTTTTTGTTTGTTCCGGCATTCGAGCGTAAGGGAAAATTGCTGGTCATCATTAGATGGGAATAAATGTATGCTTTCCATTTATATGTACTTATCTTGATGGGAACACAAAAATGGTTTATACATACGTACTATATATGCATGCATTTGTGTCATTTGTTTTATTTTTGTTTAGGAAACATTTCTTTGTAGCAAAGCATATCAAAATTTGTATGATGTTTAAAGGCATACAAATAATCATTTTATTAAACCATAAATCCATAAACTTATAAAGTACAATTTAGAACAAAAAGAGTTAAGTTTAGAAAAAGAAGTGTAGATTATCATAGTTCAAATATAATATACAACAGTGTTCCCCAGCCATGCCGAACACTTTCGGCATTTCACGACAAATGCTTGCCGAAGTAATGCATCAGTGAGTGTCAGAGAGAAACAGAGACCGACAGAGAGCCTCTCTTCTTGGGGAACACTTATAAAAAAGAAACTACACCTTAAAAAAGAAAATTCCACCCCCACTACCAACATTTGCATGACTCATTTTCGAGCTTTCTTTTACTCACGCACTTTATCTTACTTATTAATTGACCATCGCTGTAGCTGAAGAAAGATAATCAACTAATTTCAATTCATCGAAGTCATAATGACAGCGAAAAGAATAGATTACTAGTTAGTTTGCAAATAGATAAAAGCTAGATTCTGGTATATTATGTTGCTATACCCTTTGAATGATGAAACACACATTGAATGTAAAAAAATTACATCATGAGAGCAGAGCACAATACACAACAAACCCTCATGGTGGTCGTAAGCATTTTAATTCCACAAATTAAATGTGTTTGTTTGCTTGTATTAAAATCTAAACCGCCTATTAAAGCCATCGCAAGATCGTGTTATTATCTGGCAATTAATTTGTATTTAATTCTTACATACTCAAACAGCGAAGAAAGAAACATACAAAATTGTCAAGGTCGTTCACATAATAATATCAAACTAGTTTAAAAAAAAGTTACCTCACAATCGGTAAGGAATTGATCAATTTTCCATTTAGAAAACTGCTCTTCACACGGCTCATGTATTGTTCTAGAAACGTATTTCTGATCCTACACTCAGGGAAAAATCGCATAGTATAAACTAACACAAACATATTTGATTTTACTACGCCCCATGTATACTCAAATTAACTAAAAACCACTTTGAATTGACTAAAAACATATTAAATCGGCGAATTTCAGTTGTCTTTTTTTATATTCCTTATGAAGGGAATTCCAACTTGAGAACTACAAGCAGTTATGTTTTTGCAAAATGCCAGAAAGATATTTATGAAAAACTGTACGCTATTCAATATAAGTAGTATTTTAGCCGTCCATCACCCAGCATACGCGATGGCACAACTGGTTGAGACGGTATTCCATTCGAGTTCAAGTCCAGAGGTCCCGAGTTCGAGTCCCCTCAGAGTAAGTTAAAACTTTTATAAATTTAATATAATTCGCAGTATTTAATAACCAAATCTTAAAGAACTCTACTCTACTCCTCTACTCCATTACAAAGAAAACTGAGTATAGGTTGGCTGACAAAATTTTTAAATAAAAAAAAGTTTTTAACTATTTCCATGTTAAATTTAACTATTACCAATATTAAATTCGCTAATTAACGCTAATTAATAAATTAATAAATGGTGAAAATATTCAAGTCAAAGTTTAAATATTAAAATATCAGTGTATTTCCCTGAGTTTATTCGCCCATCGTGGCTTGCAGCTTCCCTTTAATACTGTGATTTGCGGCATAGCAGCGCGAGTGCTTGATAGTGGTATGAGCTAAGATGCCGGCATTTATTTGAGTCTAAAGCAGGCCATCCACACACGAATTTGTTCGACGAACTTGTTCGTCGATCAAGAATACGTTTTCCCACTAACCAGGCAAACAATTTTCACGAACATCATTTTCAAAAAAAATTCAACTAGTCAACATGGCAGGAGAAACTGATACAGTTGTAGCGTTGATGGCAATACAAATTTGCTTAGAGCAACAAAAAGAGAGAAAAAAAAGAGCAGAAAATAAAGCACAGTATGTGGATAAAAGAGTGGTACGCCAAGCGAGAGAAATTCACCCACACCGAACTCTTGAAGGAGCTGAATGAATCCTCACCCGCGGACTTGAAGAATTTCTTCGAATGGATGGCGAAACTTATAAAGAGTTATTAAGTTTAGTAGCTCCCGAAATTCAGAGAAAGGACACCATAATGAGAGCTGCGATACCTTACGCTTTTTGGCCACTGGACAAAGTTTTGAAGATCTGAAATCTTTAACTGGCATTTCTCCCCAGAGTCTTGGCCGCAGAATCTTCGAAATATGTCTATCCATAATTAATGTGAAATATTTTATGTATATAAAATATAAATATAGTTTTACTGCTGTAGGTCAGCATTCCCAGTTCGCCTTGCATAAGGAGGTCGTCTATTCCCCTTTGCAAAAAATTTGTTGCTCCCTTGATAATTGCCTGAAAATCACGATCTATTTCGCCAATGCTTATTTTTGTACTCCTCACTTTTATCTTGCTACAGTGTTGACTTAATTTGGAGGCATTCAATAAATTCTATCAAAAATTGCTTGTTCATTTTTGTACGTGCTTACTCTACAAATTTTTTTGACAAGTGATGTTCGAGCAATAATTGCCATCCACTGACGAACTTGTTCGGGCGGACACACGTAAAATAGAAACATTTCTATTCATTTCGAACAAAACATCGAACACAAAAATCCGACACGAACGACGAACATTTCGTCGAACCGAACAAATTCGTCGAACAAATTCGTGTGTGGATGGCCTGCTTTAGTCTAAGGAAAGTGAGCTGTAAGTTCGAGGCCCAGACAAGATAGGTGAACAATAAAAAAGTTATGTCTTCACACTACCCTCCACTCTCGAATATCTTTTTCACATTTTTTTTCCCTCTGTATCTGTTGGACTTAACAATCAAATATTTTCTTATAATTTTATTGTTAAATAAATAATTTCAGTTTAGTCAATGAAACATTCTGGACAATCTCATTTAATTAAAAATATATTCTACACATTATTTATTTGGCAGCGTTTTGGGCAGCTTCAAATCGTAGTTTCATCATTTGCAATTCCGCCCAGTTGTCCTCCCAACCGGGTGTCTCCTTCTTGGCATTGGTATACCATTTGCTAACATTCTTGTACTTGCTGAGATCAAAGTCAATAGCATCAAATGTGGAAACTGTGGCCAAAATGGCAATGTCTGCCACAGTCAACTGACCGCAAGCCACATACAGCTGTGTCTCCAGAAATGTGTCCAGCAACTCAAAGGCGGTTTCAACCTTCTTGAATGCCTCAGGATCTGCAGGCTTGTTGAAGCGCAGCTGTGGATAATAATACTCGGAAAAGCTCTGGTAAAGCGTTGATGCATCGAAGAACAGGCGCTGGTTAATCACAGCCTGCTCCTTCGGATTCTTGGGGTAGAGTGAGTCATCTTTGCCGTACTTTTCAACGAGGTAGATAAGAATGGCACGAGACTCCCATAGGGCAAAGCCATTATCCACGAGGGTCGGCACGGTGTGTTGTGGGTTGATCTCCACAAACTCTGGTTTCAATTGTTCGCCCTCCTGAAGGTTGAGCAATTTCTTGTTTAATTCAATACCCAATGCCTTGGCGGTCATCGCAACTGATCGACAGGGCGCGGAGCCCGGCACGTAATAGAAATCCATGATAAAGTTCAGTCTGTTGAAATATGCAGCACCAACTGAATTTTGGTCAACTGGGCCCAATGCTTATATAGCCATACGGCAAGGCATTTATTATTATCTTCATATACAATAATTTAATATACTCGAATGTTTGAACACATAAAGTTATGAGCTTATGTACGTGTACAATAGGTGGAGAGGTATGATTGTGTAGACTTCATTAAAAGGTGTTTTATGTATGTATGTATGAGGGAAGCACTAGCTTTTCTTATCTAGTACTGTTGGGATAATGTGCATACAATTGTTTTTGTGAGCGATAAAGAAACTAGTTCAATCACAGAATATAATCTTAGATAATATAGACTTAAAGTCTGTATATTTTGTAATTTGCTGTATATTTTTCACTTCTTCGATCACTTCCTCTTTTTTATGGTTTATTTCTTCATTCTATCTTCATTCTGTCTTTCAATTTATTTTTGCCATAATTCTTATTTCCTTTCTCCTTCTTTCCTCCCTTTTTCCTTCTAACCTTTCTGTCTTTTTTTATTCCTAAGTTCTGTATTCTTTCTCCTTTCTTTCTTTCGTCATTCTGTCGTCTTTCTTCTTTCCTTTTCCTGATATCATCTTTCTTTCTTTCATCTCCACGAGCTGTTCCTCCTATCATTATCCATCGGACCTTTCACTATAAATTTTGATTCCTCCCTATTGCCTTCCTTAATTCTTCTTTCTTTCCATTATCTTTTAACCTTTTTCTTCCTTCTTTTTTAATTTCTTTCATATTTTTTCTCCATCTCCCCGCGCTTTTCTTCTTTTCTTGTTCCATCGGTCCTTCCTTCATTAATTCTGGTCCTTCTATCATTATTCTATTCTTCTTTTTCCTTTTATTCTTTATTATTTCTCCCTAAATCTCCCTAAATTTTGGCTCTCCTTTTTCCATAGGATTTGATTAATCCTTTTTCCTCTCTTCTCTCTTTTTTTTCCTTTTTTCATTGGTTCTGTTTTCATTAATGGTTTTTTCTCTCTTCTTGCCTTCTTTCTGCCTCCCTTTGCCTTCTTTCTTTTCTCCTAATTGCCTTCCTTTTCTTCCATTTTTCTTTTTCCTTACTTATGTATTCTTTCTGCTATCATTCTACCTTCTTTTCCATGTTTCATCTTTCTTTCTTCAATTCATCTCCCCACTCTAAACTTTTCCTTTTTCCATTTGTCCTTCCTTCATTAATTCCTTAATCTTCCTCCCTTCTGCCTTCAATCTACTTTTCTTCCTCTTTCCTTCCAACCTCCTTTCTTCCTCCTTTTTTCCTCGCTTCTTTATTCATTCTCCCTTCTTTCTTTCTAATTTGTTTCCATATTTCATTCTTCTTTCTACCAGCATTCTACAGTTTTGTTTTCTTCTTTCTATGATTTTCCATCAAGCAGTTTTTCTAATTTTATGGTGCTCACTTTAAATTGCAAAAGGTTTTATTTGTAGCACAGGGCAGATAAGCAATTGATTAAAAATCATCGAAACTATGATAATGACTTAAAAATGATCGACACATTTCCAAGTAGATGGAGACACAGAGAGGCTCGCAAGATTTTGTAGAGACCCGACCAAAAAGCACGTCGAATTGCACTAACTGTTAGAAAAGTAAAAACATCAAAGCAACAAAGCTGTATACAAAACAAGCCCTCAATCAAGCGGATGCTCATATTTACTTACATTATAGTATATTTTTTCATTCGCACTCTTTTGATTGCTTTGCTGTATATAGACCCACCATACCAACGCACTGCTAGATAGCGAATTCAATCTGTGCCAATCTCTTCTCTTAACCATGTTCTCTTTACATTTGCTGCATCTCTTAGACTAGGGTCAATTCGTCAGTAGTTGGTCTAGCATGACGCAGACTTGGGCAATGCCAGCAAACTGGTTCTCTGGGCCATTGTTGACCTTTCTCTATAATTCATTCAGAGTCGGCTTTTTGGTTAACTTCTTTTGTTTTATGTTTAGATGACTAAGGGAATTTCAGAAATTATGTACAAGTGACTGGGTTGCCGGTTTTTACGTGTCGGTGCTTTTTTGCTCAGATTATTCTGGAAGTTAGCCAAAAATGTGCTCTCGCTTCGACTCGAATTCAAACTACAACAAATTGTGTTTGCCGCTGACGTGTACTTCGCTGAGATTGTTTACAATGAAATTTTTTGTCAACTCATGCTGATAGTTTGCTTGGGGTATTGTGAAACTGATAAAAATGATAAATATTGCTGCACCTGCAAATTAGAGTGAATGTTCGGGAAGGGTCTACATATGTGATTACATACAAATTAGATTTAACTTGTATGAAATTAAATCTGAACTCTCTATTATTTACACATCGAGTTCACGATAATTGCAGCTGGCATGTCGGCACCAAGGTCGTCCAGTCAAGTAATATGGTTCTTATATACATTTGTTTGTAGTAACTACACAGAGAAAAAGGGAGCTTTATCATTAATATACCAAATTGGAAATTAAACGAAAAAAACAAAGGAAAAAAATACCTTCGGCTCGACCGAGGTTTGTATACCCCTTGCAGCACGTTTTTCAAAACTAATTTGAACTACATTTCCACTGAAAACAAACCAATTATTCTGTCTAGGACTACTTTTCTGATTCTACATTTGTTTGGCAGCTATACTATATAGATTTCCGATTTCGACCAAACTTAGTAGAATCATGGGAAAGCATAGCAATCTAAGAAATACAAAGCTTGGAGGCGTTTTCTTAGAAAACAATAAAGTTTTTCTCACTCCAACTAATTGCAATATTTGGTCGCGATATCTTGAAAACTGACGGAGGAGATAGCATAGAAACAGACGGACAGACAGACGTACATGGCTAAATCAACTCAGTTCGTTGTGCTGATCGAGAAGGTATATGCTTTAAGTGGTCGGCGATACATTTTGTTAATAACTTAGGTGTTAATTTCATTGTATGTGTTATTAAAGTCGCTTCCGAACTCAATATTACTTAAATCGTGTGGGAACCGGGTTGATTTTGGGTCGAAAACGGTTTATGGAACACATGGGAATATTCAAAATATATTATGCAAATGTTAAGCTTTTACTTCTGTGAATTATTAAAAATGCTTTGGAGTCGAAGTGTTTTTTATAAATAGTTCTAAATTGTATTCTAGGCTTTTTCTTACATTTTCAAGCCGATTCAAAACTCATTCGCTTAAATAAAAGATAGATAGAAGGAGATGTCTACCAATTTTGCCGTACCGAACCAAAATTTTAGGTTCGAAACAGGTTCCAGTTGAGCCTCTATTTCTGAAGAGGTCGGAATTCCAGGCTCGAGCCGGTTCGGTTCTACGCCGGCTTGCAGCCCTGATTATTTATATTAAGTCTGCAAACTGCCAATGTTTTGACGGCTTCCATTTTTTGAGCAGTGTACGCTAATTTAGCAATTGCATGTTGAAAATATTTGTTAGTAAATGGTCAATTATTTGTTGTGTTCTCTACGAATCGATAGTGATACGACACTTTCGATTTCGGTTAGCTTAATGGGAAGTAAGTACGTACGTATAGGTATGTAGGTACTTAGGGAAAATGAGGTAGCTTTGAAATAATCTTGATTAGGCGTTTTAATGGGCGAACAAAAAAGTGCCTTGTCATTAAAGAAAACATATTTCATCAGGGCTTTTCGACAGAGTACAAGTTCTGATACACAATTTAAGGCTTGGTGACTCAACTTCTCAATTCCATAATCGTTTCTCTGGCTTAATATTTGAGTTTGCCGGCCGGCTGCTTATTTACTTAATGTTTCATAAATTGTTTCGCTTTTATTTTAAGGCGCATTCTCGATTTGCTTTGAGTGACTTGCCCCCACAGCAATTGCAATCAACACAGATGTTTATTATACGACAATAAATATGTAAGTACAAATGCACAAACAAGCTAGATAAATATGGGAAAATTTTGCCAAAAGAGATAATAGAACGGCAGATTTTTGTGTGTGTGAGAGTCAAATCTAACGGTTCAGATCTAAAACTGTACAGAAATGAGTATGCAGAAGCAATCTTACATACATACATACCTCTACACACCTATGTAGTGCAACTAAATCATTAGAAAGTTGCGGCTTTCTGTGGCACAACAAGTGAAGGCTGTGGATAGTCCAAAAAACCTGTCATGCTCTTTAACAAAATTTTGTGTGTTTGCCAGCGCTCACTGAAATTGCTGTACACAATCATGAGACGTTCGTTTGTGTGTATGTAGGTACATATGTACGTATGCATATCGCGCGTCAAACACGCGAAAACCACTTGCGGTTCGCTCTCTTTATGGCAGCTACTTACTATGTATGTGACCAACTGCTCTGCCCCCTCTCCAACGTAAGTTTGTTTGCCGGCACCGGCTACTCGCGGCTATAAAAGTTGGCTGTCTCTTCAGCTGCCCATCAGTTCGACTTGAAACTTGGTACAGTGTGCTTCGCTAGCTTCTCTCAATTCTAAACTGTAAGTTTTCGCCTCTCTCTCTCTATATATATATCGGTGTATGTGTGTGCAAAAAGACTTGGAATTTTATAAAAACTTACTTAAAAAAACAAAAAAAAAATAATTAAAACATAGCATGATCTCACAACCGAAGGCAAAGACAATAGCCCAGTGAATTTGTGAATTTTGTGGAGCGTTGCTAATTGCTCATTATTCTCTGTTCTAGAAAAACAAAATGGCTGACTTCTACTACTTGCCCGGCTCCGCGCCCTGCCGCTCCGTCATCATGACCGCCAAAGCTGTGGGCGTTGAGCTCAACAAGAAGCTGCTCAACCTGCAGGCTGGCGAGCACCTGAAGCCCGAGTTCATCAAGATCAATCCCCAGCACACCATTCCCACTTTGGTGGACAATGGTTTCGCTCTGTGGGAGTCGCGCGCCATTCTCATCTATCTGGTGGAGAAGTACGGCAAGACCGATTCCCTGTACCCCAAGTGTCCCAAGAAGCGTGCAGTGATCAATCAGCGTCTGTACTTCGATATGGGAACTCTGTACCAGAGTTTCGCCAACTACTACTACCCACAGGTATTTGCCAAGGCACCCGCCGATCCCGAGGCCTTCAAGAAGATCGAGGCCGCGTTCGATTTCCTGAACACGTTCCTGGAGGGCCAGGAGTATGCGGCTGGTGACTCGCTGACCGTGGCCGACATTGCCCTGGTGGCTAGTGTGTCCACTTTCGAGGTGGCCGGCTTTGAGATTAGCAAGTACAAGAATGTGAACAAATGGTACGAGAACGCCAAGAAGGTAACACCCGGCTGGGAGGAGAACTGGGCCGGCTGCCTGGAGTTCAAGAAATTCTTTGAATAAGAGCCTTTTGGATAATTTTAATAAGTCTAATATTTATGCAGTATTTGATTACGAATAAACAATAACAACAGAAAATAAAATTTTTGTTCGAGTGTGTGTTTGCTGGGTAGGAGGTGTCACTCACTTGAAAGCTTTACTCTTATCCGGAATCTTTCAGAGAGTAAACAGTAAACGCCTATTGATGAATACAGATCAGCCAGTACAATAGCTTTCCACTGAGAATATATAAGACGAAACAGTTGAGATGTGATTCTTATTCCAAAAATAATTCTATATATTCATTATGCGAAAGCTCCACTTTGGCATCATAGCTTTTAGACCTGAAGCGACGCAGACACTTCTGGGCTCTAAGTTAACTAAATTTTACATTTACAAACTTAAGCTGTATTTTCCAGCGATGCCAACCGGCTCTGAACCGAACCGAACCAAACAGTAGCCGATCTGCTAATTCCAGCTGATGAGCCGAACCGACGCACAAAAATCATTACTTTTGAACCAAATGAGCAAATCGAATCATTTTAAATTGCAAATGGTAGATAATTGGTCTACCTTAAAAATATGGTGTTACGCTCTCTAGATACTTACTTCTGGGTTATCAAAGTTAATAAATGTGAAAAAAATCAATTTAATGGTTGCTAATAAAATTGTTTTTAACAACAGAGATGGTGAGAGACAGAGGTTTGATGTGGTACAAGAACTTCTTATGATGGTGGTACAGATCAAGTTTTCAATTTTGGCCACGCCAACTCATGCCCCCCCACAAATTAGAAAAAATGACATATTTCCCACCGTTTTAAAGATAGATGGTTCGTTCCTTCTAAACATATTTAGTAATCAGTATAACTCATCGATCCGCTTCATCTTATTGCTGAAGATCGGATGCACGGTTGTCGAGTTATGATCAAAAGACTGTTCGCTGCTGCAGCGCAGTAGCAGCGCTGCTTTCAGCTGCTACTGAAGCATCAACATTTATGCTGAGCGTATAATTTCGTTGTTACTTTCTTGTTTTAAACTCTTTTCGTGTCTGGACATGCCGAAGATATGAGTAAAGTGGATCAGAAGATGCTGCCAACATATTGAAGAGGTAGGCATCTCCTTAATCCTTTTTAGTTGCAGTGGGCTAGCAACAGCCACAGATTTTGTAATCAGCGACCTAACTTTTACATTATCCTTTGTATATTTAACAGAAAGCGCGGTTACGATAAGTGTTCCGTGGTCAAATCATTGGCGGCATCGGCAACTCTTCTCTTTTTTGTGAAATTTGAACACTCCTCCACAAGTCATTGGCTTTTGGTTAGTTAAAAGCTGTACCAATTACATGGAAATTATATGAATCGAATAGTTTACAAAAAACGAGAAAGCTAAGCTAACTTCGTCTGTGCCGAAGTTTTTATACCCTTGCAGGTGCTCGCTTAAATACTTTCAAAAAATACTCTTTTCTTATTTTTCGACCGATCGTTCGTATGGGAGCTATTGATATAGTCATCCGATTTGGCCAAAAATTTTTAAGATTATGTGAAAGCACGTGAAACAAACAAATACAAAATTGCAGCATGCTACTATTAAAAAAAAAAAGTTTTTCTAACTAAGACTATTTTTCACTCCCAACTTTTGTATAGCAGCTATACCATATAGTTGTCCGATTTTAATAAAACTTTGTAGAATTATAAAAAAACATAGAAAACCTACGATCACATAGTTTAGAGACGTTTCCATTGAAAAGAAAAAAGTTTTTCTCACTAAAACTAGTTTTCCAACCTATTGTTCCTATGGGAGCTATGAGTTATACTCATCCGATCCGGTCGGTTCCGACATATTAGTAGTGTGCAGCAAAAAGAAGACTCTGCGCAAAATGTCAGCTCGATAGCTTTAAAACTGAGAGACTAAAACAGACAGACAGACGAACAGACTGACGGACAAAGCTCAATCGACTCAGCTCGTCACCCTGATCAAGTATATATATAGTTTATGGGGTTGGAAATAAATATTTCTATGCGTTGCAAACTTCTGGGCTAAATTATAATACCCTTTGCAAGGGTATAAAAACGAACTGGCTTATCAACCTCAAGGATGTAACTGGAAAAGACACCATACGGAGGCGATAAGACAAATAGTTGCTTGTCTTGTGTATTAAACTAAAATTTGAAGCTCTAAACTAAAGAGCCAAAATATCAGGGCTGCAAACACAATAAAAGAAGAGCCTGCACATTCCGAATTTTAACAAAGCGTTAGTCAGTCACAACTCCATGCAGATATCTGCTAATGCTATCCATACATAGATATTAAATAATTTTTATTTCATACAAACTTTAGTATACATTTTACAGTATTCCAATAAAATTCATTCACTTTGGTTTCCATGCTTCCAGCCACTTTTTCATCTCCATCAGACCCTCCCAGTTCTCCTCCCAGCCTGGTGTCACCTTCTTGGCATTGGCGTACCACCTGTTGACATTCTCATATGTGCTCATATCAAACTCTATCATTTCGAATGTCGACACACTGGCCAAAATGGCAATATCAGCCAGAGTAAGATGATCGCCAGCCACATACTCTTGGCCCTCCAGGAAGGTATTCAATAGACCGAAAGCAGCCTCCAACTTCTTGAAGGCCTCCGGATTGCCGGGCTTATGAAAGCGAAATTGTGGATAATAATACTCGGCAAAGCATTGGATGAGCGTGCCCATATCAAAGAATAGACGCTGATTGACCAGAGCTTTCTGTTGAGGATCCTTGGGATAGAGCGAGTCATCCTTGCCATACTTCTCCACCAGGTAAATGAGAATGGCACGCGACTCCCACAGTGGAAAGCCATCATCCACGAGGGTGGGTATGGTGTGCTGTGGATTGATTTTCACAAATTCTGGCTTCAATTGTTCACCCTCCATGGTGTTGAGTAACTTTTTGTTTATGTCCAGTCCCAGGGCTTTGATGGTCATAACGACAGAACGGCAGGGTCCCGAGCCGGGCAAGTAGTACAA
Organism: Lordiphosa fenestrarum; assembly: GCA_035044985.1. Classification (NCBI taxonomy): domain Eukaryota; kingdom Metazoa; phylum Arthropoda; class Insecta; order Diptera; family Drosophilidae; genus Lordiphosa; species Lordiphosa fenestrarum. The sequence continues at coordinate 32,908 of JAWNNO010003625.1, forward strand.
ATCCATAACGAGAAGGCAAGATGCTGATTGCAAAATCCAGCACCAACTGAATTTGAGTGAGTATTGAGGCCTTTATATATGGCCAGTACGCTCATCTGTTCGGTAACAGAGAGTTTTTATGTGGGCCCTCTCATTGCGTATTGAACAACGACTCGAATGCCTATTGCAGTCGCATAAACACTTTCCACACCGAATGCAGTCAAATATCGAATAACAACTCAGTGCTCTTTTACATAAACGGCGGAGAACCTGCACTTTAATGAGTTTATAACAAAAAGGCACTCTTTAGCTTTCGATTTCATTTCCAGGCTAATTTTATAGGCTTATTCTATTGCTTTGCAGCCGCAAATGTAATAATCGGACTCATAAATTCTAGTCGGATATTAGGATTATGCAAATGAGACTAGGCAATTGAATAGAATAACATTTACCACTCACTGAAGAGGTTATATGTATTATGAGGGCATCGACCTCATTCAACTGTGCGTATTGCTGGGATTTGTCTCATTGGATGGTCTGTTTTCTAGGAAAATTGCTTGTCATAATCGGTTAATTAAAGTGAAAAATGGATCGAAGTGCTGATGAAACAACATACTTGTGTTTACATAAACAAATAGAAGCTTAGCTTAAATAGAAATATAAGCTTTTTAGGAATGTGCCCAGTGGTAGGCACCATTTTTATGTGAGAAACTTTGCCGAGGAGTAGCAATAACAAAAGTCGATCATCTTCTGTTATAAGAGCTCGCTGATGTCAGCGTAAGACAGCGAGCTTTACTATTTGGTACACTCAGAAAAAAACATTAAATTTCAAGTATGATTCTATCTTGGGTACTTTAATTGAGTAAGAAACGTTCTATGAAATCATGAAAGCAAATGTTCTTGAATCAAGAATATTCTGTACTAACAGTATGATGAAAAATTTAAGATAAGCGGGTTCGTAGTATAAGTAGTATAATATGTCGGATAGACTCCCAAATAGACTTATAAAACTAGCTTCCGAAAGTGCTCAACGGAAAAAGTAAATTATTTTTATATCAGTCTGTTCTTAAAATTCCCAACTGATTCTAGTACTTTTGTTATAAAGTGATGGTTAATTTCTACAGTCATTCGAACTTGTTCTTTGCTTAATTCATGGCCGTAGGTTATTTCCATACATTTTTGGAAGAAATTGGTAACAGTTTTAGACTTCTATGGGCTCAAACCAAGAACATTTAGTGCTTGTAATGCACTCTTATTTTCTATCTAAAATGTTTTTGGGCTGACATTTGAAATTACTTTAAAAAAGAAAGAAAAAAAGACCATTTCCTCCTTAAAGTTTGATCCAAATGATTTTAAGGAAATTCGAGATGGTGCTTTGGAATTCCCAAACGGTTATACCACCGCAGGCATGGAGAGACTGTTGAGTTACATTCAGTTGGTAGGAATTGATCGCTGATGATAGAGGGTGGCTCCTCTTGAAACAGCTGTACGATCTACCAGCCTCCTTTGTGTTGTGGTGTTGTCTCTGTTAAAAGTTGTGCGAAAGCATAACATGACCTCAAGCCAGCTAAAAACTGCAGGTTAAATGGACTAAATATATCCAGAAAACCGTGTAGCATCAATTATTTCGGGATTAATAAAAATCGTTCTTGAAATAATACTTTTGTACTTGTATTTTTATACTCTGTACCGTAGGTACATAGAGTATTATAAGTTTGTGCAAAAGTATGTAAAATTCAGAAGGAAGCATCTCCGACCCCATAAAGTATATACATTCTTGATCAGCATCAACAGCCGAGTCTATATTGCCATGTCCGTCTGTCAGTCTGTCCGTCTGTCTGTGCGTATGAACGCACAGATCTCAGAGATGGTAAGAGATAGAGGTTTGACATGTATGGGACATATGCTTCTTATGATTGCAGGCAGATCAAGTTTATTTTCAATTTTGGCCACGCCCCCTCCCGCCCCCGCAATTTAGAAAAAACGTCATATCTTCCACAGTTTTGAAGATAGACGGATTGTTCCTTTTGGACATATTTAGTTATCGGGATAACTTATCGATGGAGAAGATCGGATGAACGGTTTACGAGTTATGATCAAAAGACTGTTTCTTGATACAGAGTATGTTATAGTCGGGCTTGACCGACTATCTTTCTTGTTTATAATATTTGCGTACTTACCGTACTTTTCACACCGTTTTTACTTAATTTAAGTAAAACGTGGAGACATTTTAGACCGATCAGACCACTCTCCCCTAAGGAACTAAGCCCACATGTAATACTTGACATTTTCCAAAATTTTTTTTGGCATGTAGAAAATTAGCATGCCGCTTGTTGAGTGTACAAATGATTTTTCTAGTTCTTTGAAATTCGCATTAAAATACTTTTTTTTACTTAATTAAAAGAACATTTCTTGTTTTAGACAGTTTCTTCTTAAACTTAGAAAACATAACCCGAAAATTAAATTTTTTTAAAAATAATTTTGTTTTTTTACTATTTAGATTTTCTGTACAATAGTCCACCAGCTACAATAGAACACACAATATCAGCAAATCGGAATACATAACATATATTTGGCATACTTATTAATGCCATATTAATATTTTCCATATTTCCATATAATTTTCTCTTTGAAGCATAAACCACAGCACATGTGCAAATTCGATGATCAAACACCAGACTTTAACAGACTGACTTTATGCCCTAATGTTGGTCATTCTGACCATAGTGCACTGATTAGTTTCCATTATCTTTCATGCACAAACAACTCTTTATCAATTATCGCCTAAACTTGATTGAACTGTCATCATTCTTCTTTGGTTATTTGTTGTACCCAACCAAATGTGAGTGGCTCAGTTGTCTGCCGTAGCTCTTAGCTGTTAGAGCCCCGAGAAATTAGTTTGTGAGTGACCTTGGCTGAAGGTTTCGTTGTATTCTTCAGTAGTCACAAAAGAAAGTAATTATCTCTGTTTCTTTTTAGACGTGAATTCCCGGATCTGCTCCCTGTCGTGGAGTCATAATGAACGCCACAGCCATTGGTGTGGAATTTGACCAGAAAATCGTCATCAATACCCGTGCTGGAGAGCAATTCAAGCCAGAATATCTGAAAATTAATCCACAGCACACCATTCCTACGCTGCACGATCATGGCTTCGCTTTGTGGGAGTCCCGAGCCATAATGATCTATCTGGTCGAGAAGTACGCCTCGAGTGATCAGCTCTATCCCAAGAATGCTCAAAAGCAGGCTCTTATCAATCAGCGTTTGTACTTCGATATGGGCACTCTGTACAAAAGCTTCGCCGACTACTATTATCCGCAGATCTTCCTCAAGAAACCGGCTAATGCAGAGTTCTACAAGAAAATCGAAGTGGCATTTGAGTTTCTCAACACTTTTCTGGAGGGACAGAGCTATGTGGCGGGTGACGCCTATAGCTTGGCTGACATATCCGTTTTGGCCACTGTGTCCAGCTTTGATGTGGCCGGCTTTAATCTGAAACCATACGCGAATGTGGCCAGATGGTATGATCAGGCAAAACAATCTACACCCGGCTGGGCTGACAACTGGGCGGGTTGCCTGGAGTTCCGCAAGTACTTCGACAACTAAACTCATGAAAGCTAGCTTTATTATTGCACTTCGATGTACTTAGAAATAAACTTGCACTATTTACACGCTAAAACAATGAATTCGATTTACTAAACTCGAGCGGTCGTCGAAAGGACTGCTCCAGGTTATGCAGACGCTGCTCCAGATCGTTCATGGAGTTGCGCAGCGCGTGGCCACGCGGGCGCAGCGATATTTGCGGCGAGTGCTGCATCAGATCATCCTTGACGCCTGAGAAGGAGTGTCGCACACAGGAGCGTTTCTCGAACCTGGTGTTCTGGTAGTGTGGCTGATGATGATGGTGCTGATGATGGCGGTGCTCGCAGTTGCCGTTGCGACAATTGTGCGTCACCAGCGGCTCATCCGTCTTCAGGGAGTCTTCGTAGGTGTCACTGCTATCGGTATGGGGTTGCTGGCGCAGCTCCAAATGAGCCTTGGCATGTCGGGGACACAGAACTTCGGCATTATTTGGACGCTTGACGCTGTTGCTGTGCTGAAAGGAGTCCGGTGAAGTCTCGTAGAGTTCACGGCTGCTTAGGAAATCTACACCCGAGTCCTGACCGGTTGAATGCAGTGAGAACAGTGAGGTCTCATAGTTGTTGCTGCAAAAGCGAAAAGGAAACGAATCAAGAGAAAGGTCCAGAAGCAATGATCATTAATGAAAAACTATGTCTACGTTTTACACGGAAGGAGTAAGTCGTAAAGTGATCATAAAATTAACAATTGAACTTTAGTTTTTCCTTTTGGTATATGTCTAGCCGAAAAAGATCGTTTTTGGTATTTTTGAATTTGCTGGGAGCTGGTAACACTAATTGATACGCAGTCGTTTGCTTTGAACAAAAAATTGGCATCTTTCCTTCAATTAAACCCTCGACCTTAACGTTCTAATGCAACCAATTCCCACTGGACTACAAGACTTCTAACTCAGTTAGTGCCTAAATGCTAAGTCGTTATCCCTAAAATACATAGAATGATTCTGATAGCACTAGCGAGATGCTTAATAGTCAAGTGGTCTAAGATGAAGACTTTCATGTGCTCATTACTTCGTGGTCGTGAGTTCAAATCCCAGTAGATAAAGTAAAGAATAAAATGATATAGTATCTCAAAATGTAGAGTTCGACTATAGGGATTACATAGGGCAACAGAAATTTGGGTGCAGCCTTCTCGATGAAAAATTCAGGCGTTTTTCAGACCGAAACACTTGGAAAAGTGATTGGAGTGTTTGGACTTACAGATTGTTAACTGGCTGACAGGAATTGTACTTGAGCACAAATGGAGCGCTGACCGCGCTGCCGTCTGACGCCGCCGCTGCTGCTGCTTGTGCCGCTGCAGCCTTGGCAATGGACTTGGGTAGCGGCACATCAATATATTCTCGCTGGCGCTGCTGTCTGAAGTGGGAAAAGTTGCATTGAGAAACCAGTTTGGCCGCCAGTCTTCGCCCGACCACTTACTCATTCAGGTACTGATGATGCTGCTGCTGAGTGGCCAGAGCTTGCTGCTGATGATGATGATGCAACTGCTGCTCCAGTTTCTCGGTGGCCGTGGCCGTCGACTGAGTCTGGGCCGAGGAGCAGACGGATTCGGGCATGAAGGCGCTGGTTGGACGTTGGCTGCTGGTGCTGCCCTTGCTGCAGCGCTGCGTGTGTCTGGACTGGCGCTGCTGACGCCGCTGCTGGCCACGAGCCGAGCTACCGATACCAGCTATGGTATAGGTGAGACCGGCCTCCGAGGCGGGAAAGTTGCGTTGCGACCAGAGGATGCTGCGGAATGGATGTAGGTACAAAAAAAGCAGACGTTTGAGTGGCATTCGCATTTCAGTTGGAGATGTCACCAGAGCCGGGAGTTAATTGCCTGCTGATGTTGTTGCTGCCTTTTACCGTTAGAATTTAATCGGACAGGTGAGGCCTAATTGCAGCCGGTTTCCAGTAAAAGCAACCGCAACAACAACAACAACAGGCAATGCAATATCGTTTGACTTAAGATTTATTATGCGGCCTTAAGGCTATTTCTATGGCTAACAATGATGCAAGTGGCTACACTTATGACAGATGTGAAGACAGAGCTCGTTCCTCACAGTCTTGCAGTTACCGTTTTTGGCGCAGGCAGAGATAGCAACCGGCGGCAATTAGTGCCCCCAGGCTTATCAAGGCGAGCAGAACCAGAGTCACAAATTCCAGGCCGCTCATAAAACTGGATGTGGAGGCGTGCGTGGGTTTTGGAACTAGTCCGAACTCGGCCAATTCGATGATACGTGGCATTGCCTTGGAGCTGTCCACTCGCTGCTGCTGCAGTTGCAGTGCATCCAGTTGTAGGCCAGCCAAAGACCTGGGCGAGAACAAGAATCGAACAATCAATTTGAAAGTTGACAGTTGTGGGCCAAAATGCTTACTCCTGCAATTGTTCCATTTCCATGATGGCATTCGTGTGGGGATCAACGGCATAGATATAGGCGTTGGTGCTGAAAGCAAATACGGTTTACATGTTAATCGAAATAATACACGAAACGTTAAGGGGATTCATTAGTTAAAGAATACTCCAATATGTGCTACGAGCATTGAAAACCAAGTACACTCACAAAAAAATGGAGGAAAGTTAACTTCAGCACGTTTTTCTAACTTACACTAGATTTACACGGTGAAGCAAACTTCATGAAGTTCTCTAAGTAGGCGGCATATTCAAGGAAAAATGGCGATTCTAAAGATTTAGAATCTCACCTTATTCTCTAGATTACTAAGAGACTTAGACTTAGACTAGTTTTCGGACCTTACTTTTCTATGAAAGCTTTACTATATAGGTGTACGATTTCGACCAAACTTAGTAGCAACTGAACATGTATAAAATTTGGAGACGATTTCATTTAAAACAAAAAAATGTTTTTCAATAGAACTTCTTTTTCGACCGATCATTCGTACTGCAGCTATATGCTATAGTCATCCGATTTTGACAAAACCTTATAGAACTGTGTGAAAGCATATTAAGTAAATAAATGCCCATTTTAAGGACATATCCATTGAAAACAAATAAGTTGTTCTCAATAAGACTACTTTTCAGAAACTTCCTTTGTAGGATCTCGATCCAACTTAGTGAAATCATGGGAAAACATAGAAAACTAAGATATACATAGTTTGGAGACGTTTTCATTAAAAACAAAAGAGGTGTTTCTCACTAAGGCTAGTTTTCGACCGATCTTTCCTTTAAAAGCTATATGCAATAGTCTTCCGATTTAGCCGGTTCCGTCAAACTGACGGTAAAGATAGCATAGAAGTAGATAGACGGACGGACAGACAGAAATATCGCTCAACCAGTTCCGAACCTAAAATTTTGGATCGGTACAACAAGAATGATAGAAATCAATACTTCGGATCATCTGCCTAGCGACTACATCTGTTATTTGGTTGGGACTGACTTCTGAAATGGAGATACATTTTTATACATTTTTGAGTGTAGTAGGAGCCCAACCCACCACCATAACTAAACACTTACGCTGCTTCCAGTCCATCCGAATTTGGCTCCAGTAGTCTCACCCTCACATCCTTGGCAATAGCCGCACTCAGAGCCTCCATTAGTGCTTCAATGCGACGTTCCACCTCCACAGGCTTGCCAGCGACCACCAGACGAACCTGCTTGGACTCATCAATGATATAGACGAATACATTGACAATACCGCTACGTCCATCATCGGCGCCCATGCGATCAGTGGCCTTCACATCGAAACCATAGAGGCGCTCATCCAACGGCAAATCGGCCAGCAAGCGAATACTTCCCGTCGTCTCATCAATGCCAAAGAGCCGCGTTGGCTCGTTGAGCAAACGATAGCGGATCTCGGCATTTAGACCTTCATCTGCATCCGTGGCCAAGACACGAGTCACCGGATAACCAAAACTGGCACTGCGTGGCAGCACGGCCACAATTGGCTGTCCATTGCCACGGAACTTGGGTGCATTGTCGTTCTCGTCCGATATGTGCACTAGGATGCGACACTCGTTTGGCGAGAGACCTTCAATGCGCTCGTCCACCACCGGATAGGAGACTCGTGCATAGTTACGCGCCTCCCGACTTAGACGATCGGCCCGAATTCTCAGCTGATAGCGCGAGATGTGCTCCCGATCGAACGGCTTCAGGGCATAGAGCAGCATATTCTTGGCATCGTACTCGAAGGGCGGATGTGCATCTGTCTCGTCCAGGCCCTCCTCCAGCCACAAGGACCAGCGATAGTTTTCCGCATTCAGACCCGCTGACAGATTCAAACGCATCACCTCGAAGGGAGCCTCATTGTTCTCCATGAGTTGAACCTCGAAGTAAGCATGCTGAAAGATGCTGACATTAGTGGGCAACTCAGGCCTAGCCGATGGTGTGGGCAAGGTCACGGCCTGACCTTGCAGATTAACTATAACCACAGCAGTGGCGGACAGCGCAGGACTACCCAGATCCGAAGCTATGACCGACACATTCAGATGTTCGTAGTCCTGGAAGCCGCTGATGTGCGAGACTGTGGTAATAGTGCCATCACGGGAATCGATCTGAAACAGGGGTGCCTGCATTTCCTGATGTCGTATGGAGTACAAGACCAAACCGTTGCCATTGCCCACATTATCCTTGTCAATGGCGGCGAGTTGTTTCACAAAAGTGCCCGGCTGAGTGCTGCGATCCAGGTACGCTTTGTAGACAGGCAACATTTGGGTGCGATCCGCCACATGGGCTATGTACTTGACCGCCTTGGTCTGATCATCGTAGCCTATAAACTCGGGTCGATTGTCATTGATGTCCAAGACATTGACTTCCACATCCACGCTGCTACTCAAGCGCTGCAGCGGAGGGGCATTGTCGTGGGCAATAACATGGAAATTGTACTTGGCCCTTAGCTCTCGATCCAATTGTCCATTGACCTTCAGCACACCCGAAGCGGGTTTGATGGTAAACGGCACATCCGCCTCACTTAGGGTATAAGTGATATTGGCATTCTCTCCATAGTCCATGTCAATGGCCATTAGACGACCCAGCACACTGTCCTTATACTCTCCTTCGGCTGTATCAAAGCTGTACCAGGATTTCTTGAAGGTGGGAGCATGATTGTTGACATCCAGCACCGTGAAACGCAGGCAGGTGGTATCCTGCAGACCGTCTATGTCGGTGACGCTTAAATTCAGTCTGACTTCTATGTTGGCCGCCAGGGGGTAGTTGACGGACAGCTCTCCGCTCAGTTTGTCCATGGTAAAGTGACGCACGCCCTGACTCTTGATCAGGGGCATGCCGGGCGATCGCTCCAGCTGCTCGCCCAGGAGCTCATAGTGTAGCTGGGAGTTCTTGCCAAAGTCCTCATCGCTGGCACTCAATTGCAAGAGTTTGGTGGTCACCGGAGTGTCCTCATAGATGGCGAATAAAGGACATTTGAGGGCCGCAGCACGGGCCAATCGACGACGCAACTTTGAGCGGCCCATCGCTGGGGCCATGTTCAGTCTCGGAGAGCCGGGTATGTGATAAGGAGGTGGCGGCAGCATCATACTGGCTGCAGCTGAGGGAGCTACCAAGCCACTGGAACTCTCCACAAAGTAAATCTCCATATCAGTGGTATACTCCCGTATCTCCAAACGCGAATCCTTGAACACCGAAATGCGTTCGAAAGTGGGAGCATTGTCGTTGACATCGGCCACCAGTATGGTTAGATGTGCATAACCCGACAGACCCAAGCTATCAGCGGCTATGATCTTGAGATTATACAGCTGCTGTTTCTCCCGGTCCAGGCCCCGCTTGCCCGTATAGCTGATGCGAAAGTAGGGACCCGTGCTGAGCTTGAAGTTCGATTGCATGAAGGACGTATGCAGCTCCTGATACTTGAACTCATCATTCCACTGATCGGTCAAGTTAAACATATTGAAAGCTCCCGTATTCGCGGCCATCTTGTGCTGGCTGCCATTGCCAATGGAGCTGTCATTCACGTACTCTATGCTGAACTCCTCACTGTAGTCGCCCTGCAGTTGCACCCGAAACTCCGCATTGATTCCCTCGTCCGCGTCGGTGATGAGTATGGCCTGGTTCATGGATAACTCCGTGTCCACCGCACAGTTCTCATTGATCAGACCCACATAGGTGAGTGCATTAAACTTGGGCGCATTGTCATTGACATCATCCACCTTAATGTTGACCTGGTAGATACCTGCGCCGCTCACCAGACCCGTGCTGTACTCCACAATCACTGTCAGCTCATAGCTGGCCTGCTGCTCGCGATCCAGTCCAATCAGGGTTAATAGAGTGCCATCTTCCGTAATGGAAATCTTGTTAACCACCTCCTGTTGATTGGCAATTATGTAACGCAGCTTGAGATTGGTGTTATCGCCGGCCAGACGACGTGGAAGGCGACGCTTTGACTTGGAGCTGCGACTGCGATTGCGACTACGAAATCGACTGCCCAGGGTGAGATTGCCCACCTTACCGGCGGGCATTTCACGAAAACTGCCCAGCTCGTTGTTAACCACATTGAGGCCATTCTTGTAGAGCAGCTGACCTATGATGCCACCCACAACATTCTCCTCCACATGGAAATTAATAATATTCATGTTGATCTCCCTGGAAAGATACAGAAGTTATGTGAGATAATAAGAGATTAGAGCTAGGATTGCAGTTTTTTGTCCAGATGCTAAAAGTAGTTGGATTATATTGAAAGCAGGCGTCGAATATGAAATCACTCACACTTAAGCCATTGGAAAGGGAAGCATCCTCGTGTCGGAAATAGAAAAGATTGGATACAGAAAGATGACTGAAGCAAGCAGTGATCCTTGCCTGCAGATAGGGAGGATTGTCAAAGAGGAGTGAGAGCGATAAAGAATCCTCGACTCCCGAAAGGGATATAAAGAGGGATGGCTAAAGCGATAAGTGATCCACATCTTCAGGCAACTAACAATCAGGGTTGAAGCGAGAAGTGATCCTCGACTTCATGAAGGGCAAAAGAGAAAGGGAGAAATGACCAAAGCGTAAAATAATCCACGTTTTCAGACTGGTACAGAGCAAAAACAAGAAAGAATTCGGTCAAGCCCGGCTATAACAAACTCTGTACCAGCTGAAAGCAGCGCTGCTACTGTGCTGCAGCAGCAAACAGTCTTTTGTTCATAACTCACAACCGTTCATCCGATCTTTACCAATTCTTTGGCGGATCGATAAATAATCCTAATAATTACTAAATACGTCTAGAAGGTACGACCCTACCGTGGGAAATATATATGGGGTCGGAGATGCTTTCTTCTGGCTGTTACATACATTTGCACATACTTTTGCCGACACGTGAACATGACACATACAATTGACCATGAGAAAAACATGTATTTTCAAAACAAAGTCCAAAGGGCACATCGGTTGGGATCAACGGAATCCTAGGAATAAGAACTTATTCACCAACAAAGTTTTCGTCGCGTAATTCACATTGAATGATTTTCTTATCAGCAAATGAGTATTTTTGGTTGGATTCATCATCAATATCTTTATTCTAAGCAGCTGAAATTGCTCGCTCTCTCAACCATTCGGTATTTTTGTGGTTAGCAATGATGTTCGAAGCACTTTTCGATAAGCTCGATGATGAGATGATGAGTGGCGATGAAATTAATCCGCTTGATTCGTCGGCAGGATCACGGCCCATAACGATAGTCAAGAATTGCTAGCAGAAATCTTAATCAGATAGATCGTTCAACAATGCCACTTTCGTGTAAACTGAAGTTTCTTCACATAGCGCCATAGATTGAATGATTTGAGGCAAGGGTTTATTTGAACGTAATGAGTCGATCTTGGAATGACTGGCAGTGTTTGATGGAAATCGCCAGGCAGTAAGTTGAGCATATCATTGAGCGACATTGTGCATTCCTCCCAACAGATGATGATTTATGATGATTACTAATACTTTTTCCTTTGTCGGATTCGAAAACTTGAATGTCGAAGTATAGCATGAGATAGTAACGCGTAGAACTCAGATATAGATCGATGATGCGCACATACACCTCGACGTTTTGATAGAGCATACATATGGGTACATGATTAAAGAGATCGGAAAATATCGTTTTGCATTGATTCCTTTAATACTTACTCTATGACTGGTCTCAGAGGCACCTTCTGCTCTGTTTTCGTCACAATGTGAATGGTTAGGTTTGTTATAAGCACACCCTCGTCGGTGAGCTCCGTGGAAGCAGTTGTGGTAAGTTGTGGCGAACTGCGCGAAATAACCAAGGGCTTGGAAGAGTTGGCAAAGAGCTGCAGAATTTGATGTGATTAGTATGAAAGAAAAGCCCCTCCTCAAAGTACTCACATAATTGGCCACCGCTTCAAAGTTATAGACTTTGCGTGTAAACTCCGACAGCTCTCGTATCACCGTTATTATACCCGATCGCTCTTCAATGGCAAAGGGCACACCCTCCGAATACGTGTGCAGCAGATCATACATGATCTCATCCTCACCATCGTATATCAGGGTGGTACGCACCTGGCCCACCGAAGTGCCCAGCGGCGTATTGCCACCCACCCAAAACTCGTAGGGCGCTCCCACAAAATCAATCGCCTGATCATCGATGGTAGCGTATACCTCAATAGTGATGACGGCCAGTGAGAAGCGACGCTCCGAGGGATTTGTAGGCTGATCACTGGCCTCAACGAACACAGCTATACGTCCACGTCTCAGTGGACCGCCCACATAGATGGTACCATTTTTGGTGTCCAGGCGAAACGGTATGTAGCCACTGCCCTTGGGACGCTGCAGTTCGTAGAGCAATTTCCCGTTGGGTCCCTCGTCCGGATCGTGTGCCGCCACCTGTCCTATCTTTTGGCCTATGGGTGCGGTAATGGGCACTTTGAACTCATACAGATTGCCATGCTCAAACTTCGGAGTGTTGTCGTTGGTATCCAGCAGGGTGATTTCCACTTGTACACGACTTGGACCCGGTTTCTTGAGATGCTTGTCGTCCAGATATGAGGGATTACGTTCCAATGCCTCCACATTCAGTTGAATCGACTTGCGTTGCTCACGATCCAGTAAACGATCGTCTCGCACGGTGATCCATCCAGTGCGTGAATCAATGCGAAAGGCACCTCCAGCCTCCTTGGTCTCCACCAGGTTATACAGGAACTCTGAATTTTCTCCCTGATCACGATCAATGGCATTAACTTGCAGGACACTAAAGCCGGTGGGCAGATTCTCCACTATGGAAATGTTGTAGAAATCGGCCTCGAATTCGGGAATATTGTCATTCAAATCGAGCACCTCCACTTCGATTCTGGAATAAAGAGGAGGAAAGTCATTTAACAGTGATCACTTAATGTCATAGCAAGGATCATAAATGCTTAGAGGCGACAGCTAATGGACTATAGGTCCAAGCCGACACTCGCAATGTAGATTTCATTGAAGCTTTAAAGTTATAACAACTGGAGCAAGTGCCGAGTTTCCTATTTTAAATGGGAGAAGCATTGCTTGAATGAATAAGCTGAACAGAGCTCGCTCACGTACTGACTCCAAGGATTCTCCAAGTTACGAGTGCTCATCTCTCTGCTCTCGTCGTGCTATCGCTGCATCAAGCTGGGTCTGCGTGATCGCAGCTCAAACTGGCCCTACCCAAAAAGTGTCACAGCCATAAAGAAATGATCATGATCCGCACCATACAGACTGCTTTCCAGTGTATCAAGTGTGTCGATCCAACTGAAATGAACTAACAGTATGAATGTGACCATGGTAAATTTATTCGCTGCTTTCGTTGTTGTGGATTTTAGACTGTGGTGGGTAGCAAACTCGACGCACCAACCCCAGGGAGTGTTCGCCGCTCACGTTAGCCAGCAGTTTTGCGACTGCATCGCTCTGTTACCAGGTGTAAACAACGAGAAAGTGTGAGTCAACTTGAGATGCAGTAAGCCATGCATTTTAGTCATCTAAATATAAGGTCAGTTTTCCTAAACGTTTGTAATGTCAGATGAGTCAGTATCAGCTTAAGCTTTGACCTGGAGAGAAGTTGTCAACAAGTAAGCGACGGACTTGGACCATATGGATTATAGTGCATGGTAAAAAATGTAGAAAATGTCAAAAAAAACCTCAAGTAATAAAAAAAAGAAAAATTGAATAACAAAATCCGATGCTTCCACGGGGAAGTTCTAGAGTAATAAGAATGTACCACTCAGCTACATGCCTTCTGTCTCACTTTGTTCAAAATTTGGATCCCTATCGGGTTATACTTAAGCCATTACGGGATCAACCTCTTATTAACACCGCTTTGGCTTGAGTTGATAAAGAATGGCTCTCTTTTTTGGTACAGTGTAGGTAAAACAATTGAGGTCAAGCCTGCCTTAACATTTAGAAAAATCAATGTAACAGCTGTGCCATCTTTACATAGCATCATCATTGATAATACTCACCGTGCCAGAGCCTTCTTAAGCGGATTATCCTTTTGCCTGGCCTCCAACTGCAAGACAAAACTATTTCCCGGTAAACTTTCCTCCTCCAAGTCGATTTCCTTTTGCAGATACATCACACCATTGTGGGGATTCACACGAAACAATTGCCGCTCATTGCCCGAGATAATGTCATAGATCAGAGTGGCATTCAACGAATCCTGATCAAAGGCCATTATGGGTGGTGCGAAATATAGGGGTATACGCACTGCCGCCCCTGTCATGGGGTAAAACTCATTGATTTTGGTACGGTAGACGCCCTCTGTAAATTTGGGCGGCAGATCGTCCACATCGCGCACATTTATGGTAATGGTGGTGTTGGCCTGATTGGCGGGAGTGCCCCGATCCCAGGCGAACACTGGCAGCTTGAATTGCCGAATGCCATTGTCAAAGTCCAGCTCCCGCTTCAATATCAGCAACGGGCGATGCGGACTCTTCAGCGCAAAGTAGGGACTTCCATCGCTGGACAGCTGCTCGGGCACCGTGGACATGCTGAAATGCACCTCCGAGTTGGGTGTATTGGGTTTATCCCTATCAAAAGCCTGCACGCCCTCAAAGATGATGCTCTCCACCGAAGTGTTCTCATCCACATCGATCACATAGGGCACATTGAGAAATTCGGGAGCATTGTCGTTGACATCCTCAATGTACACTGTGATGGAGAGGTAGCTGCCCTGTAAGGTAAATTGATTGGATTGCTTGTTCATTGGACTGCCGTAGCACCTACCTCCTCCAGCTTTTCCTGCTTGCCAGCGCAGAGTATGCGAAATTTCAGCAAATTCCGCGGCACATCACGATCCACCAGACGTTCCAAGGAACGCGCCAGGCTAACCACCAGGGTGGTGGCATTGTGCTCGGTGAGATTAAAGTACTTGTGATCTCCACTGGCATCGGCCCCCTTCAGCGCCACCATGGAGCGTGGATAGGCCTGTACACGTAGTATCTCCTTGCCCACCTGCGCATCTTCCCTGAGACGAATGAAGCGCACACCCTCGCTCTCCGCCGAGACGCCATCCAGCGAGTGAAACACACAGCCGCCGCCAGTGCTAGCTAAAGTGGGACAAAAACAAGTGATTAGAGATCACGAAAAACACAGAAAAAAAGTAAAACTAACATTGACAAAGTGCTGCTTGCCGCTCTGGGCTTGCAAATTTCGAAAACGGAAAACGCGACCACAATTGAAAATCTGCCACCCACCCAACATCCCATAAGGCCATTCCGCGGCGGCGACGTGCGAAACAAATGTTGGCGCCTAACCGAAACTTTCTACGTTTGTCGCGTGGACGGCCCCCGCTCGAGTTGCAACACTTTTCCACATGCATTCAACTGTCGGAGGAGGAGCCCTGCAATCAGCTTGCGAATTATTTTCGCGCCGTTCCCACCCTCATGACATAATTAACCATTTTTTTCGAATTTTCCGCTGCGCCGCAGTGACAAGAAGACTGGCAAAAGCCAACTTGGGTTGTCTGCCTAACTGACTGACTGACTTACTGACATTTTTCGGAAGATCTTCCATGGCGAGAAACTATCATTGTTGTTGCCGCTGTTGTTGTTGTTGTTGTTACAGTGAAATCGTCAGCTCGAGTCTGGCTGTCGCCTGTCATCTTCATTTCTTGTTTTTCCTCAACAGTTTTCGTGGGCTTTGCTTGTTTATTGTTTTATTTCAGCTTTTCTGGCCGTTGTTGTTGTCGCTCAGATTATTATTGCTGCAGTTGTAATTTGAGTTTGCAGTTTCCATTATTTACTTGCAGTTTCTAGTTCAGTTCGGTGTGAACTGTTTGCGTTGAGCGAGCGCAAAGTCCATGAATATGGAAATGTAATTCCGCTGTGTGGGTCCAAAATGAAGAACCTAATTGGGCAGGATGTTGCGAGCACTCTAAGAGATTTGCAAAACTATAAGTGGGGATTTCGTTGAGTTTAACAACAACTGACTTTACTAAGTCTGTATGCTGGAAATCCTGAGTAAAGACTGCCATTTCATCATGCAAACAAACGGCCCTTGCAAAATAATTGAATATTATTATCAAAACTTGAGATCGGTGATTCATAATCGACTTACCGAAGGGGCTATTAAAGCTATTCTGAATAAAATTTCGCTCCACATTCATTTTATTGGACCTTAATCCACCATCCCAAGAAAAATATTGCTCCTGTATCGGAAGAATTCGACTTCTTTGACATTTGGTCTAAACAAAACGATGCTAAATGCCTCCAGCCAGGTGAAACCATTGATCAATTGGGAGGCGAGATTAGTGAGCAATTGATCTCACGTTTTGATGCAGTTCAGGCTAAGAGAAGACTGATCTAGCTTTGACTGTGCTGTTCAAAATCTATTTGAAAGCATATTTCATTATTAACAGGTGAGATAATGAACGCTTACATTGAAGAAACTTAGACTCATTTTCCGACCGATCTGTCCTATGTCTTACAAGGGATACGGTTATCCGACTTTGAACAAATTCATCAAATTCCTTTAAAAGCATCTAACATTCAGAATGGCCAAGCTTAGAAGCGCCTAAAACAATATATTGTTCTCACAAAGACCCATTTTCCGACCGATGAAAATCCAATGCCACATCTTTAGAAGATCGAATAACTGTTGGATGTCATTGAATTGAATATTGGCAATAGCAAGACTAAGACATTGTCCTGGCGATTTTAAAAATTTCTAAATTTATTTATATAAAATACCTCTTCTCAGATCAACTAAAATTCTTTTTAACATAATACTTTACAAAAATTTAACACCATTGAACAGCTGTGAGAACCGAATTCTTTTGAGCAACTGTCTTAGACGGGTTTTCCACCATGGAGCAAACTTCATAAAGTTCTGGAGAAAGCTTTCGTTTTTGGGAAAGAAGTGTGGTGGCATTGTGAGGAAAGGAAATTTTGTTATCTGTGAACAGACCTAATAGTCTTGGCACACTGAGTACATTTGACGATGATTTGAAATATAAATTTATACTGGTAACATCTAAAATCTTGCATCTGTCAGTTAATGATCTTTAAAATGTACAAAATATAAAGTTACAGAAAACGCCTCCATTGAGAACAAAAAGTTGTCCTTACTAATACTATTTTTTGACCCAACTTGGTGAAATCCTAAACAAGCATCGTAAGCAATTTACATACAGAAAGTCTGATAGCAATTCCAATCAAAACAAAAAAGTTGCACAACAAGACTTCGTGGAAAAGTTTATAAAGATATTTTTCGAACTGATGGAACGAACTTACAGAAAGACTGACAGACAGACTGATCGATAATAAGTATACTTGATGTGGTCGGAAATGCCTCCTGCTAAGCGTTACAACATCATGACAATTTCAATAATATTTGCTCAGCTCAAAGAAACATATGTGGGTTACTGAAAGGCCGTCATGCTTGCTTCTCCTTCCAAAGCAAGACTCTTTGGGTCATTGGGGACAAATTTTACGAATTCTACTGTTCCTGTTTCTATCTTGCTTTTTATGCCGACTTAATAGTGATATCCCGAGTCGATACAGCACCTAGATCTCCGAGACTTGAAGAGCTAAAGCAACCATATTTAGTATGTAGACTCTTATTGTCCGTTCGCAAAACATGTTTTATTCAAAACACGCCAACTCCCGCCCAACCCCCAATGAAAAATTTTGGATAGCTCCAACAATTTTAAAGATATCAAGCTCATATATGTGCCGAATATCTTCAATCTCGATTTAATTGAATTTTTATAATGATCAGATAATAAATGATAAAAACGTTGCATACTCTTCTGAGCTGCAAGCTCTGTTTGCCCTGTTAATTAACTTAAGATAATGTTATTAAACATTAATACACCGGAATAACGGGTATATCGAAATGGGGCTCTTACGCTCTTATTTTTTGTATTATTTGAGGTTCGGCCAAGATTTTAGAATGTCATATTTGTCTCTGTGCACGATTCTCGCTCTGCGTTTCTGTTTTATGCCAATTTAAGTAACAAATTTTATACATTAGTTACATTTTCGGTGAGGGATGGGCTTTTTACACTCTGTACCGAAGGTACATAGAGTGTTATAAGTTTGTGCAAAAGTATGTAACATCCAGAAGGAAGCATCTCCGACCCTATAAAGTATATATATTCTTGATCAGCATCAACAGCCGAGTCATGTCCGTCATGTCCGCCTGTCTTTCCGTATGAACGCACAGATCTCAGAGATGGTATGAGATAGAGGTTTGACATGTATGGGACATATGCTTCTTATGTTTGCAGGCAGATCAAGTTTGTTTTCAATTTTGGCCACGCCCCCTTCCACCCCCGCAATTTAGAAAAAACCTCCTATCTCCCACAGTTTTGAAGATAGATGGGTTGTTTCTCTTGGACATATTTAGTTATCGGGATAACTTATCCGACATGAATGGAGAAGATCGGATGAACGGTTTTCGAGTTATGATCAAAAGACTGTTCGCTGCTGCAGGGCAGTAGCAGCTGCTACTGCAGCATCAAAATGTATACTGAGCGTATAATTTTCTTGGTACAGAGTATGTTATAGTCGGGCTTGACCGACTTTCTTTCTTGTTTTGGTATTGAAATTTCACGTAACTGTAATTTTTTCTAAGTATATATTAAAGAACAAGAGAACATGCCTCTAGCGATATCGTGATTTCGTCTTGATCTGAAACATTCTATCGGATGGCTTGCGCTAGTGGATTGGCATCGGCATCGGTGTTTGAGTATAAACTGAAACATCAAGCAGATCCTTCGATATATGCTTCAAGTGTGTCTGTTAGCCCGCCGAACAAAAAGTTGATAAATGAGCTTACGAAACTGTTTTTCTATTCGGAAGCGCAATTCAATCAATATTCTGTCTGGAAGTTTACTTAGCTTGAATAGGTCTTGCATATCCATTTGATAGATAAGTTTCTAAAACGATCTTACCGAATCAAGTCCATTCAATGAAAACACTCTAAGAACATTGCTTTTAGGACTTTCCTCGAATAGTTTCATCGACCTCTCCTTCTTAACCACTGTCAGCCAGCAAGGCCTGTAAAATATTAATTTGCTACACTTGCGTTGAACACTTTCCCGTATTGTGGCTCTCGTAACGGTCAACAGTTCTCATTTCCCACAAACACAAATGTCATTCACACGCGCACAGCAGCGATTCAATTCATAAATGCACAATTTACATTTGTGTTAAACGCCTTAAGCACTTGTCGGATCATAATTCATAAGTTTATGCGGTCATTCCAAGTAACACAAACAAATTAAAATTGTAATTAGAACATTGCCACACACCACTTTGGTTCACTTGGGCGAGTTCACGGTGCTGGTGTACAGGTTAACCAAATGGGTCAACGAGATGGAGGGTCGCCCAAGTGGGTCAGTGGCGGACGTTGCATAAACAAAATGGGCTAAATGAAAAATTGGCTGCCATCGGGAGACAAAATTCACGAGCGTCTGAGGAAAAGCTGTCGCAGCAGCACATAAATTGAAATTGGGGTTATTTAACGGATAAAGCGCTTCCACAACAAGATAAACTTGTTGACCAAACGCAACGAAAGACTTGGGCGACAAACTGCAGTCGATTCACACACTCACACACACACACACACACACACTGAAAGACAACTTGCCTTGCACTTGCCCCGTTTTGGCACTACTTTGGGCCAACAAGACGAAGAGCACTATAAACCATGAAATGATTCGAGCCATATTCCCCAACGTTATTTATATTATTTTATCCTTTGCGTTAGCTTTGTATATTCCAGGGGCTTTTCACATGGCGAACCACAGACGCACAAAACCACAACCGACCAGGCAAACACTTCACGACCAACTGAAGCGATGAGTCCAAACTGCAAGTGGAGTTCGAGTCGAGCGTTGGGTCTACTGGGTGAGTGTGTTGTGATGAGACAAGTTTTTCCACAGCGAGAAATGCCAGGAAAACTCTTGCCGAGTCAGAGAGAGAGTCTCGTCTTAGTTGTTAATCAAAGATCCTTGGAGGGGCTGGAACCGTTGCGGCTTTTGTCTAGCTGAGTTTTCTCTCTTTCGTTTCATTGCGTGTTAAAACACACAAAAGGCAATCAAATGAAATGCTGCAGAGAAAGAAGGAAGGTAGGCAGCAAGCCCAACAGCATTTTCAACAATAACAAGCCAACGGTTGGCTTTGTAATCATAAAATAAAAGTATAAACAACAAAACTTATTAACATAAACATCAACGTGCAGACGAGAGACTCGAAAGAGGCAGGTGAGATGGCGAGATGGTGAGGTGATGGCTTGATACGGCCAGCCAAGCGCATCAAAAGGCAACAAGTCAGAAATCAAACACAAAACAAATTGCTGCCTGGGCAGAGCCGAAAGCCAATAATCCCAAAGATGCAGTTCCAAGCGTCAGAGGGGACTTAACGGTTCTTAACATCGCTGGCCGCATCCAAAGCAACTGCTTACAAGAGCCGACCGAAAGCCCAGCAAAAGCGTAGACCAAACAATGCTGCTGGTTAATAGCCTTACATAACACCTGAGCTGGCGCTGGGGCTGGAGCTGGAGCTGACCAACGGACAGCCTACGCAAATGCAGGCAGACGCGTTCGTGATCGGCCCAGTGGCTTGGAAAATTGGCGCGTGCGACTGCTTCTGTGCTGCTGATTTTGGTTTTAAGTTTTGCAGAATTAATGCTAATTAGCGTGGGTTGCCCCTACAGTTTTGGACTACTGTGCCGTAATCTTTCGAGTGAAAGCAGGAAGCCGTCGATATGCTAATCCATTTACCAATCTGCTGCACTTTGCTTGCCTGGGGCATGCTTCGTTGGGCCCACACAACTAGTTAGGTTTATTACAAATTTTATTATTCGACAGGATATTTAAACAACTCCGTTTCGATTTCATTCAGTTTGCCCCGTTGTGTTTGTGAACTGGTATGATGTTTGTCTGCTTGCTGCTGACAACTTTCGTTTCCAGTTTATGCAACATTCAAATGTGATAAAACGTTTCACCAAAATCCATTTCAACAATTACCAAATGCTATTAATGAAACATATACAGATTAACATTTGCATACGCAAAGTAAGAAAAGCCATAACAAAGTGGAAAAAAACGAACCACAACACATTTTGTGGGAACATTGCAAAGTGGTAAGAAAGATGTGCTTAAAATTCTCTTGGCGAAATTTAATTAAAATAAAATTACTCCAAAAACCAAAAGGAAAAGATCAAAAGATGTATCTAAATTTTGCAAATTTTAAGTTAAGTGCTGCACAAATTGTTACGTTGTGTAAAGCTGGGATGCAAACAATCACAGAATAATGATTGATTCGGTTCAATGGTTCACACAGCTTCTGAACCATCGGTTCGGTACATTACATGGGCAGGTCGAGTACAACATTTCCCCATACTTGGTGTCTTCCTAACACCCCCAAAATCTGAAGTTATGGCCCACAAACCGCTTTTGATATACTCTACTCATTTAAATTGAATATATAGAATCTTTTGCAATTCCGATTGAGACGATAGAAAAACAAAATATTATCATCAATGCCTTGACAGATTTAAGTCGAGGGCTGAGAAATGCGGACTACATATCTCGCATTTTTAACTCGACCTCCACTGATTTTACTATTTTATTCCAATTGCACTAAGCACTTTTTGCACTGTGAGATGCGCTACTAACTCGCTTATAGTTTCATGAACAAAAGCAGCTAAATTTTCAAAACATTAATTGAAAGCGCTTAGTGCTTAAATTACAATGCGGGCGGCGGTCAATGGTATTTGTTGATTACATTTGAGCCTACTTAGAGTATTATGAAAACTTGATAGGAGGTGTAAGCCAAACGGTCAAAACAGTCGCGAAATTTGCAAAATTATCATATTTTCATGAAGACGGGTAAATAGACGGTAAATGGGGCAACCAAATCAGTGGTACCGCGAAAGATAGCTTTGCCTATTTGTTTTGTGTTTCAAATACTACAAAGAAAAAGACTGGTTAGTAATTTTAACCAATTTTTTAGTTGAAAATGCTCCTGCCTACATCATGGATTGA
Source organism: Lordiphosa fenestrarum (assembly GCA_035044985.1). Lineage (NCBI taxonomy): Eukaryota > Metazoa > Arthropoda > Insecta > Diptera > Drosophilidae > Lordiphosa > Lordiphosa fenestrarum. Next base: position 54,894 of record JAWNNO010003625.1, read on the forward strand.
ATTTATTGTGAGGTTGAGTAAAAATAGGCGTAACACATAACGCAATGATTACAGCTGACTTAAACCAAAATAAAAAAAACGATTGAAAATGCCATAAAATACATAAAATTGTTAACAGTTAACTCTCTTATGCACCATACAGAATCGACAAAAGCCACCAGAGAGCAAAGTAGCTTGCATAATATTTTAGTTTTAACTTGGCTATATTTTTTAACATTGGTCGTCCATGTAAAATTAGCTCCCTCAAGTAATTTTGGTCCTAAAAAGCGGTTTGACGGTTTTATTAAAAAGAAGAACCATCAGACAATGACATTAGATCTCGCATGATGTAACACTTTATTTCTATTATTAAAAATTTTGTTCTATTTTGTCTTTCTTGACGACTAATCGATTTTTCATGTTTTTGATACAGCAGCGCTGCTGCTTTATTTTGCTCATAGCGTTACGATCGCTCATAATGCTGGTTACTGAATATGTCTACAAGGTACGAGCCATCTATCTATACCAATATTAACAAGAAAGAAAGTCGGTCAAGCCCGACTATAACATACTCTGTACCAAGAAAATTTGTCTTTTGATCATAACTCGAAAACCGTTCATCCGATCTTCTTCATTCCTTTGGCGGATCGATAAGTTATCTTCTAATAACTAAATATGTCCAGAAGGAACAAGCCATCTATCTTCAAAACTGTGGGAGATATGACGTTTTTTCTAAATTGCGGGGGCGGGAGGGGGCGTGGCCAAAATTGAAAATAAACTTGATCTGCCTGCAGACATAAGAAGCATATGTCCCATACATGTCAAACCTCTATCTCTTACCATCTCTGAGATCTGTGCGTTCATACGGACAGACGGACAGACGGACGGACAGACGGACATGGCTATATCGACTCGGCTGTTGATGCTGATCAAGAATATATATACTTTATGGGGTCGGAGATGCTTACTTCTGGATGTTACATACTTTTGCACAAACTTATAATACTCTATGTACCTACGGTACAGAGTATAAAAATAAAATAAGGAGCATATGTTCCATTCATGTCGAGAGGTTCGACCTTCTACCATCCATGAGCTCATACGGACTGTATCCCAAATTGCTCAGCCATCAGGTTAAAGTTGTCATTGGGGTTTATATTTTAGATATAAGTCGTCGCTATCTGAATTCCCAAGGTTAAAGACAATCAGAATTTCAATTTAAGTGAGTAAAAAATAAACAAAAAGCGGTTTTTGGGTAATATCTTCAGACTTTGGTTTTATTAGAAAGGAACCAAGTGTGAGGAAATGCTATACTCGACCTGCCCCACAGCGTACGGTAGGCCGTTTCGAAAGTATATTTTCGCTCTAGCACTGTAAAAGACTCAAATATAAAGATTTTATGATGTCCAACTATCATTTTTCAAAGGGAAAATTAACTATTTAAGTGTTACTCATTTTTATACCCTTGCAAAGGGTATAATTTTGCCCAGAAGTTTGCAACGCATAGAAATATTCATTTCCGACCCCATAAACTAAATATATATTCTTGATCAGGGTGACGAGCTGAGTCGATTGAGCTTTGTCCGTCCGTCTGTCCGTCTGTGTGTCTGTTTCTACGCGAACTAGTCTCTCAGTATTGAAGCTATCGAGCTGAAATTTTGCACAGAGTCTTCTTTTTGCTGCACACTACTAATATGTCGGAACCGACCGGATCGGATGACTATATCTCATAGCTCCCATAGGAAAAATCGGTCGGAAACTAGTTTTAGTACGAAAAACTTTTTTCTTTTCAATGGAAACGACTCCAAAGTTTGTAATCGTAGGTTTTCTATGTTTTTATACTCTGTACCGAAGGTACATAGAGTATTATAAGATTGTGCAAAAGTATGTAACATCCAGAAGGAAGCATCTCCGACCCCATAATGTATATATATTCTTGATCAGCATCAACAGCCGAGTCGATATAGCCATGTCCGTCTGTCCGTCTGTCCGTCCGTCCGTCTGTCCGTCTGTCTGTCTGTCTGTCCGTATGAACGCACAGATCTCAGAGATGGTAAAAGATAGAGGTTTGACGTGTATGGGACATATGCTTCTTATGTCTGCAGGCAGATCAAGTTTATTTTCAATTTTGGCCACGCCCCCTCCCGCCCCCGCAATTTAGAAAAAACGTCATATCTCCCACAGTTTTGAAGATAGATGGCTTGTTCCTTCTGGACTTATTTAGTTATTAGGATAACTTATCGATCCGCCAAAGAAATGAAGAAGATCGGATGAACGGTTTTCGAGTTATGATCAACAGACAAATTTTCTTGGTACAGAGTATGTTATAGTCGGGCTTGACCGACTTTCTTGTTTTTTATAATTCTCTACCAAGTTTTATTAAAATCGGACAACTATATGGTATAGCTGCCATTCAAAAGATGGGTCTGAAAAACAGTCTTAGTTAGAACAAGAAAGAAAGTCGGTCAAGCCCGACTATAACATACTCTGTACCAAGAAATTTTGTCTTTTGATCATAACTCGAACTGATCTGCCTGCAGACATAAGAAGCATATGTCCCATACATGTCAAACCTCTATCTCTTACCATCTATGAGATCTGTGCGTTCATACGGACAGACAGACAGACAGACTGACAGACGGACAGACGGACATGGCTATATCGACTCGGCTGTTGATGCTGATCAAGAATATATATACTTTATGGGGTCGGAGATGCTTCCTTCTGGATGTTACATACTGCACTAACTTATAATACTCTATGTACCTACGGTACAGAGTATAAAAACTTTTTTTTTTTAATGGTAGCATCCTGCAATGTTGTTTTACGTGCTTTTACATAATTTTACAAATTTTTGGCCAAATCGGATGACTATATCATATAGCTCCCATACGAACGATCGGTCGGAAAATGGAAAAAAGAGTATTTTTTGAAAATTATTAAGCGAGCACTTGCAAGGGTATAAAAACTTCGGCACAGACGAAGTTAGCTTAGCTTTCTCGTTTTTGTTCTTTATTAAGATATATTATACGAATAAACAGAATACTATACATGATGCGTATTGCGATATTTTGGGCAACTATTTTTAATTTTTCATTGATTTTTTATGATTAGACAGCGGATTTTCCTATTTTTAAACCGATTTAAATCCTAGTCTACCTGGTAAAATGTGAAATTAACAAATTTACTCACATGATTTTGTCTTTTGCTGGCGTTCCAGTTCATGAAATAATTACATTAGTCATCTTGGAATTGAGTGCAGAATTTTTAGAATTTTATTAACGTAAAAAGTCAGCACCTCATATAGTGCTGTGCACATTTAGTTGGGCTGAATTGGATGAAAATCAGTTTGAAAATATGCAAAATCCGCTGTCGATTTATGATATATTATACTCTTCCCGTAGGTTTTTTCAATTCACTGTACCTGCACTAGCTTCAAGTGCTTCAAAATACTCTTCTACATAATTTAATGGAGACAACTCTTCCAGCCAGCTGAGGGCTTTAACGCGGTCAGTCGTACTCATAGCTAACTAAAACGCCTTTTATTTGTATTACACTTTACATTGAGAAATTGTTTTGTAATGCTAAGCGACAAGTTCTCATTAAATAGCTGCCAGATGCGCGGATAATTTTAAATTTCTAACTGCTAGCGGCTTATCACACCGATAACAATTAAAAAGTCAATCGATGTTTAACCAGTGTCGCCCTCTGGACTCGCTCACCGCCTAGCGATATTAAATAAAATCTTGTGAGGCCACCTGGCGTAACTTAATGGAAAGTTTGACTAAACTTTTGCTTGCAGCTTTTCTATCAACACAGTTGCACAGTCACAGTGGGCAAGACATCGAGTTTTTTGTTTAAAAAACAAATCACTAAAAAACCATGACTCAGGTGATTTCAATTTTAACTCTTTCCCAATGAAAAATTTCTTAGCAAACTTTGATTATTCGCCATTGAAACCCGAAAGATATACAAAACTAAGCGTAATGAAAATTATTCCAAAATTCCCAATTAAATATTCACTGGTTGTGAAAAGTCCCAAATTGAAAATTGAATGCAAGGGAAATTATCCCATTAACAATTTTAATGGGAAGGTTTCTAAGTAAATAATTGTCAGCTGGGTCTTGACTGTAAGAATTCTCAACTAATTCTAAACTTTATTAGAAAAATTTAACTAAAATTGCTGTGCTAAAAATCAAGACAAATTTTTACAGGGTTTAAGGGTAATTAAAAAGTTCAACTTTTTTATCAAGTAATCGATTCTAGCTTAAAAAACTCCATTAATTAAACAAAAAAAATAGGGTACAGTTAACTTTGGCTCGGCTGAAGTTTGTATACCCGTGCAGCACGTCTTTCTAACTAATTTGAAGTACATTTTCATTGAAAACAAAAAAATTATTCTCACTAAGACTACTTTTCCATGACAGTTATACTATATAGATGTCCGATTTCGACCAAGTTTAGTGCAATCATGGGAACGCATAGCAAACTAACAAATACAAAGTTTTGAGGCGTTTCCATTGAAAACAAAAATGTTTTTCTTACTAAAACCGCGCGTTCCTAAGACAGCTGTATGCTATATCCGATCCGGCCGCTTCCGATAAATGTTAAGCGTGTTTGTACTAAAAGACTTCGTGCAATGTTTCGTGAAGTTAGATTTCTAGCTGACGGGGGAAATCGCATTGGTACAGATGGACGGTTGATGCCGATCCAGAATTTTAATATACGTGAACTTCGGAGCTCAGCCTACCGTTTCATATTCTTCAAGGTGAATTGCAGTATGATGACAACAAAATTCAGAGCATATGAGACAAGAAATAGCCAAAAAGCGTGGTCCAAGCGAAAGAGACCCAGGATGGAGAACTTGAGGCTGCCCAAGGGTGACATCAGCAAGGGTGAAGTCGGTTGCATCGCCTGCGAACGGCAAAACAAATCATATGCACTCATTCCACAACTAAGCCTCTCCACCCACCTGCTCCTGTGTCAAATCATCCGGCACATAGCCTAGTTGTTGATAGCGATGCTGCAGACGCGCATGTCGCACCTGGCAAGTATGAGCCACCCAAATCAGGGCATACAGTTGAATGGCCACAATTAGACAATAATTGGATATTGTCAGGGGCACACCGTGCTGCAGCACGAAATACGACATGTAGGCATACATATTCGCCAGAATATTGACAAAGCTGCCAATGACCAGCAGAAAAATGCCCAGCTGGAAGGGGTGGGCCATAAACTGACCACACACTTGAAGCCAATGTCGCTCTCGTCTCAAGAGTTGAGTTGAGTCCTCGCGTGCCAGTTGATCCAGGCTGGCCAGTAGAAGGATTAGTCCGGCAAACACTCCATTTGCATAGACACTACTCACATGCTGGACATACAGCTGAATGCCGTAGGCCAGCAGCTGGGTCCAGGGCAGACGGCTGGCGGTGAGGAATGGCACACTGCACACAACTTCGTAGAGCGAGCCAAGCAACTTGGCCCAAACAAGTAGCCTGGCTGACCAGCTCAGCCTGGTGTGGCGATAGAGACCAGCCAGGCTGTTGACTAACCTAGCCACACTCTGACGCTGCCAGATGTGAGCCACCAATAGAGTCAAAGAGATGACCATATCAGACCAGATGGTGCCCAGGGCAATGTATTTGAAGACCAGGGAGTGTCTTACTTGGGTCGCCTCGTACAAGGAGGCACTTTTGATTAAGACCAAAGGCGACACTGCCAACAGGACCAGCCATCTGATGACGGCAATGGCCGTGGTCCAACCTTGACAACGGGCTCCTGCTCGTCTGGGCCTAAAGCGGAACGGAGCCAGGGAAACCAGCTGCCAAAGCCGCATAAGCAGGCACAGCTCACAAACGTGTGGCAGACGTGGCATGACCGGGTCAACTGACCTCTGGGAAACTGTTTCGGCCAGCTTACCACCCCAACCCCTCGCCTCTGGAAGCGACTGACGTTATCGCGCCCCAAAGGCACTAAGCCAATTCCAGATAAGTGCCCCGCGCACGATCGATACAGTTAGGTACATATAAACAAATAGCAAACATTATTATTAACACAATTCAGTGGTTACGTACTCCTAGGGTCTGACTCACACCTCCCCTCCCCCCTTAACCGGCCCCTCAGGCATTGTACTGCATTGATTTGGGTTTCACACGCAGCTGAAACGTTTTGGTCAGCGTGGACATAAAGTTGGGCATCTCCTTCATTTGGTTGAGGGCCTCGTTCTTGGTATTCGATTGATACTCGTAAGCCACCTTCCGGTTAACAGCCGTCATCAGGCGCAGCAGCTCGACGCCATCCGGCCGGAGGGCCTCATCACAGGCCGCCAGATCGAGCACACGGCACAGGCTCTGTATGAACCAAGAGCCATCGTCCACATTGCGAAATGAGAAGAACTCTGGAATCAAAGGCACACACTTGGCAAGCGTTATATAGGAGGGAGAGAACCTTCACTCACTGTCAAAGGTGGAGTAGAAAACCAGCATATCAGCTGTGCTGGGTATGGCATAGGTCACCGGCTGTGGTGCCGGGGCGGCAGCGGCGGGGGCCAGCTCTCTGGTCATCACAGCAAACGAGCTGAACTCCACAGCCTTTTCCAAATTCTCACCGCGACAGGCCTGGATGAAGAAGATTTTGGGTTTGTTCACCAACGACTTGCAGTTGTCGCCCAGAAAGGGATTCCACAAGCGTTCCACCGGATAGGACATGTCCCTGGCATATACCTTGCCCTCAGAGCCATGAGACATGACAGCCAAGACAAAGCAATCGTTGTCCGAGTGATCCTCGCGAGCCACTGAAGAGTAAAATGAGGTACAGTTCTTAGTATTGAGTACTTTGAGTGGAGTTCTTAGTATCGAGTGCATAGTATCGAGATCCTAGTATAGAGTAGTTAGAATCGAGATTTAATATCGAGCACTTTGTTTCGAGCACTTAATATCGAGAACTCAAGTACTTTATATCAAGAACTTAGAATCGAGCACTTGATATCCAGTACTTGGTATCGAGTACTACGTATCGAGTACTTAGTCCTGTGCCTATTATCGAGCACTTGTTATCAAAAACTGAGCATCGGGTACGTAGTATTAAGCTCTATCAATGACAAAATCAAGTTCTTAGTATCGAGATCTTATTATCGAGAATTTGCTATCGTTTACTTAGTATCGAGTAATTAGTTTCTTGTACTTTGAATCTAGTACTGACTGTCGAGTTTTAAGTACCAAATACTTAGAGTCGAGTTATAGTATCAAGTAAGTTTTCGGTACTAAGAACTCGCTACTAAGAACTCGTTGCTTCTTACTCGATACTCAGTATTTTCATACTGTTCATAATACCGACTATTTAGTATAGAAATTTCAAATCGAGTTCTTTGCTTTGAGCACTCAGTATCGAAATCGAGTACTTAAAATCGATCACTTAATTTCTAGTATTTAGTTTCAAGTTCTTTGTATCGAGAACTTGTTGACAAATACTGAGTATCGAGTTTTTGGTATCGAGAGTTCGCAATCAACTACTTAGTATCATGAACTGAGAATCGAGTACTTCGTATCAAACTCCCCTCCGCAACTTACCCTCCTTGAGCATTTTGTTAATCTCCTCGAAGGTCAAATCATTGTAGACTCTCACATCGAAGCCGTAGCAGAGCAAGCTATGCTGTATATCGTCGCGATCTCTCTCTGTGCCCACTCTCTGCTTCTGACCCTTAACATCCTTGTGATTCAGGATCAGGGCAATGCCAGCCCTTTGACAATTCTCATAGGTGTCATCGGTTGTGGGTCTGGAAATTATGATGCGCCTCAAATCAGCCTCCGATGTGGGTGTCTTGGCTATTTGTGTGGCATCCGCTTTATCTTTCTTGTGCTTGTTCTTGCTACCGAAGAGGGACAAGTCTGTTTCGTCCATGTTCAACTGCTGGCAACCTGTGACTAAGCCAGACCAGAAAAAGCTCCGGCTCCGTAGCCCGCAACCGTTTCCACTATCTTATCAACAAATGCAGCCAAATTCTTATCTAGCTGGGCCTCACACACTCTCCCTCTCCCAAATGTGTTGATTAGCCTGCTCCAAGGGAAGTTCCATTCATTGCCGGCAATTGAATGCGACGAGCCAATTTGATTTGCCACGCCCACAAAAGACAGACGCTGAGGGAAATTGCAAACATCCGCCCAAGTGTCAGGAGTTGTCGCTTCGCGTTAATGTGTTTTCAATAATTTGTGATACGCAGAAAAAGTCAAAAGGCAAAGGCAAAGGGCGCCAAAACTGTTTACCCTGCCAATTCAAATTTTACCCACACACAAAGCAGCGGAAACCGGAAATGAGTATGGCACCCAAAAAGTGTACCGAGACCGGGAGGCAAGCATTAAGAGAGCGCAAGCAAGAGAGTCTGGCTGTAAGAGAAAACCTGTAGGGGGAATGCGTGGTAGTTGGAACATGTTGGCAGATCGAATAACAATTGCCGTGACTGGAACATCATAATGATGGTTTATCAGAATTAAAATGAAGGTAAACCATCTGAAGATACCATTTTTATTGAATTTTAAAACCACAAAAAATTAACAACTTTCGATTGCCCCTTTGGATTCTTCTGGCATATGTTCCCCTTCTTTTGTTCATACCGCATAATTGAATTCCACAATTAAATTGATTTAATTAGGGAGCCCTTTTTTTAAGCTTCATGTGCGCTTCAATTCAATTGTCCCCCCTCTTTAGTCTATCAACCAGAAAATCCACTGTAGCTTTGCGGTTGCAGTCAGTGTTGTCGAGTTAGCTGTTTTGCAGCCAAAGCAGACTATTGGAAATAAGGAAGAGTTTGAAGGAATTTATTAGTTGGAATTATTATAACATATTTTTCTAGCATTTTTCGGATTAAGCCAGGTTTTTTCTGGGAGTCGAAGCACAAAAATGTTAAAACTAGTTTTCACCTGAAATTTTATGGTTCGAGAATTGTGCTGAACTGAAGGAATGGATGTGTATTTCTAAACTTATATATATCTCCAAGAGGTTAAAGACAGAGGAACTCATTTGCTTTGACTTGATTAAATTGATTTGAAATCAAGTAAAATAATGCCAACCCAATGAGTTGAACGCAACGTTCCAACACACAATTTGGCTGACTACAAAAATCTGGAGAATTCTTAAATTCTAAAATCCATGTGCTTAAAATTCTACTTAGCATCTTCAGCTCCAGATGAACTTATAAATTTGTGATTTTAAGATGGGCAGTAATTGATACTCAGTTTGCGATACACAGTACTCCATACTCGAATTTCGATACTCATTACTCGAAACTTATTTCGAACGGATTTCGGATTTGATTAACCAAACCCAACCGCTTATTCCAGCTGGCGAACCGAACCGCAGACCGAACCGACTTTCTTTCAGAAATGCCGAACCGAACCAAAAACCACAACTAAAAACGGTTCGGTTTGGTTCAGTTGTCTTGCTAGTATTAGTGGGAATCGCTTTGGTCTATCCCGCGGTTTTTCTGAGTTTGAATCGTTTCCTTAAGATAATTTTTATACATTTCGTTCGGCCCTCTGAATATTTAGCGATGCCGCCGAACTCCTCATATAATATATCTGTCATCAATCTGTATGTTTTCCTCTGTAGACAATATTTGAAAAATTTTTGTGGTAATACCTTACCTTAATTCCATCTTGGACAGAAGAGTTTTTTCTCATATAATATGATAAATAGGGTAGGTAAGATGCATGGTACATATTCTTTTTCAGCTGACATTCTATCTTTTCAATGGAACTTATAGGAACTTATAGAGGAATCCTGGAAATCCGACATAATAAACTTTGGACATTTTTCTAAGGATTTTAAAGATATTCAAATGGATTATAGGATTTCAATTTCAAAAGTGTTCGAAAAGTCACATTACTACAAAAATCATAATATTTCATAATTTGGTGAACCACTGAACCGAACCGAAACCGCGGTTCAGTTAGCTCCAAAAACCAAGTAATGAAACGAACCAATGGTTTAGAAACTGTGTGAACGGCTGAACCGAACCAGTACTTATTTTCAAGTGGTTTGCATCCCTGAAAAATACATAAAATTTAGAAAAATGTATAACAATATTATCAATACAATGATCTATTTAAAATAATGTTTAAAGATGATTTCTTGTAAATGTTGACCTCAAATGGTTCATACGTTGGGTCCAATTTTGGCATACTCTCTCCAACATATCGGCCCGTAGGTTACGAATAAATCGTTCTATATTGGCTTGCAAGACGTCAACTGTTGCGGGCTTGTCGCTATAGACATGGCCTTAACATACGCACGATCTAGGTAGAGGTGCCAACCTAAGGTTCCAAAAAAACAATAAAAATAATCTTTCGTACAAAAAAAGTCGGCTTGCCTCTTCCCTCATCGCTTACCGACATCACTGGTTGCATTGTGTCCGCGTTGCATGAGAGCGAACCAAAGAGAACTCGACAACAGCATCAACAATGCCAAAGAAGCATCAGCAACAACTTGGTTCCGTTTCCATTTCATTTCCAGCCAGTTCGCTTGTCGTGTTGCGGCCCCAACAAATTCAGTTTCAGTTGCGCGACGACTTGCATGGCGAGCGGACGTTTTTGTGTGGGAGTATAAAATAACGGTTTTTCGTACGACAACGGCCCAGCAAGCAAGCAGGCTTACTCTGTGTGTTTCAGTGAGAGAGTGCTTCGCGAATATTTCGCTTGCAGCATTTTTCGGGGTTTTCGGCGGTCTTCAACGTTGTTTCGGGATCGACGGACGGCGTATGTTTTCGTTTCATTGTTGTTGTTTTTAGATTAAAGGCAAAAGCAAGCAGCCAAAGAAGCTGGAAAAAAGAAAGCAAAAGGAAAAATGTTTTAAGCCAACAGCAAAACAAAATTGTGACAACAACACCAACAACAATAATCAGTGTTTGTGTGCCAAGTGCAAGCAAAGAAAGAAATAAATTATGTTAAGTGCTCTAAAATTCGGTACAAAGTGAAGTGAAAAGTAGCCAAACAGGAGACGGAGTCAGCGTGAAGGCAAAGTAGGTTTGAATACTTTTCCAAATATGTACAGACATAACTACATACATGCGAATGAGTTGCTTTTGTAAGCAAAAGTACTGGAAAAAACAACCAAAATAGGGTGGTTGAACCTGAAATGACAAAAGAATGGCCCTAAAATGAAAAAACAACACACACACACACTCTTACATGGGCACAAACGTAATGAAAATGAAATCAAATCCAAAAAAGCAGGCAAGCGCAAATTCAAGCCCGCTTTTAGGCGAATGCCCGTCGCGAAATGCATAAAAAAAAATAGATTAACATACCCAGAGGCTTACTTCCGCGTGCCAAAGCTCAAATGCCCTTTCCGGTGTGTTCCCGGCTGAAAATTACCAATTTAAGAATTGCTTAACAGATCTAACAAAATATTTAAGTAAATAGCTGGGCTGCAAGCCGGTTTGACCCCGGAATTGAACCGAACCCAATGTCGCGGTTCGGTGACATTCTAAAATGTGACATACTGTCTAAAGATTCTGTAATGTCTGATCGATATTGCGCTACTCAGCCTAGAAATCTGCAGAAAAGTATTATTAGAGCCTTCGTTGGCATTGCTAGAGGACCGTCGGACTCAAACGTTGTAAAGATTTGGATATCTTACTAGCTTTTTCATCTTAAAATTTCAAAGCCCGATCCAAGAATTAGCCTAGTCACTCAATTGATGGGCATTTGTCTTATAAGTTCATATTTAAACTTTACATATAAGAAATCAGGTTTAAGGCTCTGATTTTTCAGATCCAATCATAGAATTCCATTGAAAGGAACTTTAGGATGCTTACTTCACCGTGAAAGTCTAGTCTTAGTCTATATATTAATAAATAGGCTAAACACAGAAAAAAAAATGGGGAGATAAAGTCAATCCCAAAAAATCATGATTTTGTATAGACATTCGGATTGAAATTTCAAGCAGAGGTCGTTCTGGAGCCGAGATATCCGAGATCAAGTCAATCCAATTCCATTCCAATTGAAGATTTTGTCTATTCTGACAGATGACCAATCAGACCATCGAAACGAAGACACTGTGATGTCCTTTTACTGCAATTTAAGTTTAACCTAGCCTGAAAAAGTACACAGCAAAAATACCGAAATTAAAAGACATAAGGCAAGTACAAAACAAACTCGAACGAAGTTTTAAAACAATTCCATGGAAAACGTAAAAATGGACAAAATCAGCTCACTTTCTGGGCTTTACAAAACTTTTAGTTCTGGATTTCAAATATAAAGCTTTGGTTTCAAATAGTCTTTGCCTGCGCTTGTGCATCAATTTTTATACTCTGTACCGTTTGTACATAGAGTATTATAAGTTTGTGCAAAAGTATGTAACATCCAGAAGGAAGCATCTCCGACCCCATAAAGTATATATATTCTTGATCAGCATCAACAGCCGAGTCGATATAGCCATGTCCGTCTGTCAGTCTGTCCGTCTGTCTGTCCGTATGAACGCACAGATCTCATAGATGGTAAGAGATAGAGGTTTGACATGTATGGGACATATGCTTCTTATGTCTGCAGGCAGATCAAGTTTATTTTCAATTTTGGCCACGCCCCCTCCCGCCCCCGCAATTTAGAAAAAACGTCATATCTCCCACAGTTTAAGATAGATGGCTTGTTCCTTCTGGACATATTTAGTTATTAGGATAACTTATCGATCCGCCAAAGGAATGAAGAAGATCGGATGAACGGTTTTCGAGTTATGATCAAAAGACAAATTTTCTTGGTACAGAGTATGTTATAGTCGGGCTTGATCGACTTTCTTTCTTGTTTGAAACAAATATTTGCCTAGTGGGACTAAGTGGGAACACCCCTGTGAACAGTGTGAACACTCACACAAATAATTACCGGAGGGCAGAAGTTTGCTCAATATTGAACTTTTTTATATGAGAGCACCAAAATTGTTTAACACAAGCATTTACAATTCAATGATAACTTTGCTTTGCTAGTTTTTAGTTTTTTTCCAGTTGTTCTTAGCTTTAGATAAAATATTTCCTAGATTTGGAAAGGAAAAAATATGATAAAAATAAAAAAAATTTACGACGAATTTCTAAAAATTAGCAAATAAATAAGAAAGCATTTTCATTGATAAGTTATACACAGCATAGTTTAAATAGCGTGCCAAAAATAATACTGCATTTTGACATAAGCACAAAGGGCAACGTTTTTGATAAAGGAATTTGCGAACAAACTTATGTATCAGAACCTGGACCAATAGCAAAGCTTCTGATGAAGGAATTTGTCAACAAAGTTATGTATCAGGACCTGGACCTTGAGATTGCTGTTTCACTTCATTAGGTGGCTCGTAAAACTTTTTCTGAGACTTATAAAATTGTTTGCTCTACGAAATGCGTCTTTAGTCGAAGAGGTATTCACTTAAGGCAAATTGTTTGCACAAAGTATAAAAATGTTTAAGCAAACTATTGGCGGACTATTTAATTCTCGTAAAATCTGCACTGGGAAAGTATTAGGCTTAAATAGTTGTGGCACATACAAAAGCACAGGCTATTTGGCTATAGTTTGCGCACAAACTATTTGGTGTTCCCACTTAATGCAAGCCAAGTAGGTAAACATTTGGACATTTTTCGCAGATTTTATGCGTGTGCCTATAGATTGATGAATGGAAATCGTACTCCACTTTTATGGAAAAGGACACCTAGCCACCGCAAGGGTATGTGAACCCGCTGGCAATGTGACCAGGGCCACATTTTAGCAAAAATTAAGTTTCACTGCACATCTAATGAACCCCTGGAAAATACTGGAAATAACTGGCACACCTGGCTCAAATATTTAAGATTCTTTATGGCCGGGCCACAGAAGCAGCAGCATCCCATCTCAACTTCAGGTGTAAAGTCTAGAGCAAAACATTCTGTTGGCAAGGTTGCGCTTTTTGTGCGGCGACCCCTTCTTAATGGGGGCGGGCAGGCGAGGCGTTCCCTGGAGGCCTCTGGCCTGGGTACCGACATTTTTATGAACACAATTATTAAATATGCAAGCTTTAAGCAGCAGGTTAGGGACGGAGGTCCACACTTTGATCTTGACATGCGGGAGTTGGGCAAACAAACATTAATTGTGACTGTAAATGGCGTAAAATGAATGAGTGAACTGGAGCTGCTGGAAATTGCGTTAAGTGGATGTCATAGTCGTAGCGACAATTTTGATGAACTCAACAAAACACTTGACAGCAGCAAAGAGTCCAAGTGGCGGGGGGAGGCCGAGGCCGAGGCGCAGCGGAGGCGGTCGGTACTTCGTTCGAAAGTAGAAATAAACGAAATTATGACGCTAAATTGAACACAAAAACGGCCAGAGAGCCAAAGAGTAGAGTAGTTCCCTGGACCAGAGGGATGGGTGGTTTCATTTTCGAAAACCATCAGCCTTCCCCCTCACATTTAACGCGCGAATGAACAGCAATCAGCCCAAGGGGGTTGGACCTGCTCTGGATCTGGGCTTGGGGTCGACGTGCTATTGTGTTACGGGTGTTGATAACACCAGCCGCCGCGCACAACAATAAAAGTCATCATAATGGAAGTACGGAAATGAATTCGTTAGGAATGGGTTACGTCCGCCAAAAGCGGAAGGTGAAAATTAAGAAATTAGCCTGAACTCACCGCATGGGGGAGAGGCCAAAGCTGAAGCTGGAGCGCTCACTTTAACTTAATTATATAATTTGCAAACAGCAGCTAGAGTCTCTCCCTTCTCTGTATTCCTCTCTGTCTGCCACCTTCTGGTGAAGTCTTTGCGGGTGCACTGAAAATTAAATGAGCAGAATGCATTTAAGCCCAAATCAGCGCAAGCCGCCGGCTTAGCGCACGACGCGGACTTAAGTGACTCAGCAGGCAGGCAGGCGGACCAACTCAGACAGCAGGCAAAAAAAAAAGTAAATAAACCTTTAACCACAAAGCAATTATGCAGCACAGCAGCCCGGCAGCCATGGCGACATCTTGTCAGCCGGTGAAAAATTACCCACCATGCACAAAACGAAGAATGAGTGGATGGAAGCTACCCACAGGTTGTTGCCAGTAAATTACTTAAATGCCAAGCCAAAAAGTCTGGCAAAATTTAGATGCTCGCTGCCATGCAGTAAACGCTTGGATGTGGGGTTAAGTTGTGGTTAGACAGGAACAGGTATGTGGCACCGGCCGAGGAGGTGCTCCGATCGGGTATTAAGCGTACTGTCCTGTGTGGTCAGTTTGAGGCTGAAACAGGCTTAGCTGCGATTTTGAGCTTGGCAACTAGTTGGCTTATAGATTTTGTGGTGCGTTTGACACCTTAATGATGGAGGATGTAGAGATTTGAGGTAAAAGTAGAGCATTCTACCATTAAAGTGGAGTTTTCGAATTCAGAAAATATAATCCGTAGCACATCGCACTAAGTGACGGAAACTACAATATAAAGTACTATATCATACTTTTCTTAAGAAAAAAAGTTACTGCACCAGTAACTCACACACCCCAAAGCCCAACTCTTCCGACCTTAGGGGAGAGTTTTCGCAATACTATAATACTAATACTATTGAACTAAATCGAATATAAAACGAGTTAGAAAGTCGCTTATGAACGCGCATGAAACCTCGGTGAGGCGGGCGTAACGCCATCTGTCATTCCACAACATCTAATGACCTATTCTTATACCTACCGAATTCAAATCACAATTATTTTATCAAAATCTGTTGTTTGTTGTCGTTTTGTTAGTTGTTTGCGCGACCAACAGTTCAAACTCCTATTTTAGCGAATCCTGAGGCAACATTTCATTGTGTGCATTCACTTGCATTAAAAATGGTTTTGAGTTTAACCAAAAATGACTTCTACGTTTATCAAAATTGAAATACGAGCAGTTCTGCACGTGACGTATTTTTCCAAAATTATATTTTTGTGACTTCAGTTGTGATGCAAAGCAAAAAGTAACAATTGATTGTAATCACATAGTTTGTTAAGGTCCATTTGTCATATTCACGCTTTTTAAAGTCTTTGTATCCGTTTAGAAAGCAAAAGACCAGCCCACTGTAACTTTTTTCCAAAAAAATCGTAAAAAAATCAATGATTATAATATGCCTTCCTCACTGAAGCACATTTTCAAAAAAGTTATCGTCATCACTGAAAATGTAGTTTTCCGTGCCCTTTGTGTTGCTTCTGCATTTGCATTTTCAGAACATCTGATCTTTGTTGAAAATTAAC
Organism: Lordiphosa fenestrarum; assembly: GCA_035044985.1. Taxonomy (NCBI): domain Eukaryota; kingdom Metazoa; phylum Arthropoda; class Insecta; order Diptera; family Drosophilidae; genus Lordiphosa; species Lordiphosa fenestrarum. The sequence continues at coordinate 71,068 of JAWNNO010003625.1, forward strand.
CAACTGTCGGTGAAAAAGCAAAGTCTCAGTAAAGTAATATGTAAAAAATCTTCTTTCATTAAATCGACTTCGATTTAACTAAGAAACAAATGTGAGCAACTCTGTTGTGACCTATTTAGTTTTATGAATCCAATGGAGTTCCACCGCATGTTGGCACATTCTTGCTTAGATTAGAACATTGAGTGGATTTGTGGCTGTTGCCATTTTCCCTTATAATTTTTATAGTTTGTTCGTCGACTTCTTTTTCTTTTCAGTCAGTTTATGTTCCCCCAGGCAGCATACAAACTATTAGTGCAACTCATTGTGATTCTAGATGTTGTTGTTGTTGTTGCCATTGTAGTCATCTTTGTAGTTTTATGTGTGTTGTTTTACAACACACAACAACCGGCCACGCCCACTCAGGGAGTGAAGGGGTCCCAGCTCTTGGGAGAAATTACTTAATTTTGGAATTTCAATTTAGCACTTAGACTGGAACAACATGGCGTTGACTACCGAGGATGTGTAAGAATGAGGACGAGCATGAGATGAGCATGAGGAGAGGATGTTCTGTTGTGGTGTGTGTAAAAAATCCAGCTTACACATGTTGTGACTCTTAAAAATTTCCGGAATTTTTGGCACGCACTGTTTGCTTTTGTTTACTTGGGCTACCCAACTCGTTTACGCACACGATATCCCTCTTCCTCTCCACCTCCCTCTCTCTCTCTACACTCCTTCTTTGAGCTGTTGGCAGGACGCTGCCTGGATACTTTAGTACTTTTTTCCTGCACCTTCTTTTTTTTGATTAGAGCCAAGTTGTTTAATAAAGTTAAGCGTGATTACAATTAACAGCACATCATGGTAAGCTCCCTTTATATTTGCACCTGGCACACACATCGACCACGACACCTGTGATGACCGGCTCCCTCCTGTTGGCTCACATATGACCAGACCCAGACACTACCTGCGGTGAGTGAGTTTGTTAAACAGTGTAAAGTTACACGCAACTAAGCACTTAACTGCATGAAAACCAGACTAGAGGAAACCGGAGAATGCATAAGGGCAAACCAGCCACCGCAGGCGGCGGCGGCGGCGACCAACCTTGGGCTTGCGTGCGTTTTTATGAATGAAGTCCACGAAGCAACAAATGTAAATCCGCGACCCCGTTGAAAGGTCGTATAAAGCCCCTGGTGGTGTTGGTGGTGGGTTGCCCGGTGCCTGCCTGCCGTCTGTTGGTGCTTAGGCGCAAATTGAAGCGCAGTCAGAGGGCCCGGAGTCCGACCATAAAAAGACGTCTCGTCGACTCGTCCATGGACGGACGTTGCCAAAGGGCAAGCAATGTAAACAGACACAGCTGGAGCTGGACATGGTCTGGCCAGGACTGGACTTTGTCTCGGCCATATGTCGTTGCGGTCGGTGCGGGTCGAAAGGCCGAAAGTTGTGGACCATCAATTGAGTTTTGATCCGACACTGTGGGCCATAGAAAAGCGCTTAAGCTGAGAACATGTTAGTTGTAAAAAGGTTAAGCCGCCGAGAGATATATTGAGAATCGTGGGAAAGGGAGATGGACAGTTAACCTAGACTAACAGGTTTTAAAATACGAAGTAAGATAAATATAAGCAAGTGTAAGGAAGCACAAGCTTTTTAGTTTCAAAGGAAACAATTTTTTTAGATTTCGGCACTTTAGCTAATCAAGTACCTAAGACGAGACCGAAATGTGCCCAAAATTAACCAAAATCGGTCTTTAAATGTTATCTAAATGATTCTAAATGAAGCCTGAAAGTTTCTAAAAAGATTCTAAGATGAAGAAAATGCTATAATCAATTTACTGACAGACAAATGCCAGCTCTTTTAACGATTCTAAAAAAAACTAGATTATCAACGAAAAAGCTTGATTTCGTTAGTTTCAAAACGAAATGCTTTCCCAGCTTGGTGAATCGTGGTGCGGGGGTTTACTCAGGAAAAAATCGATCGGCATAAATTGCATACGGTTTCTTAGCACTACAAAAAAATCTCCAATTAATTTAGAACTACGATTATTCGATTATTATTACAAATTGTAATTACATTTACTTTAATTACTGTTAGCTACAATTACCATTACCATTACAATACTGGAGATAATTAACAACAATTCCCGACTACTATTTTTACGTAATCGTAATTGTAACTTGGAACTACAAACATTAGTGTTTATTCAGCGATTACTACAAAAAGTAATTGCATTTACAATTACTTGAATAATTGTACCTGTAATGGGGGATTATTGAGTATTTAAGTTTGAAGTGATGAACTATTCATGTATTTCTAGTTGTAAACTGAAGTCATTATGATTTTCTGCAGATTCGGAGACTCTTCTGACCAGATATTGCAAAATCTTAAGGCAGTATGTCAGATCTTAGAATGCCAAAGGTACGTAAAGTATATTAAGATTGTGCTAACGCCAGAAGTAAGTAGACGATACAAGACGATATAGCCATTTTCGTCGGTCTGCATCTCAAGAATGGAAAGAGATAGAGCTTCGACAAGAATGGAACAAAAACTTCTTAAGCCTGCTTACAGCCCTTCCGAAATTAGGAAAAATCGTCATATCTGGCACAATTTAATAGATGGATGGTTCGTATTTTGTGGACAAATTTAGTTATCAATATTATTTATCGATTCGCCGAAGGAATGGTGAAGATGTGATGAGCGATTGTAATATTTATGTGGGTCTGCACCTGCAGGAACAACGAAGGCCAGCAATTTACAGACCTTAGCAATTCTTTGGGGGGTATAGAGTATGTGATACGGGTCAAAAACACCCGTAAATTCGAGCATTCGTTAATTCGATTTACCCCCATAATTCAAACTTTTTTTTTACTGTCCGTTCATTAATTCGTGTAAAACTACTTCGTTAATTCGATTACTTCGTTAATTCGAGCCCTCTATAATTCGATTTCATTGTGAAATCACATTTAACACAAAGTTAACTCAATAATCGATATCAGCAGAATTTTTTTGCTTGTTCTAATGTGAACAACTTTTTTGTTTTTAATGCAAACGTCTCCAAACTCCGTATTTACTAGTTTTCAATGCTTCTCCATGATTTCGTCAAGTTTGGTTGAAATCAAACATCTTTATAGCATAGCTGCCATAGAAAAGTTAGGTTAGAAAAATAGTAAACTACTTTAAAATTGGCAAATATTTATTTTATAAGCTTTCACACAAAATTCTTCAAAGTTTTGGTAAAATCGGATGATCGGTTATAGCTGTCATAGTCAGACTTGACCGGCTTTCTTACTAGTTTAATATGAGTTACCAGTTCAGACCAAATATTGCTTTAGATTTCAAACCAAGTGAATTTTGTGCATTTTTGATGAACTCTAATTTTGTTTCAAGAGCGTATTGGGATTGGCTTAATTGTCGAAGTGTTCTTAAGTGATCAAGTATTTGGAGATTGAACAAATAAAATATTGGTGTACCTCAATCAAGCATTTTCGTACTTACACCGCTTGTACAATGTTCTTGAGTTTTTCCTGAGTGTTTATTAACTTTGGCACTTGGAGGGTAAAAAACAGCATTTCAAATCATAATTTCGTTTTGAGCAATGCAAAATTTGGTAGCAATACCAAAAAGGTTTTTATTCATTTTATTCGATATACGCTTACTCATATATACATACATACATGTGTGTGTGTGTGGGTGTGTACTTAAATTTATTTGTGTGCGCTTCACATTGCGCAATCATGCGCTAACCACAACAACAATAAGACGAACAGGCTGTAAAAAACTCAAAAACAATCGCACCGCAGCCTCAGCTCCCCCTTCCCCAAAAACCCTCAACCACAATACAAAAATTGAGCCAACCCGAAAAAAGCATAAAAGTCAAAAGGCCAATTTCAAATAGCGGCGGCAACAGCCCCCTTTGGTCGGTGGGTGGGGGTGAGAGTCCCCTCAGCAAGTCGGTGGAATGTTTGGAACACTCTAATAAAACTAATTGAAAGTCTTGTGCGCTGTGAAGCCAATAATGGCAAATGAAGATGATGATGATGTTGATGCTGATGATGATGACTACGACGTTCGGTCAACAATAACAGCAACTGCAGGGCAGCATTCAATTTAACGAACTGAAGCCATCATATGAAGGCTGGCGAGCAGCTTGACTGGCACTGCATATATCGATTTCGATATGTACAATGTAGCCAAAAGGTTAACGCTTTCTGATGCTAACTCAATATAAATATAAATTGATTTCAAATTTCAGCTTGTGTCAATTTGGGGGGTCCCCGGCACACAAGCGGGAAAGTATGCTATGAAATTTGGTTTCCAGTGCACAAATTCAATTATGCGTGCGTGTGTGTGGCCACTTAGCAACTACAGAAGCGCACACACTTACAGCTGCTGCTGCTGGTACATACGTACAGATGGGTGTGCGTCCAGCTGGCAATTGAAAAATTTGATTTCGAATTGAAATGCAAATCAAGCAAAAATTGAAATGGCATTCGCCCGTCCGGCCAAATCCTGCCCAAGAGGCAAAAGCTCTCTAAGCTGGCACAATGTTGAGTTAAGTGCCACACGTTCGTGTGTGTGTGTGTGTGTGTGGGTCCAGTCCAGTCAATGGCTGTAAAAAGCTCAATTGCAATGCATTCAAAAGGATTATTGTCCTTATTTATTTTGCTAAATTTATTCGTTACGCACAAATGCCCAAGCAAACCGAAACTGAGGGAGGGGACCGCGCCGCACCAGCCGGCTGTGGGGGGAGGGTTTGGGTCAAACAGAACCATGAAACACACCAAAACACAAGGGCAAAATCAAAGCAAATAAACAATAAAAGTAATCGGGCCGTTAGCAACACATGTGCATTTTTCATCATCATCATCATCGTCGTCAGCTTCCGCATCCGCATCCCAAGATGGCCAGCGGGAGCAGCAACACATCAACTCTGTTGTTGCCACTACAAAGCAAGCAACAACAGCAACTCCATTGGCGGGGCTAGGCCGGGGGGCCATAAATAGTTGTCGTGCCATGAGAAGAAAAATGCAAGTAGTGTTTAAGTAAAGTTTTCCTTTTTTTTTTTGGCAGCCAGCTACCGGAACCCTCATCCCCTGGGTGGTGGCAAGCTGTGTGAAGCGTCATTTCCGTTATTCTTGCTGCTTCATCATCGAAATTGAAAAGCGAGGGGGGGCCGATAATGTTTGGCAGGCTGAGACGGAAGGAATGAACCAACTTTTGGGTGTGTGAGAGTGCAACATTAGCAAAGTGTTGAAGCAAATAAATTTGATTATTGGCACAAGTGTCGGAACAGCCTTCATGGCGGAACAATGTTGAAGTTGAAAACCCTACAAGCACTGGAGAGGTCTCCAGGGCAGCAATATCAAAGCTTTAAGTAGCAAGGAGTGGAATGGCAATTGCTGACCTGCAGTCCACAACAAAGTCTAATGTAGGTGCAGCAGTAAGGTTCTTGAAACCGGTCTGAAACAGTGCGAAAACCCGACTCTATTATTTAAACAACCTTTCCGAATCGGAAAGAAGGTTCTGTTCAAAGCAATATCTAAAACTGCCTAGAGCCAGACACAAATACAAATGAAGAAAATGATTTTAACAACAAAATCTACGTCTGGATATCGACTCATGGAAACTTATTTTTACCTTGACTTTGCCACAAGCATAGAAGGAGACAAGAAATATAACAAACAAAATTGTTTTCGCCTTTTGCTCTCATTTGTGTAGGGTGGTGCAATAAGCCCGGCAAACTCAAAAATGCTTTGTGTGCATAGGCACTGGTCTGCCCAGACTGAAATAAAATCATCTTATTTAAGGGCAAATATTATTTTTATCAGAAATTGCACAACATCACAAAGGTTAGAAGGCCGATCTGAATTGGCCAACATATAAAGTAATTACAACTACACAAAGAAATCAAAATATGCAAAAACTACAGGAAAATGTGGTTTCCAGCCATTAAGTTTATGCCTTACCTTTACTCATTTCTACATGCGGCATATAGCTTTTCTACATGACACGTTTAGGGCCAGCCCAAACAATCGCACTACACAATTTACACAAGGGAGTGTGGTGAGGAGGAAGGGGCACTGGAGTGGAAAGTGTTCCTTCTAAAAGCAACTTAAACCACAACTTACTAAACAGATATCTGTAATTTAAACCAAGGCTGCAAACCGGTCCGGAACCGAATCCCTGAGAACCGGTTCGGTTCGGATTTTTTTTTGGGTTCGCGAACCGGACCATGAACCAGGCGGCTTACATTTTTGACTCCGCGAACCAGAACCCGAAACGGCCCACTTTTTCGAAAAATGAGGTTCGGTTCACCAATTTAAGTAATTTTTTCAACGATTCATTCGAAATCCTCCATCAAAACATTGTGTATTACTTTCTAAGTGCCTCGAAAAACGTTCTTCTGTTATGAGCTCTGTACCAATATTGACTGCTATGTTCTTAGACCCAAGATTTCAATCTTTGCTTACTTCTGACCATAAAAAAGTTGCAAAGCAGCACATTGCAGACATGCTAAAGCGCCTAAAAAATATGCTTAATGAGAGTTTTCAAAATTCGACAACAAAAGACTCAACGTCTGACTGCGAAGACGAGAAGTTTATGAAAGCAATAAACAAATATCAAATATAAAATCTGTGAATGATGTTATAGATTCCTTTGAAAATTGTCCAAGATCACATCCATCTACAAATGTTTTAAAATTTTGGAAGCGTCATAATAAAGAAGACTTAAAAAATATTTATTTTACTATACTAGCTGTACCAGCTACTTAGGTTCTTAAATTCTTAAGTTTGTTCTTTCTGATTTAAGAGCTAGTATAGATGAACAGCTCCTGGAAGATATAATGCTAATTAACTTAAAATAAGCAGTTTCTAAAAGCTGTTAATGTCACCTAAGGGATTTGATAATTGAAATAACTTAAGTAATGATCATTATGATTAAGCATATGGATAGAAAGCATATAGGTTTCATTTTCAACGTATTAAGAGATCAAAAGACAAACTATTTATTTATGTGCAAGCGAACCAAGGCTCGAACCAGAACCTTGGGTTCAGGGGTTCCAAGAACCGGTCCGCGAACCGAACCTTTTATTTTACAATGGGTTTGCGGCCTTGATTTAAACACTAATGCCGGCATCCCAGCCCATACGACTATCAAGCACTCGCGCGGCATTGCCGCAAATCACAGTACATGTGACGGTGAGCTAATAAATCAACAACGCGTTTCGTGTACACAGAAAATAAAATTCGAGACATCCGAGACATGTTTTTTGATGATACTGAGAGGTAAATTTAGAAATGCTAATGAAAACAAGTCCAAAACACACAGAAGAAAATTATTTAGTATACTTTTAGGGGTCAAATTGCAAACAAATACAATCCTTTTTGGAATGTCTGACAGACCCCTCGAGTGCACAACATCAGAGCCTCGACCTGCACAGCCTCCACAGCTCAACTGTGGTTGCTTCTGTTGTTCCCTTCACTTTCGCTCCTTCATGCTGTGGCTAATTCTTGGTATCTTGGTATACACCCAGTTGTTGCTCCTCTTATACGCCCGCCAAGTATGCTTAGCCTCCAGTCCATGGAGCAGGTTGTGACTACGAAGAGTGATTGAAGCTCAGTACACAATCGGTTTTGCATTCTGCATAGTTTGACTGAAATCGAAAACGGGAAAGCATCTGTTGTTCTGTCGTTCGCTCTGAAGCTCATTTCAGTTCTTTGTTAAATTCCACTTTATGTGTTGCTTTATTGTTTTCTGCTTATTTCAATTGTATGCTGTTTTATTATGCCCGCCCCCGTATTGTCGTGTGGTCCACAGTTGAAGGCTACAAATGTTTTTGACACGCCAAGTCTATGGGTCAAATATTTGCAGCGCTCTACCCAAACCAACCCCTCACCAGGGCCACCCCATTCCCTTGGCCAATGGCATCTTGTTGTTTTGTCAGTTGCTGCTGCTGCTACTTGAGCTGCAAAAAAGTTTTGTAAGCGAAAGGAAAAAACTGAAAAAGTTTTCGGTTACCCAAGTCTTACGAGGTACTTGACTGCACGATGGCGGGCGGGGGCCGAAGGGTGGGCTCACCACGGCTGGCTGAACTTAAAACGAAGTTAACGCCAAGACACGTCGAGGACACGCCACTGTCCTCCGGCAAGTGAGCCTGGCTGATTATTGAAAATGTGGCGATGAGGTCCAGTTGGCACATAATTCAAGTCTGCGATTTGTAAACGAAATGAAACAAAATCAAAAGACTCGAGAACAACTTTTTCACTTTTCTTTCCGTTTTGTCGTTGCAGATTTGGGGAGAAGTGAACGAAAGGATTCGCGTTGAGGATGAAAACTAAATAAGTTGCAATGTGAAGAGCACTCGTGGGCAAACGAAAAGCGACGAACAGAAAAGAACTTGTTGTCAAGAAGCTCGGGAAGAGGCAGCAGCTGGCGCTGCTGCTGCTGAGACCGCCACTGTGACGAGTGACAGGACAAAAACAAAAGGCCACAGCAAAGTTGGCGACCGCGTCATGTCCCGGCCAAATCGTGAATAGAGCCCCAGCATTGGCCACACATCGTTTTTTGTGATGCCACAAGGACACTTCAAGTGCCAGCCACACACACGAGCACAGCAGCAGGAGATCATTCCCAGCAACTAGTTTAAATTGAACAAGCCGAAGAAGGAGAAGAGGAGCAGAAGCAACTTGCAATCCCAAACACGCAGCATGCGCAAGCACAAGGCGCCGCCCAGCGGCCACAGCCCAAGGACAATGGAGTCAGCGGACTCGCCGCCACCCACAGCTGCTGCAGCCGCCACCACGGTGGAAGTGGAACAGCAGCGCATGCTGTTGGGGCACAATCCAAGCGCCAGTCCCGATGGCTCTTCCACAGCAACCACAAATACAGCTAGTCGCCTGGCAGCGCCACCATCGACCGCCTGCCAGGCATCCGCCAAGGAGCAACCGCGTCACTCAGTACAGCTAATGTCCTTGCTGCACATCGCCTGCTATATCCTGTGCCTGTGCGCCTTCAGCTTCGCTCTGTACGCCAACGTGCGACAGACGCGAATGGAGCAGCGTCTGCAGCGACTGCAGCAGCTGGATGCTCGCATCGTTGAGCTGGAGCTGCGACTGGAGCAGCAACAGCTGCTGCACTGGCCCGCCGAACAGACCCAGATTCTGGCCAGCAGCGACAGCAGCAGTGCGGGCAATGGCAACGACAGTGCACCAGCACCGCCACCTCATCTGGGATTACATGTGCGTCGCGAGCTGCATCGCTTGCGTCGCGATGTATCGCACCTGCAACTGACGCGACGCCAGCAACGCAGACAGGCGGCCGAAGCGGCAGCAGCGGGTGGAGCCGCAGGAATGGGCGGAGAATGCCAGTGTCAAGCAGGTGAGCTGGGGTGTTCAATGTTATGCGAATATTTTAGCATCGAAGTGGTTCAAAGGCTTTTTCGGCACTTAAAAGCGATTGAACTACACAGAGAAAACGGGAGCGTAAGTTAAAGTCGTCCCTGCCGACTTCGATATACTCGTTGATCAGCGGAATTAGTTTTTAATAACCTTCCTTATGTTAATCAACAGTGTATTTACATTAATTTTAATATTTTAACATTACGTAAGCAAACAGCGCATGCGGCTCAGATAAGTATGCAACGTTTTTTATAACCTGCATAACTCAGCCATTTATTATACGATTATCCGCTTAGTAAGCCCTCCTCTATAATGAAATGGTTCTTATATATGTTTTTGTGAATTTTCTTCCCATTGGTTCAACCAAAGTCTTTTCTCCATGAAAAACATATACAAATTGGTAAACAACATTGTTTCTTGACTTAACCTTGTCTAGAGAATTCAAACTCGGGACCATGGGAATACTTCAATTTGCAAGGCATCTTGCCGCATTCAACTATCTCACGCTTTCGCGTCAAACGCAGGAAAGAACGCACACAAATGTTAAGCACTTAGCCAGAACGAATTTCAGTTGCCGAATGCAGGGAATTCGTACTTGAGAATTACAAGCGGTGTCTCTTATGTTTTTCCAATTTTTGTAGCGAATTTCAAAATTGTTTTTCTAAATTTAAGAAAAGAACATTGCATATTTTCTTAATAGGAATAATAGGGTTTTTAGACCAAGTTGAATATCTCCGATATCGGGCTCAGATTTTAAGCAGTGTGGTGTAAGTGCCCAATATCTACAGTCTCACAAATTTTCATACAGATCGGATAATCAATGGCGAAGTTATACAGGCTATATAAAAAACCCTGCATACTTATCTGAGCCGCATGCGCTGTTTGCTTACATAAAGTAAAAATATTCAAATGCTCAATGTTGGTGATCTGTTAATTAACATAAGGAAGGTTATTAAACACTAATTCCCCTGAGTAACCGGTATATCGAAGTCGGGCAGGGCCGACTTTAACTTACGCTCTCGTTTTTCTTACTTTTTGTACTTCTTGAATTTCTCAATTTATTCCCATTCATTTTTTATATTCCATTTCCTGATATAAATAATCTGGAATTGTGAGCTTTCTGATCTTCCATTTTAAGATTTCTAATGAATGATAGGCAGTTTTTATACTCTGTACCGTAGGTACATAGAGTATTATAAGTTTGTGCAAAAGTATGTAACATCCAGAAGGAAGCATCTCCGACCCCATAAAGTATATATATTCTTGATCAGCATCAACAGCCGAGTCGATATAGCCATGTCCGTCTGTCCGTCTGTCCGTATGAACGCACAGATCTCAGAGATGGTAAGAGATAGAGGTTTGACGAGTATGGGACATATGCTTTCTTATGTCTGCAGGCAGATCAAGTTTATTTTCAATTTTGGCCACGCCCCCTCCCGCCCCCGCAATTTAGAAAAAACGTCATATCTCCCACAGTTTTGAAGATAGATGGCTTGTTCCTTCTGGACATATTTAGTTATTAGAATAACTTATCGATCCGCCAAAGGAATGAAGAAGATCGGATGAACGGTTTTCGAGTTATGATCAAAAGACAAAATTTCTTGGTACAGAGTATGTTATAGTCGGGCTTGACCGACTTTCTTTCTTGTTATCTCCTCGAGAATTGAACAAAATAATTGATTTTTAATAAATGTCAAAATTCATCAAAGATTCTGAGAGTCTGGCCAACTACAACCATTTCTCCTTGCACGACATAAACTTCCACAAAATGGCTCCCCTCGCGGGGCAACTCTCATTGGCGGCTTATATTAATTTGACAGGCTTAGCGTCTTTTGTTTGTGGTCATCAACCGCCTACATTTTGTGGTCATGTGCCGTGGCCCTGGTCATTGGGCAATTGGTCAGCTGTGTCAGGCGCACCGCACCCCTCTGACCGCACGCAGAGGCCAACAAGTCGTTGTGTGTTGCGGCAAGGCAACGGAATTTAATTATTTGCGCCTGGCCAAATTTATGGCAGTTTAGAGATTTCATTAATTGGAAAAGTGTTTTCCCAGCCGCAGCGCGAGGGGCGGCAGAACTGAGCTTCTGTATGCAATTTGTCTGGGCTTTTGTCTGCGACAGTGTTTGGCGTTCAGCTTGGTATTTTTTTCAATATTTTTTTCGTCGTCCTCTGCTTGTCTCTCTTGACATTGCCGAAACTTTGATTACTCGGGGATTAGCACAAGGTCCCATGCACACAGCGAACGCGCTTTGGTCCTTGTGCCTTCCTGTTTGCTGCTGCCAGTTTGCCTTGTGGTTTGCATAAATTTTGCTTAAAATACTTTTTAAAAACTTCTGCGACACTCGCACACACACACACACAATCTCGCCCTGACCTTTGCTTATGGGATTTGCGCTCAGCTCCTTGACTACGTCCTTGTATCCTTTGTATGCGCTTGGCAATATTAACGCAATTTGTCTTGACATTCACACAATTAACTCACCCGCTCGAGTGCCGCTAAGCTGCTGGGCAAACTTTGTGGCTAATCCCGATGCCGAGCATATGACGCATACGCAGCGTTGGCCAACTAAATGCACAGCGCAATTATTTAACAACTTTGGCAATTCGTTGCCCCAGCTCCCGCAGGATGCTCCAGACGAGATACGAGGACACAAAGTTTTATAATCGATGCGCACGCAGGTCGAAAGTTTCTCTCCAACGGTCGAAGTTTCTTTTCAAAGTCACTGCAAATAAATAAATTTCCTAGTTGTCTACTGCTGGGTTGATAAGCCCGGCCAGGACACAGCAGTACAGAGCACAGAACACAGCCTTTTCACAACTTTAAGCCGCGCACAATAAATCACAGCAGCTTGGTCCTTTTTTTCTCCTTCATCTCTTTTTTTATGATGAGTGGGAGCTGTGGAAGTCACTTGCTTATCTAAGGCCTAGACGTTGCGGCAAAGTCTTCATCATGTTCATCGATTGCTCCACTTGAGCTGCCTGCATATGCAGCTCAGCTCTCCCCATCTTAAGTTCATGCCAAGGACATTGCAGGAGAATTGAAACGGAAAGATGTGAGGCGAAAGATGCTGTGTGCTGCAGTACGATTAAGTCGATTAGTTTTGGGTTTGTCGTTTTCCCAGTTTTGCCGTTGTTGGAAATTGATAAAATTAGACCGACAGCAGTCAAGTGGAGCGCAGAGCAATGCAGCACAGACGCTTTAGAAGTAAAAAAATAAAAATAGTCGAAAACGAATTGTCATTTCGGGAATTGCAATTGGACGATGAGAGGAGACAGTGGGTGAAGTTTCTGATGCAGTCAGCAGATGAGTTCAGGCAGCTTAGTGCAAATCAATTTTTGAAAAGTTACCCCGAATGACATGGAATATATTGAAATTAGTTGGAAGTACATATAACCAAAGCTTCAAAGCTATTAATTTCGGTCTGAAGTTTGCAACCTTACTTAAAATCTAGGGTTCGATTCACATAAAATTTGCTAAACTTAACGCTCCTAAGGTTTTCGATCGAGTCTTATTACGAATCCTCCTATTTCCTTTTACATTGTTGTTCTGCGGGATCCTAAGTTTTAGAATGGTTTTCCAAATATTTTGAATTATTTTCCGTGTTCTTTTTCAGTTTTAGAAGTTTCTGATAATGAAATCTAAAATATGCAAACATTAGACAAGTATTCTTTGTTCACGCTTATAAACCAAAAATTTGAAACAAATATTTAACAAGTGGAAACACCCCTGCGCATATTTGTTTGCAAATTTAAAAAAAGAAAAAGTAGAGCTCTGGCAGCAATTAAAATAAAAATAAACCGCAAGACCACGAAAGAGAATAAATACATAATTAGGAAATATTTAGATATATTCGTGATTGAATTTGTATACCCTGGCAGAGGGTATATTTGTCCAGATGTTTGTAAAGCATAGAAGGAAGCAATTCCGACCACATAAAGTATATATATTCTTGATCAGCATGACGACCAAACGATCAGCCATAGGAACGATCGCTCGAGAAACTAGTTCTACTAAGAAAAACTTTTTTGTTTTCAATGCAAACCTCTTTAAAATTGACATATATTTATTTTATAAGCTTTGTCAAAATTGGATGACTATATCAAATAGCTGCCATAGGAATGATTGGCCGAGAAACTAGTTTTAGTGAGAAAAACTTTTTGTTTTCAATGCAAACGCCTTCAAACTTTGTATTTCTTAGTTTGCTACGCTTTCTCAAGATTCCACCAAGTTTGGTCGAAATCAGACATCCAAATAGTATAGCTGTCATACAAAAGTAGAGTCAGAAAAGTAATCTTAGTGAGAAAAACTTGTTTGTTTTCAGTGGAAATGTAGTTCAAATTAGTTAGAAATACGTGATGCAAGGGTATACAAACTTCGGCGAAGTTAACTTTCCCTAATTTTTTTCATTAATACAAATAAATAATGAAATAATTGAAAATCAATCTCGTCTGCAATGAATAATTAAAACATTATTTTGTTGCCCCAAACGAGAGGTGTAGAGGTAAATAAAAGAACAACTTATTTATCGTCTGGTACTGTGAGTGTGTACTCGCGGCAGTCTGATGCAGCCGAAATCATTCGTAGCACTACAACAAATTTTACGCACACACAGAAAACCAATGGAATCCATATCAATTTGATATGGGCTGGTTAATTTGATATTTTTTCAAACATTATTATTTTTATATCATTTCGAAACTGTAACATTTCATTTTGCTCATAAAGAGAAAGGGACGTATAGAAAATGTCAAAATGGAAAGAGACAAACAGTGTTACGTAACGAAATATTTAACTAAGCTCTGCTGCTTGTGACCATTCCATTCGTGTTGAGAGCAAGAAGTTCTGAGTTCAATCCGCAGTCCATGAGAGGTAAGGTAAGAAAACAATAAAAATTAATAAGCTTATGTTTTCTGAGTCTCTAAAATTATTTCTTGTAATTGGTCAAAAAAACAAATGCATTGAGCTTGATTGCTTTTCGTTTGTTCTTGCTCGAGTGTCCGTATCATAAAATCATCAAACATTTATTTTTGTGGCTTTTCAGTACAAACAAATTGTTTGCTCACATTAATCTGCCTACTTTATTTGTCAATTTAACAGTTTGGGCAAAGACATGTGAATTAAAATAAGAAATATTTGCGGAAAATTATTTAAAGGCAAATATATGCTCATGTGGGAACACCAAATTTGATTTGAGAAAATATTTACAGTTCAAGGTTACATTTGATTCCACAATGTGAACATATTTTGTTTGCACATGGTGTCTTGGCTTTAGGAACTGAATATAAAAATAAAATAATGTAACAGGAATATTTTGACACTTAGGAGTTGTGTCAAATATACTTAGAATTTGTGTGGTTCTTCAGATAATGGCAACTTTATTTGATCACTTACTTACCGAGATAGTTCGACACCCACTCTATTCTGAATTGAATTCAATGATTCTACCAGCATTCACTTTCACTCAAATTTATTTTGATGCGTTTTAAGACTCATTCGCTCAAGCAGCTGTTGGCTTCTGTTGTCCTTTGTCTGCATGACTAAATTTATTTTTACCAACTCAACTCAATTATGCAAACTTTTTGTGTATTTTTTCTATTTGGTTTTCTATTTATATTACTTTAAAGACAACTCCGAATTGTCCTTGCAGCGACTTTAATATATGATGTATCCCATGGTACATTTATTCCCTCCCTTCCCACCTGAATCCCTGGTTGCCTTGTCAAACTGCAAATGACATTTGGCCACTTCTCATCTCCTCGCCAGTGCTCATCTCTCATCTCTGCTGCAGTTGTTAGCTACAGAGCTGGACGTGTGTGTTCGTATATACAACGTACAATCGTACGTACAGAGGTTTTTAGGTAACGATACACGAGAGTGACTGACCATAAGCTGCTCGTTGGCCAGCATCAACCAACAGCATCCCCAGCAGAAGCAGAGAAACCCTCAATTTATCATAGCCGAGCACAAAATCCACTTCGTTTGACTGCGTGTGACATTTTGCCAAGCCAAAATATGTAGAACATGCCACAGACACACACAAACACACACACACAGAGAGAGAGGTAGATCTCTGTGACAGTTGGAGAAAATGGCAGATGAACTATGGAAATTCCCAATTAGGTTTTAATGCGTACAAGTGCTTTTTATTCAGTGCAATTTCTCACAGAGAAAGGAGCCGAACCGGAATTCAAATCACGCTTCAGGGTCGGCACCCCTGAACGCCCAGCAACCCCCGCGCTAGAGTTGTGTCTCTGGTTTGTTTGTTGCTGTTTGCCAGTCATAAATTTCAATCACGTTGTCAGTGGAGAACACGGAGTGGATAGACTCATATGTTCCCCACTGTCCCTCCCCTCGCATTTCTGCATATGCCGCCCAGGCATCATCATTTCTACCTCAGACGCTCCCTTGTTTGGTTTTTGGGGCGTGCCACACCCTCCATTGACTGTCCCTTCAGGCGTACCCACGGCGGCCAGTGTATGGCTCTATTTTTTGGCAAGACCCAGCCTCGCCTCACCGCGCCTCACCTCGATTCGGCATATCGATTGTCGCCGCACATCAATTGATTTCCCTTTTCGGTCCGTTCCCTTTCATCCTGGCCAGTCGTCGTTAGTTTTGTTTGCTTGTTTATCTGGCCATTCGTTTGGGTCACAATTTGTGACTTTGCGTGACTTTTGGTTTACCTGAGCAGCCGCCGCGCCCTGATTGCCATTTAAATGCTGCGCTAATAGGCCAATAAACCATTTCGGTGCACCGGCAGGCAGTAAATCCAACATTTATTAATTAGTACAAAAATTAATGTCCAACTGTCAGCATTATTTGCGTCCACCGGCCACAGTTCTCGCCCGCCCGCCCGCTGCGGCTCACCCACCCGCACACGACGATGGCGCATTTGTTGACAAATTTATTTGTCGTGGGCCAGGCTGACACGCCCCCGCCCCAGCTGCCTCGTCCGGTGCCGGGCTTTTGTTTCATTTTTGCGGTTCCAGCTTCTCATCGAGCATCGAAATTCCTCTGCAGGAAAAAATGCTATTAAAAATATCACAGGAGACGAAAGACCAAGCCAAAAGCATCAAACTGAGAGAGAAAATAAAATAAATTCATTGGCAACAGAATAAAAGAACAGAAAAAATGAATTACCCGGCAAGAATTTCATAAATTTAATTTGATTGCATTGCATGTTGTACATATTTAAGCGTGTGTGTGTGTGATTCATTGGTTTTGCCGTCGGCACGTTTTTATTTTTATACTACAAAGATCATTTTAATGAGCCACAAATGTAATTTGTCTGACTGGAATTTGTGCGCCCTTTAGTTGAGTTAATTTTATTTAAGTTTTACGACGACGGCTGATTAAACAATTTGTATAAATGTTGACAACCAATGTGAATCCTCTGAAATATTAATCTTGTTGATGGGATACTCAACGAATAAAGTCGTTGGAGCAATAAGTGTTTGTACAAAAACTAGCGAGCAACTGAACAGACTTGATTCTAAGCTAATCTAAGCCTAAATCGTAACAAAGGAGGTCTAATATTTGGAAGAAGTTTCCATTAAAATGCAGTTTCTCAAAAGTTCCGATTAGCCCTACGGCGATCAATTATGTTGCTCGAGATAACCAGCGGTTAAGTCATTTGGTTTTCACAACAACAGTTTCCCGATATCGATTAGTTCCTGTCGCTGCAGCAGTGTGACCAAATACTGTCAACGACTATCTGCACGGCTTACCAAAGGAGAGCTGACTCCAAAGTATTGATAAGTTGACCAGAGATTGAGCTGCGGCTAAGATTGATTCTCCGGTTACCACAAAGACAGCATGCGACACTTAAATTCGGTTAAGCGGACTTTGAGAAATCGGCCCTGGGGCGGGATTTGCCAGCCCAAGGACTGTTTGTACACTGAGAAAATAACATTTTAACATTTTTATGGAGACGTTTTACTTTTAAAAACGATTCAACCCAGATTTTGCACCTAAAATGTTTTTTGTTTACTTTTAAAAACGAAAATTTTAATATGGGTTTACTAAAATTTTTATTTTACTTTTAAGTTCGCACGTTTTCAAACTTATCTTTAAATTTTTAAGACGATTCGACCAAGCTTTTGCACCTAAGATGTTATTTTTCATGTAGGTTTCTACAATATTAGTTTCAGTTTTAAGCACTCACATTTTCAAATATGTTTCTAAAACATTCATGTTAGATTTTCAGTTTAAAATGGCGTAATATGTAATTAAAAATTTTTATTTTAAATTTTTAGTGTTAGAACGAGCGTTTTCAATATTTTGTTTTCTCAGTGTATATAAACATATTTCTTTTCTCATACGATTGACTACAAACTGTGTTTGTTGGCAAAGTATGCGAATTAATTGAACACATGTTTTCCCCGATTTCGCAAAAATCCGCACACCAGCAAAACGGCCGGAAAATTTTATGCACAAAAATTTATATATCGTTCGATTCGCTTGAAACTAGGGTTTTAGGGTTAGTATGAGCAATATTTTGAGATCTGATTTTGCGATCAGTGAACATTCCCGGAGTAGTTTGTGTGAAAAAAAAACAATTTCTCACCCGACTGACTTGAAACTCTGATTTGCAAGGAAGTTGGAAAATCCATTCTTAGGATGGACAAGTTCACTGAATACTCTACACTTTGAGCAAAAATCAAGCCGATATTAATACAACGCATTTTTGATGTCAAAAGTTAGTTGCAAAATTCTTGGATTAAAGCAGAAAATGCTGAAATTAAGCATGGATTTTTGAGAGTGAAATTCCTGGTTTTAAATTAAGTCGGCATCATATTAGTTCTCAATCTTCTTAGTATTAATCATGATTTCTCGATTTTAAGAATAAAACTTCGATATCGATTGTCTTCTCCTATTCAAGAAGATTTCGTGCTAAAAATCTACTAGTAAAGAATCAAAATTAAAGCCGATTTCATTCTTGTTAATTCTTGCTGGATTTCTCTAATTGTACTTTTCTTAATCTATTTTACATTTTATGAACTTGAAACTCTGTTTTTCAATATACTCCAAATAAGTAGTATTCGAAACAGTTTTATTTCTCGTTATAATTTTATAAAGAAACCAAATAGTTCATTCATGCACCTTTTCAACAAACTCGAACTTAGAAAGAAAGAGAACCTTACCTTGCCTTAACTATAGAAGATACTTGAGCAATGTTGGCCACTTAAGGAGCCAAACACAACCTTTGTTGTAACTTAATTGCATGAGTTGGTATTGATGCATCTCCCTTTTGTTTATATTGTTGCTTGCACGCTGTAAGAGCGCACAACACTTATGCTTCGTGTTGTTCTCCCTATTCGATTGATTTGTTTATTTGTTAAGTAAATCCACATTTTTCACTTGATTGTACTCGAAGTGCCCTTGACCCGTACGAACCGTTACCTTTGGACAAAAATAACTTGCTAATTAGCTAACAAAACTTCAGACGGACAGACACGCCAGCCCCAAGCCAACCCCATTTGAAGCATCCTGGCAGTGAGTTGCGCGCGTGCTGGTCATCAATCAAGAGGAATCTCACCACCGCCCAATCTGACAGTCGGTATGGCTGCTCAATCAGCCATCCGTCGAATGCTTAGATATAGAATACACACACATATATATATACACAAGTTCGTGAAGATATGTGTACATAGTAAGTCTGCAGCTGGGACCGGATCTGCAACTGTCTGTGGATGTTTGGTTAGTTTATTAGCCGCATATGCTTGGATTTCTTTATCGGTTTGCTATGGTTTTTGGTTTCGACTGGGTTGGGCTTGGTTCGTTCCTGGAAAATCGAGAGCCGTCGCGCTGCGTAAATATTTCAGCGCCAAGCAGAAATTTATTCGACTTTTGGCTGGCTCCGCTCTTTCGGCTGACAAGCGATACAGTTCCAATTGCCTGGCGTGCGATGCCTGCAAACAGATTTCATTTTTAAAACATTTACGTGATTTTCAACGACAATTCAGCGAGTACAGCGACGACGACGCACATGCTCCAATTTCAGTCCATGCTCACGTACAGGCAGCTGCTTTATGATTTATAGCCTTGACACTGCGCGTCGTGGCGTGCCCCCTGCCCTCCCCTGCCACCCATCTCTGCAGCATTTGGCCAATGCCTTTGTTTGTTTGTTTGTTTGACTGACTATCCGCAATACACACACACGCACACGCACACACACACACAGAGTGTACCACTAGTCCTTCTCTGTCCAGGATTTGTCGTCATTTTGCTGCTGCTACTCAAGCGGGATTTGCTAGCGCTCAGCCCCCTCCTCGCTCCATTTTAGCGATAAATACAAGTTTTATGATGGATAATAAATGGCTTCATTCCCGTTGACAAATAGTCTGGGTTTTGTTTTCATTTGTTTTTGCCTTGTCGACCGCCTCGTGGCATTGTCTTCAGATAAAGATGATGTATGGCCAACGCGCTAAGAGTTCTCGCCTCAGCCAAAGTGGGTGGATTTGGATTTCAGGTGGGGATTAGGAAATTACGCTTACAAATAGAATTTCGTTCAATTTATCATCTGCTTGAGCGACAATCCGCTAGAAAACTCAAGCGTCACTTTAAATGTGAATGTAAATGCGGCGATGGATGCCACACCCCATTTGGAACGTCCCCTAACTTAAATGGGGCTTTTATGCAGCATTTATGTGTTTTCCCAGCCATATTATTCATTTTCAATTTTTGACTCTTTATGCAAATTAACTGAAAATATGCATAAAAGCTGAAAATGTCATCATTTTCATATGCGAGGCATCCATAAAACTCTGATGCCGCACAGTGGGCTAATTAGTGCAAACGGTTGGGGAAATGTTTACAATTTGTTTGAGTTCAGGAGAGAAACTGATTTAGAATCGATTATAAGCTGGATTGTGTTCAACTAAAACTCGAATTCGTGAATTAAATGAAATGTTTTAAAGCTCTGAATAAACGCTAGTAAAAGTGTAAGGCTGGCTAAGCCATCGACCTAGATCGAGCCATGTTGGAATTTTAGGCATCTTCCGATCTATTGATCGTCCTTATGGTTGTTTATTGAAATTAACTGAAAAAGCTAAAGCTTTTCTCCCAATCTTGGGAAATGTCAGCTTGCACTGCACTAAGAAATAAAACTACGGATTTTGCAGTTGACTGAAGTTGGGTAAGATGGGGTGTTCTTAACCACACGAGACCAAAATGTACAAATGGTTGTATTTTGGGAAAAGTTGAGGTAGCGCTTTTGGTAAAGATTCTGGTTCGAACCTTGGTTCGGTTCTCGATTTAACCAACATGAACTTACACTTCAGAATCAACGTTAACTCGTTGATTCCTTAAAAGGCAGTGACCTAATTGTCGCAAATATCTCTGATAGAACTTTGTGGCCTACAGACCTGAAATATTAATTTATATGTACTTCACAATGCTTGTCGACTTTTAACATGCTCATTTTTTGCAGCCAAATTATTATAAACCAACCACCGTGCGCCATTGAAGCGCAAAATATCTCGCATACGCCCCGTAGCGCCATCGGGTATGGCTCATTAGGCTGCCAAACATTTTTTCGGAGATTTCTTCAGCGTCATGGCCCAACTGACAACTGTCTGGGCACCGTGCTGGTGTTTTTTTTATGTTTCAATCAATGAAAAATGAAAATGAAAATCAAAACCCCCATCAATGTCACTGAAGTGTTTTACAATCTGGCGAACACAATCTGCTTGTAATGAATGTACACCAGACCAGGCCAGACCAAGCGAAAGTCAAAATCAATCTTGACCGCTTCTCAGCCAGCCATATCCATTTCAGGCATTTGCCTTTAGAAATTAATTGCTTCGACCGCTTCGCCCCGACGTCGACATTCTTACGCATCACAATCGATCATTGTCGACAAAAAAACTCACATGTATAATCAGTTAAAAATGGGAAAATCTTTTCGGGGGGGAAAATGTTAACGCCATGCGAACTGGGTGCCAGCATACTCGATTGCTTGTTGGTTATAATTGAATTTCAGTTTATTTCCACGAAAAACTCAATAAATATGTTTTTGTATAAATAACATGGAATGGAGGAGAGGGTCCAGGCTACTGTGGGGCATGCGCAATTGCGGGGAAAAAACTGGTTTCGTTGGTTTGAATGTGTGCACTATAAATAGCCCAGACAAGAGACTATAAAGTGGGAATTATGGGATGACAAGCTTTGATAATCATTTTTGATTTTACGGTAGTTTGTCTTAAGCATACACTGAGAGAAACGAACGGATTTTTATGTAATTTATATTTGGAGTTTTCGAGTGAATCAATATCTGCAACACTAAAGTGATGGGAAGACCGGTGTGCTCTTAGAAATTAGCAACCTTGGTGCGAACAGCTGGAGACGAGCCTGCACTAAAACACGAAAATATTCTTAATATAAGAGCCGATTCCTAATCTTCTACATAGAGCTATCTGTCACTCAAATAAAAATAAAAATGTATAACCAATAAATGAAGTCTAATTTAGTTAAAATCCAACCGTAGTTATTAAGTCAGATATGTATATATTTGTCAATCCCAGATCTAAATAGGTTTGTGGCTAGTCCATTAATTTATAAGTTAATCTTGTAGCACTAGGAAGTAAGTTCAATAAATCTCTAAAATCTCAAATAACACAGCAAAATCTAGGTTTATCTGGCACATAGCAGCCGATAAGAAATCGGCCCTAAGACATTCTTATTCAAGTATTTTTTATACTCAAAGTAAGCTTAAGAATTTTGCAATACGAGAAAGAAATGGCATAACAAGGCCAACAAAATTTATGTTTTTTACACTTATCCATGCGATTCCCATCTGGTTCAGAAAAAGTGTTAAAGCCAGTTGACAATTCGGATAAGAAAATAGCTCAATGTTAATTCGCTTTTTCCGTTGCACATTTTAAGGAGCTAGCACTTTGTACTAGAACTAAGCAACCTTTTTTCTTCAATTTATTGACTTACTATAAGTACGAAACTATTTTGATTCAAGCAAGTTTGTTCCCATTTTAGTACTAATAACACTCGTCACCTCTTTAGATGAACAGTTGGCCAAAAATAATGTTCTGAAAGAAATCATTCTATTTCAAGTGCATAAAATCATTCTATTTCAAGTGCATAGAAAAATTGATTGTTTGTGAAAACCTCTTCTACTTACTTTAAGTACAGAGTACTTATTGGTTTTTCTGAGTGTTGAAATTTGATCGAATACAGTTTGTTGCTGATGATTTACCCTTCTTCAGTTACCTTAGTGAAAGTTCTATTTGTCAGTCTTTTGTTCTCAATTAGTGTCGCCCTTTCATTGCACATTTTCCGTTTGTGTGAGCCCGCCGAGCCATTTCCTTTGTTGAGGTGTCAACAATTGCCTTCGGGCCTTTGTGCTGATGCCTCTGTACGTTTGGCTTACTCCTACCTGCCTAAGCTCCGTGCTAAAACTCAATCAAAATTGTCGCCGTTTGTCAATGCAGGCACAGACGCATCTATTCCGCACCCTTTGGAGTGCAATTAAGTTGTGGGTTTTTTTTTCTTCTTTTTCCGTCTCCTTTTCGACTGTCTGGCGCACCCTGGCTGGGTCTGCCATTTGCATTTTGGCCCCAAAACACATTGTCAAACATGCAACGTCGTTAGAGTCAGACAATGACAGAGACACGATGTGGTGGCCACCGCATCCGCGGCCTTTGCACACAATTGGAGCGCCAAAGCGTTGGGTAAATCTAATCAAAATGCGAATGTGTTGCTGTCGTCATCATCATCGATGTTGCGATGTTGTTGCTGTTGTTGCAGTAGGCACTGTAGCTGTCGTTTGTCGCCTGTTTACCATCCGCTGCCGCCTTTCTTTCGCACTCGCCACGTGAAGCGTGTGAGCGGCTTGGCTTCGCTCTGTGCGTATGGACTTACGTAGGCCGATTGGTCGCCATTTCGCCATTCAAATTACCAGCCGGAGCACACAGCAAGCCACTGTGACTCCAGCAACAACAACAAGTTTTTCAAGTGCATGGCAGTCAGGCAACACCAACACCTTTTGACATGTTCGTTTGCTGCCGCACAGCTCCATGCCACTGTCATCAGTGTACAAGTAAGTAGGTTTTGTTAGAGCATAATCGACTTGTCGGGTGACTTGGCAACTTTCAGCATCTGAATAAACTGTTAAATATTGCTCCAAATAAATCAGTGGGAAATTGCGCCATTTTTATGGTTTGTTTTTAAGTGTTCTTGAGACATTTTTACAACTCTTGCTTTGATATGTTCCTTACCTATTTGTTGTCAAGGAAAACAGTTGTTTTCTAATTGCTCTTGTTTGTTCAGCTGATCACTCAGCTGGAATTCAAACTCCTTCAAAGAAATAACATTTTGCCAAAAAATAGGACACAGGGAACATGAATGAGTTTCATCAAAGTCCGTCAACCCCCAACTGTATTATACTCTGTGCTAGTGCTGGTCTGTCGCTCCACTCCTGGCTTGCAATGTTCAAAGCAAAAGGCGATTGCCGCTGGCCTGCCGCTGTTTCAGAGTCTCAAAAGCACTCAAAATTCTAAAAATCGATAAGTCATAGAAATGTAATGGAATAGCCTTAACATTAATGTTAACATATCAACATTATGTTAGCAGAAAGTTATTGGTTGACTTTTTGTATAACTTTGCCATATATTATCCGATCTTTCTGTAAGTTACACAGATTATACAAACATATACACATTGTAGTGCTAAATTTGAGCTCAATATCTGCCACATTGTACAGCTTATTTAACTTAAAATTGTATTGGTGGGCCTTTCTTATACATTCCTCTATGACCCGAACTAGGATTATGTGAGAAAAGAACAATTACAACATTGAAAAAAGCGAAAAACATTAGTTTTTTTTTACATTTTCAGCACTGCGGACAAAATTTTTGTTTATTTTTTATCCTTGTTCGTGCTACTTCTTAGTTCTAGCTTAGTTTTTTTATTCTGTTGGAGGCACCCTATTTTGTAAGCAATTTATTTTCAATTTGTAATATTTTCTCTTTATTTATTTTTGTTTTGTTGAATTATTGAGAAATATATATATATAGTAATATAATAAATCGAGTTAGATTGACTTAAAA
Organism: Lordiphosa fenestrarum; assembly: GCA_035044985.1. Lineage (NCBI taxonomy): Eukaryota > Metazoa > Arthropoda > Insecta > Diptera > Drosophilidae > Lordiphosa > Lordiphosa fenestrarum. The sequence goes on from JAWNNO010003625.1 coordinate 95,496, forward strand.
AAAAAACCCCCAAAGCTTATCTAGACTAATACTGATACTAATACTAAAAATTGAAATGAAAATCGGTTCACATTGTTTTAGGGTATTTAAATGAAATGTGCAACTTTAACTAAATGTTCGATTCTTGTTTTCATTGCATTTGCCTACTAGTTGCGGCAAATACTCGCCTGGTCGTCTCTGGTGCTGGCGGTTTGTCGTCTGGTCTGGTCTGGTCTCTGTCTTTGCCGGGGCTTTTGCGGTTTTTCCACCGCATGTCTGTGTCCCCAGTCTGTGGGTTTTGTCACACTCATCTTCGTCGCCGACGTTGTCACGTCAATTTCAATGGAATTGCACTTTTTTCTGTGTTTTTTCTTTCATTTTTTTGGGCGGCAAAGCAGTTGAAACGCATGCGCAACGCTGTCAACCCGTTCGCCAAACTGGGCCTAGGCCCTTGCCTGGGTCCCCAGCCAGCGACCAGTTTGTCAACTCGTCGCATAAAGAGCAGCTTACAAATTTAATCAGCTTTAAGGTGACACACCCCCCGACGCCCGCTGGCCTATGCTCCACTTGGTGGAGCATTCATAACTACACATCGCTTTTGGATTCCAGTTATTCTCTCATTTCGTATGCAAGACGTTGCTGCATTCTGGATCAGCGGCAGCACAGTGGGGCGAGGCTTGCTCAAAATGTGATTATGTAAAGTGCGTGCTGCCCTTTTGTTCTCACACTCGGCGCGTACTCGTACTCACTCATGTATGGCGCTTTCATATTTATTTAGATTTGGCCTTTTCCCTTCGAGTAAAACGTTTTAGCATCTCTCAAGTGTCTGACGCACTCCAAGTCGTATAAACAGGCCAACATTTACATAGTTAAACACCATTAAGCACATCACGAAATGCAAGTGAAATGTTTATATAAGCGACAAAGAGCAAGTAAACATGCAGCTTGCAGCGTGCAGCCAGCGGCTAGGGATAGAATCCGCCGAAAAGCAGCCCACTGTGCATGGTCTGTCGTTGGCCACGCCACAAAGAGTTGTCAATTATAGTCAACAACAGCTTCCCCCCAGAGCGAACCCGCATCTCTTCGCTGCGTAGATGTGGCGGAGGAATGGAACCTGAAAACAAACATTGAAAATCACATTTATTGTGTTTAACAAACCCAAATGGCGTCAACGTTCTGACACCTTCAACTCGCACTTAAGCAGCGAATGCCAAGAGTTCACGGATACAAAGATACAAGCAGATGCAGATACAGTTCTTTTTTATGGCGCTACGAAAAGATGTCACTACAAATTGGTTGGGCTGCCGCCTGATTCAGTCTCATAAATCTTAAGAAGGATTAGGTGAGACACAAAACCAAATTCTATGCCCAAGCAACTGAGTTCACTGCTCTTTCATTCACATACTTCACACTTTATATAATTTATTGTAATTTTTCCGATATTGTTGCTGGACTGTGTGGCAGGCAGCTGTTAACAAAACGTTTTCCACATAAAACTCGCACCTTTTTTACGAACTAACGAAGTCTTCTGCATCTCTAGAGCTGCTTTGCAGAGATCAAACCCACTCAAAGTTCACATAATTTGTTTAGCCGGCAGCAACAAGTTGTGCAAGCTTGAAGATTGAGTACATAAGTAGTTTATGCGTGGGACGAGTTGGTGATTAATCAAACGCCGTAGAATAGAACAAAAATCGAGCTTCAGATTGATTGAATCTAATAAATGGAAAACATAATTAAGGGAAAACAAATTTCGTAATTTGAAATGCAATCTTGAATGTGACAACAAATGGAAAAGAAAAACAGCAAGGAAGGGAGCTAAGAAAAGAAAAATGCCCTAAAATAGACACAGAAGAGGAAAAATATGGGTGTTAATCAGATATTGTTACTAATTCTAAAACCAGATTGAAGTCTAGTCACGATTATTACCAAGGCGACTTGCCTATAGACCAGGCGACTTGCCTTGCACAGAAGGACCACTGAAAGGGAAATAAATGTCAATATCAATTTGAGCTGAGCTGGTTAAGGCCCTATTCTCCTTCAGCTTGCTGTTTTTGGACCTTTTTTGAAAAAATTCTCATTTGAAAACGCAAAAAGATATTTGAATTTTGTTTTTTTTATTGAATTAGTAATGAATGAAAGAAAATAAAAAAAAATTTTTTGCCGCGATATAGGGGCTGTCCATAGATGATGGCACCGTCAAAGTTGGCCCTCAAAAAAAAAGGCATGGTGCTGGCGGCCACGATTCTGCCAGTTCTACTGAACCGATTTGGATGAAACAAAGTTTAATCGACGTAGAATTGTCACCATTCTGGCCCGTAGTAAAATAATAAATTTTGCGATTTTTTTTGACAAAATGGCGGCCACTTGAAATTGACAAACAAATCGAATTTGGACCCATTTTTTTGTGGTTTAGTGTAAAAAAAAAATAGTAAAAAAAATCGCAAAATTTTTATTTTACTACGGGCCAGAATGGTGACAATTCTACGTCGATTAAATTTTGTTTCATCCAAATCGGTTCAGTAGAACTGGCGGAATCGTGGCCGCCAGCTCGAAAAACGTGGTTTCGAGATAAACGCGTTCAAAGTTTGAAGCAACATAAAAACTACTCATTTTAGCGAAGACATGACCCCACAAAAATGGCCATATCTTCTAAAGTATTTCGAATTTCAAAAAACCCTTTTAGGGTTATATTCTTAAATGTCCAAGCTATAAAAAAATGCAAAAAAAAAAGTCGAAAAAAATTTTTTGCTGAAAGAGAATAGGGCCTTAATTTGATATTTTGACAAATATATATAGCTAAGACAATTAATGTTGACCATAATGAAAATTTTAAGATAAAAAAAAAAACGTAACGAATTATTTAAGAGGGTTCTGCTGCGTGTGTAGACTAAATAAAATAATAAAAATGATTTTGTTGTTTCTTGATTCTCAAACATTAATTTTAATTATTTTTAGACAAAAAAGCAGAGTGAAGTGACAATTATATAGGACGATTAACATTTCTCTTCCAATATATTTTTGATTTTTTGTCACACAAGGAAAATATAAAATATCATTTTGATCTCAAATCAGTTGATGTTTGACATTTTCGAACAAATCATTTTCAAATGTATAATATCGGTTTTTTATTGATATGAAAAAATATAATAGGGATTATATTACCAGGATCTTATCTTTATATTGTAGAGAGAGGACCGGAGCCGAGTAAAAGACGTGTGATTGTCTTGCGCGTCACTCTCAGAATCCCGCTCGCCAACTTTATTGCTGCTCGTCAGAGCGATTGCGAGAGAGCATCGTTAAGTTCGGGCTTAACTTGACGAACTTGACGATGTATTAACAGTTACTTAAATCTACTTACAGTTATATTGCACAGTGGGTCTTACATGCTAATTATTACTACAATATTTTTCTGTGTCCCATAGATGAGGTTGTTGTTAGTCTTTGGGGGATGTTTCATTTTTCTCCAATATTCTTCTTGTCCATCTGATCCGTCTAGTAAGAACGATTTATACTCTGTACCGTAGGTACAAATCTTATGCTGAGCGTAAAATTGTTTGGCACAGAGTATGCTATAGTCGGGCTTGACCGACTTTCTTTCCTGTTTTCATCACTATATATGATACTTTTAAATTCTTCGTCCCAGTAATAGTACTTTTCGTAAGACACAATTCGTTATGTGATTTTGCTTGAGACGCCTTTTGGGTAACGTTACAGTAACAGTTCAAATGATAGATACCCTTGTCCAGATGTTTGTAACGCATAGAAGAAAGCATTTCTGACCACATAAAGTGTATTTAATCTTGATCAGCATGGCGAGCTGAGTTGATTTAGCCTTGTCCGTCCGACTGCTATGTCCTTCGTCAGTTATAAGGCTAACGTGACCAAACTTTGCACGAAGTCTTCTGGTACAAGTACGCTGCACGCTGCTGTACTTCTCCATGATTTTCATAAGTTTGATCGAAATCTGACATCTATGTAGTATAGCTGCCATAGAAAGGTTAGAAAAATAGTCTTAGTAAGAAAATCTTTTATGTTTTCAATGTAAACCTCTTTAAAATTGGCAGATATTTATTTTATAAGCTTTCACACGATTCTTTAAAGCTTTGTCAAAATCGGATGACAATAGGTTCTAGCTGACATATGAATGATCGGTCAAGAAACTAGTTTAAGTGTGAAAAACTTGTTTGTTTTCTTAGTTTTTGTATTTCTTAGTTTTGCTATGCTTTCCCATGATTTCACTAAGTTTGGTCGACGTCGGACATCCATATAGTATGGCTGTCAAACAAAAGTAGATTCAGAAACGTAGTCTTAGTGAGAAAAGCTTGTTTGTTTTCAGTGGATATGTCCTTCAAATTAGTAAAACGTGCTGCAAGGGTATACATTCTTCGGCAGAGCTGAAGTAAACTTTCTTCTATTTTTCTAGTTGTTATAAATAAATCTTTGTATCTGGGTTTAAACGACCTGGTTTGATTATAGTCAAAGGAACTAAAAAAAACTTTGTTGAAAACAACATATATAAAGACTCAAAAGGGCAGAATACAAAAAAAACTAAAAACTAAATGTAAAAAGAAAAAGTAAATCAACTTTAATATATTTTTGGTGAACAAATATCGAACACAAAATTGAAAGATTTTATCCTTAAATTTCTGATTGAAATAATCAATGTCAAGAATATTATTGAAAAAATGATACCTTCACAAAAATAATTTAAAAACTTTTTTTTTGATTTACCTTGTAGCTTAATCTATTTGCAACTAAAAACTGTATTTTACACATAAACAAAATTATACACTAGGTCTATTTTATGTAGATATTTTATACATTTTTCATATCATTTCATTCAGTTGATATTTTGACATCATGCTAAGAGCGTTGTGTAATCTTTAGAGATTGTAAACTTCAACAATGACTAGTTTCTCCCATAAAAATATAGAACATACATTCATACACTCGCTTCACATCCAAAAATAAATAAAACACAATAAAATAAACAAGTTTCAGCTTATGTCAACTAAAATCAGCTGCTACTCAACTGTTTTTTTATTGAATCTGTATGCAAATATTTCCCATGAAGAGTAAATCAACCCATTGACATTTGAGCCAACTGGCAAAATACTTATTTTTAATCCCACAACTCACATACCCTCATCACTCAACTGCATAATCTCTCGTGTAAACATAACCAGCCCTCCCTGTGCTAATTGCCGTTTGTTTTCTCTATCCCACACACAAAATCAGAATCTTACCCTCAACTCTGGGCATCGGCAGTTATTAGAACCTTGTTCGATCTTTATCGGAAATGCTCGTTTCTGCTGCAGCGTTAACGTGGTTTTACCTTTCCAGCTAAACTGCCTGTTACCTGTGCCATTTTTTTCCCAATCTCCGTCTCCTTGTCCTTCTCGGTTTGCCTTTGTTGATGCTCTTTACATGTCAACGGGCTTATGCTGAAGACCTCCGCCTCTGTCTAGGCGCAATGTTTCCTGCCTGCCCACCGCATCGTTTGCATCGTGCAGCCTTTTGTGTACGACTTGGGTGTGTGTGTGTGTGTGTGTGTTTGTGTGTGCATCGCCTTTTGCTTGTTCTGCTGCTTTTGTGAAACTCGTTTGCATATTGTCATAATTTCTGCATACCCCCATTCCAGCTCCAACTCCGACTCCGCATCGTTTAAGCAGCTCAGGCGAGCTCAGCTCGGGGCTCAGTGATAGTTTTTTGTAGTTTTTATGATTTCCTAGTGGCTGCATGCAGCATGTTTTATTGTTATTTTGATTGCATTTATTGTATTATTAAGCCGCATTGTTATGTGCTCTAAGCTGGCTGCCTAACAGTCAGCAACGTTTGCCATTTGCCCCCGGGGAGTTTATGTGAGTCGGAATGAAGATAGAAGCGGCCTAGTGGGGAGAAGGTGGCCTGTCATTCAAATTAACTTTGTGTGTACAAGTATTGAATTATTGAATGTACGTAAATAAAATAAACAGTAACACAATTCACCGCAGACTTTAATAATTTAAGGATTATTAGGCATTGAAATTTTGCCATTAAAGTGAAACGTGGGTTTATTGATCAAGAAATGGTTGAGTACCGAGCTCAAGCAAATTATTTATGTCAATTTGAGTGAAGCAACGCTGCATTTATTTGGAGGCAGCGGTCAAAGATACTTTCTGTAGAGATCTGCTTAACATTTTAGATACTTTATTAAAGCAACAAAACAGTTACATTTTGAAAAGTAGGGGTGTGTGAGACCTCAACGATCTTGTGTACGCTTGTTAAAACATTTTTATGCCTTATGCTGAGATTTGGTAGCTTTCTTAAGAAGCTCACCAATCGAAACGAGTGCAAAAATCATCGACTCATGAATGAAAACTTTGTTTCAAAAAGTGCAAGACAGTTCCAACTATTCATCTGAAGAATGAGGTACTCTTGACTACAAGTACAAAATTGAAAATAAACTTGATTTGCCTGCAGACATAAGAAGCATATGGCCCATACATGTCAAACCTCTATCTCTTACCATCTCTCAGATCTGTGCGTTCATACGGACAGATACGGATATTGTGCAAGGCTGCAGGTTCGGGCCTGATAAACGTTTCGGCTTGCGTTTTGTATTCCATCAAACTGAACCAAGAACCGGACTTTCTGAATTGTTAACATCTCAAAACGAACCCCTTTGCTTGGAACCTGGATTTTTCAGTACCTATAAAACTATCACAATTTATTGACTGCACAAAAAATAGTGTTAAAGTGCTAAAGCTTAGCATTTTCATTTCAAAAACCACAACCAAGCTCGGCATTTTACGATTTTGAAAGAAATAAGAGCATAATTCTAGTTGGGCCAAAACAAATCATTGTATTTAAAGTAAGGCTAACTTCTAGTTAAACGACCGGGCCATGATAGAGAAGTTTTTTAATCATATTATGAAATTGGTCCATTCAGGTATTGGTGAATGTTTTTTATAGCTTTTTTAGCTGGACGCTTCCTTATCATCAATTATATGTCTTAATGACTCCACGATTCAAGATTCCTTTAACCATCTTCATATCAGAACCTTAGGTTTAATAAGTAAAATAACCGGTCTGAGAGCTGAACCTTAGTAGACTTTCCAAAGGTTCGAACTCCCGGAACGAATTCGTTTACGTACCGTAATTCTTGAAGGTTCGTCTACAAACGTTTCCTTGTGAGACTGGACAATTGGCCAACTAATAAGTTAAGTTCAACTAATAAGTTCAAAGATTGATTTTCCATTTTAAAAAAAAAATCTAGGAGTTCATGCCTGATTTGCATCCATTGTTAGAGCAGCTCTTCTCTTGCCACCCTCAATGGACTTGTGCGTGCATTCGTCGCATTTACACGACCATTAACCGTTTCATTTTGTTGATTGGCCATTAGCGGGTTCGCCTGTGTTTCTCAAGCGCTCAAACGAGCCAAAGGTGTCATCTTACCAAACGTCCCTTTCCTGCTAAATTCGATACGTTTGCTTGCCTGCGTCTGTGATAGAAACTGGTAGAGTGCAATTAGGCGTGCAGACCGTGCTGCTTCAATGAGTCATGCGCTCCACCAAGTCAATATATGTCAATTTGCACGCATTGGCGGCTGCGAGCATTAGACACGCCACGCAAAAGTGAAATGCAAATATGCGCGCCTGCAGCTCGTGTGCAGCAAGGGTCCGCAGGGTTGCCTCTAATTAACTGCTGGAGTTACCCTTCCAGTTGTGTCCACAACTTCCTTGGACACTGATTAGCCCGGCGGGCACTTGTGCACGCACAAACGCTTCGCTCTCATTCTCATGCTCTCTTCTTTTTTGCTCTCTAATTAAAGTAACTCGCAGGCAAACAAGCAAATTACCTGGCCACGCCAAAGGCACCTTTGAACTTGCCACACGCAGCACGTGGAAGTTGTTTGTTATTAGTTTTTGTGCCAAAAATGAAGCTTTGCTGCCACCAATTAACGTAACCAAATGTAACCGCGTAAACAAGCATATTTCAATACGTACACATGTTTGTGTTGTGAGTCAAAGGAATATTTGAATAACAAAGGGATGTGGACTTTTAACGAAGATTTCTTTTTGTCCATTTTTCACATGCTACCGAAAAAAAGCATTAAAAATAAACAAAAATGCGAGACTCTTGAAATGCATTTCAATTTTCGTTCATATTAGTTACACTGCGTTTTGGAACTATGAAAGTTTGCTTCTATTCGACCCTTTTGCTAAAAATAGTTTTGTTTGATGGTCACATTCACAATGCTCAACCTTGCTCTCGCATTGAGTTTGAGTTTGAGAGCTGGTTCAGTGTTGCACATTTTAAAGACATTTCAGCTGCACAGCAAACACGCACTCAAAAAGAGACCAAATCTTCGCCTTAAATAGATCTGAGACTTCTTTTATAGTTCTAGAAATTATTTTTTAAAGATCGGAAAATACTTTCTAGTATGTGAGGAACACATAAATATAAGTAATAATTTCCTAAACTTAATCTTTTCTGCACTCAAGCTCGAAACCTCGCGCTTACTTTAACACTTGAGGCATCTTAGCGCATTTGAATATAAAGCACTCGCATATGTCACAGTCAAATATCTAGAGCTTAGGCAGCCGAATACAAGTTGTCCCTTTAATACTCAGGGTGCAGGTACTTCAACCGCTTGTGCGGTGTCTTTTTTATATATTTCATTTGTGTATTTTTATACTCTGTACCGTAGGTACATAGAGTATTATAAGTTTGTGCAAAAGTATGTAACATCCAGAAGGAAGCATCTCCGACCCCATAAAGTATATATATTCTTGATCAGCATCAACAGCCGAGTCGATATAGCCATGTCCGTCTGTCCGTCTGTCTGTCCGTATGAACGCACAGATCTCAGAGATGGTAAGAGATAGAGGATTGACGTGTACGGGACATATGCTTCTTATGTCTGCAGGCAGATCAAGTTTATTTTCAATTTTGGCCACGCCCCCTCCCGCCCCCGCAATTTAGAAAAAAGTCATATCTCCCACAGTTTTGAAGATAGATGGCTTGTTCCTTCTGGACATATTTAGTTATTAGAATAACTTATCGATCCGCCACAGGAATGAAGAAAATCGGATGAAAAAGACAAAATTTCTTGGTACAGAGTATGTTATAGTCGGGCTTGACCGACTTTCTTTCTTGTTTTGTTTAAGCTTGCGAAATGTTCTTTCCCAATTAATGGGCTTCTTACTATTTAAAGTCATCGTGCAATGCAAAAAGTGTGGGCGTCTTGGAACACCCGGAACAAGCCAAGCTGTTCTCGAGGGATACTCTGATTACTCCCGATCCTACGATCTTTTAGTTAATGTTTTAGTCACTTTTTTGGCTACTGTTTTGGGAACTGTGTGAGTCACTGTTTCGGTCACGGTTTTGGGCTCTGTTTTGGTCATTGTTATGGTCACTGTTTTAATAACAAGTTTTGTAACTGTTTCTGTCACTGTATTTGTCACTGTTTTAGTTCCTATTTTTGTCCCTGGTTTTGTCACTGTTACCCCGTTTATACACTGAAAGAATATCATGATAAATGACCCTAAAAGTATGTCATCATTATTTCCTTAAATAATTCTCAATTGTAATAAGTAACTGAGAGTCAGTTATGCCTGCGTCATACATAATCCACACGGTGCATTCACTAAGACTGACGGACTAATTGAAGGTATTCAAAATAAGTTAGAAGTCAGCCAACTATAAGAGAATTGTTTTCCTGAATTGGTAATATTATTAAGCATAGCATACTTTAAAGAGCATTTATCATGATAGCTTTGTTGTATATAAACAGGGTATGTTTAGCTCACTGTTTTAGTCACAACGTTGGTCACGGTCATGGCCACAGTTATGGCCACTGTCTTGGTCACTGTATTAGTTACCGGTTTAGTCACTGTTTCAGTTATTGGTTTTGTTAGTGGTATAGTCACTGTTACTGTCACTGGTTTGGTAGCAGTTTCGGCCACAGTTCCACTCAATGTTTTGGTCACTGTTATGGTGCCTATTTTGGTCATTGCTTTAATAACTGTTTTAGTCACCGTTGTAGTCACTGTTTCGGTCACTGTTTAGCTCGATGTTTTGGTCACTGTCTTTGTCACTGCTTTGGACATTGCTTCACGGTTCCCTGTCACTGTTTTACTGTTGGAATCTTTATCCCTTATCATCTCTAGGATCAGTTTAGTCATATGGACGAACATTACCAAATCGACTCTGCTGTTGAAGCTGATCAACACTATACATACTTCTAGTTACATACTTGTGTTCCTTTGGCAAAGAGTATAAAAACACAGAGTTTCTAAAATTAAGAGAGTGTACAAATACAACAAGAAAGAAAGTCGGTCAAGCCCGACCATAACATACTCTGTACCAAGAAAATTTGTCTTTTGATCATAACTCGAAAACCGTTCTTCCGATCTTCTTCATTCCTTTGGCGGATCGATAAGTTATCCTAATAACTAAATATGTCCAGAGGGAACAAGCCATCTATCTTCAAAACTGTGGGAGATATGACGTTTTTTCTAAATTGCGGGGGTGGGAGGGGGCGTGGCCAAAATTGAAAATAAACTTGATCTGCCTGCAGACATAAGAAGCATATGTCCCATACATGTCAAACCTCTATCTCTTACCATCTCTGAGATCTGTGCGTTCATACGGACAGACAGACGGACGGACAGACGGACATGGCTATATCGACTCGGCTGTTGATGCTGATCAAGAATATATATACTTTAAGGGGTCGGAGATGCTTCCTTCTGCCTGTTACATACTTTTGCACAAACTTATAATACTCTGTGTACCTACGGTACAGAGTATAAAAATATTCATTTTCTGAAATTTAAAAAAAAAATACATTTTTTTTGAGTGTGGCTGCCTTAGCTCCATGTTGTTCTTAGGCATTTTCAACAGCTCCCCCTAAATTAAGGTAATGAAAAGGGTAAATGCCAAGCCAGAAAAAACAACATTCACAAAAAGTTAACGCAACAGTTTTGCCCCCACAATTGCATACCAAATTTGTTCTCGAAACTTTTGTTGTTTTATGTTGGTGGAACAACAACAAACAAATATGGTAAATATTTAAAGTACTACTTGCTGTGGTGAAAAAAAAAACACACCGGTAGCGACCACGTGTCCTCGGAGAATCGGAAAAGTAGTTAAATATCCAAGCAACTGCAATTTGGGTTCAACAAAAAGCCTTTTCTAGTTCTCTTTTTTGTTTTGTTTTGTGCTATTGATTTTGCTGTACAATTTGTGCAAAGTTCTTGTAGATGTAACCTAGAAAGAAGTCGTGGCCATAAATAACGAAAATGTAACTCACAACAGTCGAAACAAGGCTGCCTGTCGTTGCTGTTGCCTTTTTTTTGCAGCGCCTGCAGGTTTTATTAGAGGCCCCAAAGAGGGAAACGAATTTTGGGCAGCCAGAGTCGTTGGGCTAGACAAACGTAAAGTAAACAACAACAACAGCAACAATATAACACAAATTGTGGAAAATGTTGTAAAAGTGGCCAGCTTTTCAACCAGCTCCGAGCCGAGGGGTGGGAGGGCTGATTCGTCTTTTCCTTTTTTTTTAATTAATTGCCAAACAGCAGAGGCAGACAAAAAACGAATGCCAGGCCAAACACTTGTGGCCCAGGCTCGACTTCTCCGTCCGGAAGGAAGTCGGCAAAGATTGGGCACACACACACACACACTCTCGCGCAGGCTGTTGCCGTTTTGTAGCATACTTTTGTGAGACTTGTAAACTTGGTCGTCCTGCTGTTGTTTTTGTTGTTATTTTCTCACTTCCTTGCTGATTGCCGGCAACATATTTCGCAAATTGCTGTCAAAGTGTTAAGGAAGTTGACTGTGGGACCTGAACCCTGGTGAACTAAAACTGAGTGCGGAGTCGTGCGCCTGTGCCCTGTATGGAGTCTCGTCTCTAATTGCAGACCGCAGCAACAAAAACAGTTTTCGAGATGAATTGCTAATGGTCTTCGGTGTTTTTCGGGCGTACAATGCGTATAATAATACATATTATAATCATGAGGCTTCTGGTTAGCCCAGTGCCTCACAGTCTCAAGTGTCAGGCTACTTGAATGATGGCGCGGCTTAAGGTCTGATGAAGATGCATTGTGTGAAAGTTTCCCATTTCAGTTTCGGGCGTAGAGTTTCACGTGAAACCTTTTCCCTACCTGCAGCGGGAAATGCACAATGGACCCACACACACACACACTCTCACACATTTTTCAATTAGCAAGGTAGTCCGGCCAACTGACTTGAGAATTACTCGGAACTACCAAGACAAGCAGCAACTTTTTGCGGCTTTGGGCATGCAATTAACAGCATCACGTGACCTGCAATCCAAGTTGCAACATTGAGTGGCATGAGAAATGAGGCACAGTCCAAATTGACTTTTGGACTAGGCGCATCATTAATTTACTCAAACCAAGAAAAGGGAAAATAACAAACTCGAATTGAAATTGACTTTGGTTTGCTGCCTGGAGTTCGAACTGAAACCAAATGAAAATAATAAAAATGTAATTAACGCCCAGGCCATAGACAAAGCGTTAGAGGAGGGGCATGGCCAAAGTTTTTTTTTCTTCTTGTTCTTTTTTTCTTTGGGGTCCGATTGGCTCATTTCTTATACAATTAAGTGGCCACCACTGGCACAATGCTGCCCGCCCTTCTTCGACTTTGTCTATGCCTGTCATGAATCTCATGGCGAGGTCGTTGTAGGCGTGGCTGGTTTGTTGTTGTTGTTGCTTATCTGATTATGCGGATGGCTGGGTCGCAGCAGCAGCAGCAGCAGCTCCTTAAGGGACGCTCTGACGAGGATGACACGTCAGCGACAGCTCCATGGAGAGTTCAAAAGTTTAATTACCATCCACAGTAATCAGTGTGTTTTTTGGGGGGGATTAAAAGAATGAAGTATATAAAAATAGCATGAAAGACCAAGAGGGAAAATAAATAATACGGCCTGCGTTTTGGTTGACTCATGAGCATTTTCAAATACTCTTTCTATAAAAAAAAAAATTGGTTTTGTATTACAAACTGCTAACAGTTTTTATACAGAAGAAATTCAGTCGGGAGACTATTTTCATGATGTTTGATGAGTGTAACAACCACGGAGCGTATTCTTTTCATTCTATTCAGTAATCCGACATATCTTTGCTGTTTATTTCTGTGAAGAAGACCGCACATTTAAAGTTTATAAAGATATCAAAGCTATTCAAATGTTTTCTAATTCAATTTCGTAAGTGTGCAAAATGTCAAAATATTCCGAAATTTGAAAACGAATTCAGTACTTCATAAAATGTAATAATGTTATGCAGTGACCCACTGAACCGATCCAAAACCGCGGTTCAGATAGCTTCAAAAAACATTTAAAGAACCGATACGGCGGCTTAAAATCTGTTTGAATCACAGAACCGAATATACATTATCGTACTTAAATCAAGCACATTTTGTGCTAACAATAAGAGGGTACGCTCTTTTCTTAGTTCAAGAACCAAATATCTACATGTACTTCTAGCTCCACAAAGTGTGCAATTTATTTTAAAGTGAATCTGTTCTTAAAATCTCCAACTGGTCTGCACACTCTACTTATGCAGTGAATGTATGTGTCTGACCCACTGTAATACCATTTTGGTTTTTGGAGATTTTATGGCCCTTGGATTTTTCCAGCATTCTTTTGTTCAATTCCTCATTGCAAGATCAAATTGTAAAGAGCTTTATACTTTTTTTGACTTTAACAAAGAGACTAGTTTAATTTTAATTCGAGAATGTATTTTAGTTGACTTCAGATAATATTAAGAAACATTTTGTGTACTTATGTTAAGTGTTAATTGGGTTTGTTCTAAAGCTATAAATGTTAAGCCACACTTGTCAAATATCTCTGAAAGACACGATATTATGGTGCTATAGCCAAACATATATCTCTGACATGAAACTTTTGCCATCACATATAACACAGCAGTCAACTTTATGGCCTGGCCTTTTCCCAAAATGAAATACCAAATTTTTATTCGATACACTCAATTAAATTTATCCATAAACCTAATCTAAGAACTTTGAAAGATGATTACATGAAATTATTTTAAAATTGAACATATCAAATATCTCAACTTCGTTTATGTGGCAGACAAAGGTGCGAGTTAAAACAACATTGCAGTATCTTCAATGTGGCTAACATAATATTTCTAGGCCTTTGAATGGTTAAAAAGTGCGGTAATGAGGATGAGACCCTCCTCTACCCTTTCTTCATATAAAGCAGAGGTTGTCTTCAATCAATAAAAACGCAAGCATCGAGGGAATTGACAACCGCAACCATTAATGTTAACACATTTATTTCATTGTTATCCATTCTCTCATAAACAATTCTTCCATTTTTCTGTCGATTAGATTTTTGGTTTTTGGACCCATTCAATTTATTTTGGAAACGCTTTGGGTTCATTTAGAATTTTGATAGTTGATTAATTTAAACCAATGATTGCCGAACCAAACCGAATCGTACATATATTTTATAATTATTTTTTTATAAATCATTTGAATTATTTTAACGACCTATTTCAGGTATGTTAAGATGTTACTTCTGTCTATCTTTACGGCAAATTTTTGGATAAAATATGTTAGACGATTTCTAATTCGAGAGTAACTAAAATGGGCAATTCCATAATGCATCCGCACTCTTACCTGGGAGCGGGGCAGAGCTTATGAACTTTGCGCCACCAAAAGCAACACTTTGCTAAGCTGTTGGTGTTGAGGGAACAGCAGAGGGCAACGCAGAAAAATTGTCTAAATGTGGCATCCCTGTTAGTCTTAGTACATAGGATGTAAATATAGTTTCGGTGGGGGGAAGGCTTAACCACCCAAATACTGGTTGCAGCTTTCGATGGTGAAGATGAACAAGGTTCCGAGGGAAAGAAAGTGTATGGAAGGGTTTGAGATCTTGAGGATCTCCCAGTGTGCAACAATCGAAAATTTCGAATATCCTTATAACTAGCCTTCGTTCTTCTGATAAAAAGATGTCTCAATTTTGAACGAAAGTTGAAGTACAAAACTGTCAACACTCTAACAATCTATGAAACCAGCTCTGGGTAGAGCACTAATAAATTCCGTACTGATTCGTAGAACCGCCTCAGCTTAAGCAATTTGTCACACATATTGCAGCCTGGTCAAAGCTCTGTAGAGTATTTTGCAGCACGTTCGAATAATTTTGCAACATGGTCAAAAACATCGAAAAGAAACCAAACATGCTCGGAATGTTCCCTTTTGTTTGGTCCATTTCCCTTGCAGTGCGATGAGGGGGAGAGGTGTTCCATCCCCAGAGGCTTCCGGTGGAGAACTAAAGTTTATGAAAAACAAAACAATGAGCTGCCATGTAAAACTGCCAGCCTTGCGGAGCGACCAAACAAATTTTTCGCTCAGTGCAGACAAAAGGGTCCGTGCTGGCCCTCAGGGGAACTGTGCCCAGCCCAGCCAGAGATGGGGAGCCCAGATACTTACATGTTGGTACAAAGCAGCTAATGGTCGAGGTGGTGGACCGACCAGGCAGCAAAGTGGCGAGTGTGTGGCACCAGATAAGCTCCCTTGGCTTGGGCCAATAGATTGAAGCTACTTGCTGTCCACTTAAGATATACAAAAGCTAAAAAAAAGACCCTGAGTAGAGGAACGGGGGGGGCAAAGTAAATTGATAAATGGATGCAAATGATTGAAAAACGACAAAACAGAATGGGGGATGGAACATCAAAGTTGAGGTGCATTCCACGCGCCATGTGGTGCCGCCCACTCCTCCTCCATGTCCATTTGGAAGGTGCTGACCCCAAAAAAATGAAAAACGAGGAGGAAGAGTTTAATTTCCAATCAATTGAATAGGCCAGCGTATACAAGACCTGCGGTGGCTTTTTATTGCACACTAAAAATGATGCACGGCGGCGGCTGCACTACGTCCATGTCCATCTCTGACCCGCCTTGGCGTGCAATTGTTTTGTTTGCTTTTATGTCTGCCACGCAAAACCAACACCGCAGCAGAAGGCGGCGGATGCACAGGCAGGAGGAGCGGGAATTGTATCGCAAGAATAACAAAACCAGCGACGACGTCGAATGTTGAGTGCGGCAAATGCGGAGTGGATTTTATTGAGACACAGACGAGGGCGGGGGCGGGGGCGGAGGAGCAGGCGGAAACTGACGGCTTCGATGACGTTGATGAATTTCTATTTACTTTGTTTAATTTGTGTTTTTATTTGCCATTCGCCATGGCACTCCAATGGCGGGGCATCGCATCGCAGGAGAATGAGTATTGCGTGCAATTAACGTAAAGTGCTTCACTGTACTTTTACGAGTGGCAACCGGGAGCGGGGGTGGGGCTTTAAGCTGCAATTACCGTTCGCCTGTTGCCCATTAAATTGATTTTGACGCCGGTCCCAGCGAACAGACCCCTTCCTCCCTCCCCCATCGACAGCTGCAATTAGTTGGGATGTGCGTGCCGCCGGTTGCACCAGCAATATGTGCTAAGTACACAATCTCGGTCGGTCCCTGGGTCAGTAAATCCCTGAATAACTCTCATTTTCCTGTTTTATTTCTACTTGCCTCTCAGTTTTGCTGTCTTCGGCGTGTGATTAACTACTGCCAAGTGTTTTCCCTTTCCTAGATTTTCATTTCAAATAAATTTTCTTCATTTTCCCCGGCAATTCTAACATTAAATGTTTGCTTTAATTCTAGCTTGTTTGACTGTTTAGAGCAAAAATAAAATGCGAATAAATGGAAAGACACCAAGTCACTCGAAAGGAAATATGAATCTGCTCAGGCATTAGTCTCAAGCCTTAGATGCATCTGCTGTGTGTTGGTGACCAACAGGGAAATGTCGGAGTGATAGTCAACTGATAGACATTTTTTGGTTCAGCTTTCCAGAAATGAATTTTCAGACTCAAACGATGTGGTCTTATAAAAGAAGCAGCGATAAGGTATTTCTCACACCGGGAACCGCATCCTTTTTCCAAATAAAAGAGAGGAAAGGCAATGCAAATCTGACACATCCGCTTACCTTTACTGTCTATTGGCTACAGTTGCCAGTTTTGAGGCCCTGAAAAGGATGCTCAAACATTGGCATTCGGATTTCATTTTAAGATTTACACTCAGAGAAAAAAAATAAGAGAATTTCATACTTGGATCTAGAATGTTCGATATCAGCAGTTCGATAAGAATGAATATTCTTAATCCAAGAGTGAAATTCTTGATCCAAGTATGAATTTTTGATACCGTTTTTCTTGATCCAAGAGCTTCCACCTACGAATCATTCTCATATCAAGCAGAATAGTTCTTGAATCAAGTGCTTAACATACTCAAATTCAAGATTGCTCATTCTTGAATCAAGAGCATACATCATTGTCATGAACCGAGTATGTTATTCCTATTACCAATAGCTCATCAGATTCAAGAGTAAAATTGATTCCTCTTAAATCAAGAGCTTCTCAGATTCCAATCAAACAACAATTTAAAATCAGTTGTGTTTTCCATTTTGTTTGAAAACTAATTGCTAAACCATGTTGCAGGTTTTAGCCGGCTCGAGGAATACATAGCACCTCAAAGCAGCATCAGTCTTTGCCTGTCAACTGCCATAACTGGTTGGGAATTCCAAAGCAACATGAGTGCAAAAATCGTTTGCGCTCTCCGCTCGTTAGCTTCCCCACACAACTGAGAGAGAGAGCTCAACGCTGTGTTCTCTCAAATGTGCTTGCTCTCCTCTCTGTTTCTTTACCGCTTGCTTAAATACACTATACTGAGAACGAACTTAGCTTGATTTCAAGAGCGAAATACTTGAAAATTAAAGAGCGAATAAAAATTGTTTCAAAAGCGTTTGCTCTTAAGTTATTCGTTCTATTTTTTTCTGGGCGTAGGTCCATTTACAATCCAAGAGACTGTGATGAGCTGGGCTTGGACTTTTGGTTAGGTTAGGTCTAATAGGTGAAGCAGAGGGTAATGCTCATTGTCAGGTTCTCTGTCTAAACCATCTTGGGGAGTCCCAAGAAGTGCGAGGCAGTCGCAAGGATGGTATTGGATGCCTTCTATCTCCTACTCAATTTCACAACTATGACAGAGGTCATGTTGTGCCGGGCATCCTGATGGGGATGTATCACACCTGGCCATCGAAATTATAGTTTTAAATATCGTCAAATATATTGATACAGATATTTTTGAAATATTCTGCAATCCGAGTGCAAACTGTTTAAGGGTCCAACAAGTAGGGAAATCAGAAACGGCTTGGAAGGATCTAAGATCTTAGATTTCTACTTTTACATGAAAGCTTATATTGTCTCAACAAATAGGACAACCACTGCAACGTAATACAAGATCGTGTGAAAATACAAATAAGGCAATAGTTCATCAATCTTCTAGAGATGAGAGATTCAGCAGGTCACACCTAAGTATAAGCATGATGGGGCCAAGGATCAGACAAGTTGGGTGGAAGAAGTGCAGGTTGTTTTATGAACTGCAAAAGATGCCAATCAATTGAATAAGACTAAAGTTTGGAATTGCTCTTGACAAAGCCAAGCTTCGACTCAATTAAAAATATAAGCAGCAATTTTATAATTTACTTGTTTCTTGATCCTTTTCAACTTGGGCAAAATAAGGAATGTCAAGGAAATTATTCGTCATTTCCTGCATGTCATATGGAGTGTATAATTTGATTTCGGAACTTCGCTAGTTGAAAGGTGATCTGGCTTTGAGTGCCGTAAAACTCAAGCTTGTACCTAAAATTCATCTCAGCTTGAACTAAATCTTCCCTCGATTCTAGTTTGCTGCACATTTTGAATATGGTCAAAAATTTAATGTGGCACATCAACACGTTGTAAAAATGTTCCCTTGGCCGGCAACAGTAAGCACCGAGTGGCAAAATTTCAAATTAAAAGTGAACATTATGCAAATTTTGTCTATGGTCGTCGTCGCGGTTCGCTGGCTGGCCAAACAATCAGCCCATCCACCAAAAGAAGATTCCGATTCAGGTTCCCTGCTCTCGGCTCTTGTTCTTGACTTCGGGGCGGGAGTGGAGCAGAAGCAGGAGCTGGAGCGGTAGCAGGAGTGTAGCATTATATGGGTGTCACCTACCCCTAGGGCTATAGTCATGAGATGGCAAACTTTTTATGCAAATTAAATGTCTGCTGCTGATGGGCGTGCGTTCTGTTTGCTTAAAGGAAGCAGTCGCTGTGGCAGAGTCAGTCGAACAAAAAAATTTAAAAGCGAAAAACTTATTTTAATGAATTTTTAGCCGCAATGCTGAGCGTTTTCGAATAGTGTGTCTGTGTGTGTGTCTGTTTGCTTAATTAAAGCGTGCGAGCTGCTCCTGATGCTCCGGATTCTGTTTATTTGCCTTTCAGCAGGCGGCGCTTCATCATCATTAGAACTGAGCGCCACGGGTAAAAAAAAATAGTGGAAAATCAAAATAAATAGCAGAACAAAGCGCCAGCAGCTGGAAACTGTTGGCTGATGCCTCCACATGGGGCATGGGCCGTATAAAGTTGATGAAGATTCCGGCTGGAGCTTTAACCAAAACTATGGCAACAAGAGCAAATTATAAGTTTTAGCCCACCTTCTTCTATTTTTTATACCCTGTAGCCAAAGCTACGAGGGGTAGCATGAGTTTGAGAAACTGATGATGAATGAGAAATCGCTTCTAAATGTACCAATAGTACATATCTTGTGAGAAGGATTCTCTGCATCTGCATCTTAGCGCACAGGACCATCCAGCGCTCGCGAGAGAGACAGCAACCAAAGAGAACGAACTCGGATAAAAGTATGAAATTTGTGTTATTCTGCTATTTCCCTAGTAAACATTGTAACGCCCAGGGTATACTACAGTCGGACTTGACCGACCTTCTTGTGTTTTTTTTGTTGTGGTCCTATTTTTAGTCAAAGTAAATCTTGTTTGTTGTTGCGGCCGTTGTTGGCTGGCTGCTAAAAATTTATGCGCCCTGTTGTTGTTATTATTATATTCCTGCTTCCGCTGCGCCTACAGCGAACCCAACAGCAGAGGGCGAGGCAGAGGCAGCGGCAGCAACAGTACCAAAGTTGCGCCACGCTGTGGCACAACAAAACACAAGCAACAGGCTGCGAGGGTGGGTGGGCGGAGGGCGCCGGAGCTTGCCAATCTCCAAAGTTTCACTGCTCAAGTGCACTCGTGGCAGTTGCTGCTGTTGCTGGAGTTGCTGCCACTACAGTTGTTGCGTTCCTTTTTGGTTTTGTTGCTGCCGTTGCGGCTGCATTTAATTTGATTGCATTTTATTTAGTCTCCGAAAGAGGCGCCTCCACTCGCCGCGAAATTAATTCTACTTGATACACAATTTTTATCTACTTGGCCCCGGACCCAACAACTGCCACAACAACTGCCGCATTCTGTGGCCAGTTGTTGCATGTGGCTTGTGTTGTGCTACCCGAGTTGATTAAGCGTCAATTTATTAGTTATTCCATTGGCCTAGTCCTGGTCCAGAACGCTGCCTGGGCTGCTTTCAACGCTCGGTTGAAATATTTTTCATTTCTGTTGGAAAACAAACAACAAACCGCATTTAGCACTCATGAATCGCTCGGATGCGGGAGTTGTTTGTGAGTTATGGTTCTAAATATTTTTTGTTCTTCTTGTTGTTGTTGTTGTTTTTGGTAGGACGCAGCCAGCCATTTGCAATGGGGCGGAAAGTTATGGGACGATTCGTGTGGGCATATATATGGCTCATATAGTTTCTAGTTTTGCTCTTTATTGATTTAATGCCTGTTCTGTTTGGTTGGCTGATAGAGCAGAGAGAGATATATTACGAGTGGGATGAGTACTGAGGAAAGTAGTTTTATGGGTAGTTTTATCTGATTTTTTTGAAATTGTTGTATTCTATTGTGCGTTTTTCAACCAAATCAGCTTGTAAACTAATTCCTTACTGTGGTACAATTAAGTGCTCAATTCCATGATACAATCTACCGCTTGACGAATGAGAAAAGTGCGCCATACCTTTACCATTTTAATCAAGCCGATATTATGATAGAAAAGATTTTTCATTGTCGTAGTCTGTAAGTAAAGCCTTTCTGAAAATTTAATAAAAATCGGTTACAATCTAATAAAAATAAAACAATACATTTACATTTGAAAGTACGATGTGTCGGTTTCACACATATCCCGAAGTTATTAGCTCGGTAAACCAGTCACCTGACATCTTCAAAATTTATAGTGCATCTAAGCGACCTTAAGTCGCTCTGCTTGTGTTACTCCTATATTCACACATGAAAAAGGAACCCACAGCTTAAAATCGAACCCGGAACAAGTTTGACACGCTTATTCGCGCCTAGATACTTTAAAGCTGCCGCCAATAACTTGAAAAGGTGACCGGGCGTGAAATTTTCAAATTCATTAGATGTCTCGAGGCAGGATCGAACCCATGTTCTCTTGCACAGCACGCACACTCACAACTCGCAGCGTAACACCCGGCCACACGAGTTCACTCTATAGCAGGTTTTATACAGTTCATGTATTATGTGTAGCTTAAACTTTATATGAAAGCAAACTCTCCGATTCTAAGTAGAACAGTTCTGAATACCTACACAGCAGAAAAAACCTGCTTATCATTACCCTGATCAAAAACCAATATATAACCAGTTTTGAGAATCTCATTTTTGAGAAGATACAAAAGAAAAATTAAAAAATTATAAAATGAGATTAAAAAAAAAATACTAACAATGAGATAGATTTATCTAAAGGTTAAGTGAGAACAATCTTAATCCAAGATTGTGGAATTAAGATTTAAATTGAAATTATAATCTTGGGTTGAGATTTTCACTGCTTTGTTAATTTTTGTTACAGTTTCATCTCGGTTTCGAGACTATAAACTTGATTATAAAAATGCTTTTTGTTCAGTGTATTCAATTAGACGAGCGACTTCCAAAATGTGCCATGGTGCAATGAACAAACAGGCCATTCTAATCGATATTCGTTGAATGCAAAATGTTTAAGGTTCGATTCCCAGACCAGTTCAACTAAAATTGATCTTTCTTTTTTCTAAAGACCTAAAATGAACCAAGGCGTTGTGTTTTTATGGAAATGTCTCTGGTTCGATGGGGATTATGGGCAGAGCAGCAAACAGCACATAGATATATAGAAAGATAGATAGATGGTTAAATTCTATATTTTAGTTTAAGTCAAATTGTTTACTTATTTTAACCAGGGCTGCAAACCCAAAAAAATTTCGTGGATCTCCGGCTCGCGGGTTCAAACCAAAATTTACCAATGGTTCAGGTTCAGAATTTGGAGGTTCAAGGTTTTTGGGCCAAGGTTTTGGTTCGATCCTTGGTTCCGCCAAGCTTTATACACGTTTATATATTTAGCGACCTAAAACCGACAAAAACTGTTAGGGAATTGTCTCGATTTTGAGTTGGGATGGGAATATTACAAAGTGAAAAAAAAGTGTTTCGACTTTTATACAGAATATTGCGACAGCCCTTAAAGTAAAGTGCAATTTCGTAGTCCACATCCGAAAAGTGTTTCCACAGTAATGTGGATAATTCCATCAGGATAACAGAAGAAGTCACTGGGAAATAGTTCAAATCGATCATTTTTGTTGAACCGAACCGAAATTTTGGGTTCGGAACGGGTTCAGGTTCAGCTTTAATACCATAATAGGTTCGGTTCATATTTTTTTGTAAAAAAATGGATACCGCCCTGACTAATTTTGAAAGTTAAAGCTTATGCTCCCGTTTTAGTTTTGCAATTGGTTTTACTGAACTTCAAACTTTGCGTTTAGTTAAGTTTTAGTCACGATTACTTCTTAGCGCTTCAAGTGCTGTTTGATATATATTTATAATGCTTATCACACACCAACAATTCAATTAGAATGTATTTACCCAACATTGAAGATAAGATTTAGAAAAATTCTAAATAATGCTAACAACATGTAACAACTTGTTGATAACCATTCATTTTATTCCGTTTCAATTTATGTTTTGATATAATGTTAACTTGGCAAACACATTCATTTTTACATAAATATCATACCCCAGGTACCATTGGTACACGGTATAATAAGCTCTTCTGTTTGTAGAGATTACTTCAATATATTCATGGGTTTTTAGGGATCATCTCTTCTCATAACGCTGCACTTTACGGCACACGTTCAACTGGATGTGCACTACTTTTTTGGCAGGCCAACATCTGTGGCCAGCTGGCAAAAGTTTTGACACCTTTTTTTTGGGTTTCTTTGCCATCTACCACTTGCCAGCCACAGACTGTCATAATGCGACTTGTAGAGTGGAGGTCACGACATGACCGCAAAGGAGTTGCAGCAGCAAATGGGAATCAGGATTTATGTGACCCGTTTATGGGGCAACTGCTGTCGGCGCAAAAGTGCATAATTGGCAATGCTGCCGCAGACACAGATTTATGCAGCCGGCGCAAGGCTTGCAGCTGCAATTGAAGCCGGAGGGGCCGTAGGCACAATTAGCGCGTTGCCACTTGTGCCTAATGACCCTGTTAGACACGGATGCTTTACAGTAAGCCCGCAGTGGGGTGGGTAGGGTGCGGGTCAGCCCACGCACTGGGCGCCAATAAATATGAGATTCTATGTTCTGGCTCATGTCGCCCAAGTGTATTGTACTCCATTGCCCGGGCCCTTGCGGCTGGATCGTTGCCATGGCAAATCATGCTGTCTAAACTTGTATTTATTAGACAATGCGCCACAGGGCGTATGTGTAATATGCCATTAGATGCATTCCAATCCACCATGACAGACAGCCAATGGCCAGAGCATGCCGCGGAGTGTGTGGGTGAATTGGATTAGCGCAAAGATTTCAGTGGAAACGGTTCTATTGAACCCGAACCCGAACCCGTTTAAAGTGCTCACATTATCATATCTTAGGGCAAACTCCTTGCGCAAAAAAAAGCGCAGAATCCAATAAAAATAATCAAGCCAGAGACGGCGGGCAGAGTGTGCCATAAAACAGAGCCAAGCGAACGAGAAAATACAAAAGGGAAAAAAGTTAAAATAATAGCAGCTTTGTCTGCTGCATATTTTTGGTTCTAAAAACAAAACCGTCTTTGCATACAACGAAAGGTCGACTGAACGAGTGTGCTACTGTGTGTGTGTGTGTGTGTGTGTGTGTGTGTGTGTGGCACTCAATTTATTTACAAAGCGGGACGCTCAGTCAGTGCTCCTCCTCGGTGGCAATGTAACAAAAGTATAACAATAGGGAGGCAGGCAGCAGGGCGTGGCCTTAACTGTAGATAGCTGCATGCTGAGAGGTTGGCAGAGTTTTGCTGCGCTGGCTGCTCGCAAAGTAGCTGTAGGGTTATTGCAGTTGCTGTTGTTTTTTATGCTGCTGCTGCAACAACAATAACAGCCAACACTCAATCGCACATACTAACCAAGCGTTCAATAAGCAAATAACATGTCAAGTTTCATTATGCCAAGCTCATTCGTTTGGATAACCCCACGGCACCGTGGTCTGGCGTCCCGAGGAATCTTGAAGGACAACGAAAACATGAAAGTCTGTCCGTTACACTTGTTTAGTATCTCATTTGAGAAAGTTTTATGAGATGAGTTTTCAGTCAATTGGATGATAAACAGTTTTTACGTTTTACCGCAATCGAGAAAATACGTGTTCAATTGTTCAATGTTCCATTTGCTTACAAGCCGAATTTCCACAAAATCGGATGGAAAATTAATCTTTTTAGGGCATTTTCATTAAGTTTGAAAAGGATTTTTTCCAATTTCCTTTCAAATGACGAACTGAACGAAGGTCTATGCCAAATCTAAAATAAATATGGAAAATATACGCCCAGCATAAATTTGGATGCTGCAGTAGCAGCAGAATACAGCGCTGCTACTGCGT
The DNA here is from genome assembly GCA_035044985.1 of Lordiphosa fenestrarum. Classification (NCBI taxonomy): domain Eukaryota; kingdom Metazoa; phylum Arthropoda; class Insecta; order Diptera; family Drosophilidae; genus Lordiphosa; species Lordiphosa fenestrarum. Next base: position 120,291 of record JAWNNO010003625.1, read on the forward strand.
TGCAGCAGCGAACAGTCTTTTGATCATAACTCGACAACCGTTTTTCTGATCTTTACCATAAGTTATCCTCATACCTAAATATGTCTAGAAGGAACAAACCATCTATCTCTAAAACTGTGGGAGATATGATGTTTTTTTCTAAATTGTGGTGGCGGGAGGGGGCGTGGCCAAAAATTTAAAATAAACTTGATCTGCCTACAAACCTCTATCTCTGAGATCTGTGCGTTTATACGGTCAGACAGACGGACATGACTCGGCTGTTAATGCTGATCAAGAATATATATACTTTTTTGGGTCGGAGAGGATTCCTTGTGGCTGTTACATACTTTTGCACAAGCTTAAAATACGCCATGTACCTACGAAACAGAGTATAATAGTTTCCATAATTCAATATTCCAGATTCCATAATCACATTTTTCGACACAACCCGAACCACTGTTCTTATGCCAGGCACCGTCGACTCTAAGTGATGCGCTGTTGGTACGCGGTTGAACTAACTAACAGTCACGGCAGAGGCAACAGCATCGTTTTTATCAGTCAACCTGCGCCCTCTGGCCATTGTCCAAGCCCCAGTCAGGCCATCCGCCATCTCTATCTCCCCTGCACCATCTATCTATGTATCTGTCTGTCTCCCCAGCCCCAGCTCCTGCCCCTGGACCGCTCTGTGTGTTTGCTAAAATGGCTGGCAATTTAGAATTTATGGCAGCTGCATGATTTGTATGATATGAGCGTAAGCAGTTTGCTCTCACGTACCCAAGCGGCGCAGGGTATGGGGGGCAGGAAGTGGGAGCAAAAAGGGTTGCGTCTTTGTCTTTGTCTCTGCCCCAGGCAACGGCACATTTGTCTAGTGGAACTTGCCCTGGCAAAATGTGATCATTTAATTTGAATTCGCGTCTGCCGTGACACCCAAGGCGGTGAGGGGGGGACAGCGGAGCTGCGGGGCGTGCTATTCATGGTTGCCCCGCTGCTCATTTGCATTTTATACCCAGCTTATGAAATTGGTTAATTTAATTCTCATGTTTTGCTTTGGCCAGAAGATGAAATGGTGGGCCTGCAATTGGATCATTAAAGTGCAGCCTGTCCTGCCTCCTCCTGCATCCGGCCAGCATCAGCTGTTGGCTGCTCTGGTTGTGTCATCGCATTATGCGCGTAAGCGTAAAACTTTCAATTATTTAAATTATGCCACATGAACAATGCCGCAGAAGCTGCGCCAACACAGACACATATGCCACCACCACCACAACAGCTGCAGGTTGCTGTCCCGCGTCTGCTTGCTGCTTGTTCCCAGTGTCGTTGTCTGCCATGTAACAAAATTGCCGCAAGTTAAACGCATGTCGACATCCTCGTTCCCGTTCCCATTCCCAGTCCCAGTCCCAGTCCCCCTATCCCCGGCAACTACCCACATAATTCATTCATATGATCAACGTGTTGCCTTACTAGCAGAGACACTGTCGGATGAGTGATGGCCCCAACATATCCACGCGTATCGACAACACAGCCATTGTGAAAATGTCACTTCATCCCATTTGGGAGAATCACTCTTTTATTTTCCTTCTCTGTTATTTATTGCGAATTTATATGACAACAACAAAAAATAGCACTCGAAGTGTGAGCAGAAAGTTGCGACTGGGGCGGGTATGCTCTGTTGTGGTTGAACCAATAAAAACCAGAAAACCAAAATATACTAGAAATTATTATCGAATCTTGAGAACGAGTAGAGGGTTTCCATTCCTTGCCTTAAGCCATTGGGAACACCACTCTAGCGAATCTAAATTTATGCATTCATTATGACACTGACATTTTCTTTTTGAAAGACCTTCTCAGAGTGTCAGTTTAGTGCAGGAGTCGGCAATGTGAACAGAGAAGTTGACAACTGAGTAAAAATGCATTAAGAGAGAGCTTTAAGCGCTTCACTTTATAAATATATTTTTACTCGAAAGCTTTAAAGCAGTGGCCGTCAAAGAACAGCATCTAACTTTGGCATTCGTATGTGTGAACAGCAACAAAAGCTCATTCATTTTGGTTTGCAGCAGTAACACCGACGAGTCGCGACGCAGCGAAACAAGCAGCACAGCGTCAGGCCGAAGCAACCCGACGAGTTTTTACTATGTGTGAGTGGACTGCGCTGCTTCTGAGAGTTTGCCTGTGCTTAGTAAAAAGGCGATGCTCTGGCAACTGATTTAAAGATCGTTTATTGAATGTTATTGATAGTTATTTATTTTTAATTATTTACAAATATTCATAAATGACATTTCATTTCAAAAATGTTTGTCAGATAGTCCATTATTCGAATAATGCCAACACTGCTCTGGTTTTAGGCCGAGCAAATCCCTAAGTCCTGATCCGTATACCAGAGCAATGTTCTCATAAACCAAAAACCACACAATAAATCGGTTCCATGTCGATCGGTTAATATGTAATTTTCCATTAAGAGCAGTGATATAACATTTGGTCCTTCGAGTCGGATTTCATCCTTATAAGCAGCCAACCAATTTGAAGACTTAAACATTTTGGAAACTTGTCTTCATTCTCGCCATTGAAAATAACACTCTTACTAAAGATTTAAGAGACCTTGTCAAATAACTTTAAACCACAATCTACCAAACAAGAATACAGACATCATCATCATCGTCCGCGTTCGGTAAGCCCTTTCTCTGACATCACAATTAAGCCATAACTCATCGGCTATTTGCAATATTCTGAGTTTTGTATTGCGTCAGTTGCTCAGTTACATGCCATTACAGCCATAAAAAGGGGCGGCTTACCATCGACAATGCAAGAAGTCAACAAAAAATGCCACACACGAGCAGCAGCAGCAGCAAAACGAAATAAACAAGTCACAGCAGCAGCAGCAGCGGGAACTGGATGGCATTGGTTGGTTGGGGGTACCCATGGTCTGCGTGTCAAAAAGATACAGATACATATTGCCATTCATTGCTGCGCTGCGCCGGCTCCTCTCGTTTCATATTCGCATGTATTTACTTTGTATCACTTGTCACTTTTTTATTATTATGGCGACTGCGGCGGGGGTGTCTGTGATTTTTTACGGCTCAGCTGTAGTCCGATTCAGATTCGGTTGCCGTTGTTGTCGCCTCCTTTATTATTATTATTATTGTATCATTCTTCATCAGCCTGATGGCCCATTCATTGTTGTGTGTTTATAAGGCGCACAAATATTTTTCATTATTGTGTTTGCTGCTGTCGCAGCTGTTGAAGGGATTAATTTCTTGATTTACCCAGGGCATATACCCGGCACGGTATTGTTCCCTTGCCGTTGGCATAGTCACCGGCAGCAGCTCTGCCCCAGCTCCCGCTCTCAATTTCAGATTCCTTCTGCTGCTGCTGTGCAATTGTGTGGAAACGTATTGAAAGTAAGTCCCCACTCATCTCCTCCCTGCAATCTAGTAGGAGAAATATGCTAATGGAGGGAGCCATCAGTCAGCGGCGAAATGAAATTCGTTTTATTTTCCCATCACTTCTTAACGTCAAACACTTTCCATGGCGAGGCGTGCTGGCTTCACGTCAACTACCTTGTATTTTTTCAAGGGATTATCGTTTCCCTTTCGTTTTTTTCCCTTTTCGCTTCCCTGTTATTATTGTTGGTGGAAATTGTATTAGATTTTCTCTTTGTTCTCGGTTAACGCGTTTTATTGTCCCTCTGCTGATACTCTGTTGTTACTTTTAAATTTCCATAGGATTATCCCGCAGATTTAATTTTAGTTGTATATTTGTTTTCCATTTGTTTGGTAATACCCAAAAAACGTGGCAAGTGGAAAAAAGGTTGTTATGCTTTGGAGCATTGGCCAAGGCACCAGCTTAAGCCTTTTGCACAATTACTTTAACATAAGCACGCATCAGGGGATTAAGTGTGTTCACTCGTTTTCTGTTCGCGTTGTGGAGGAGAAGCATGTCTAAGTCGAAGTGAATCTGATTTTCTTAGAATCCTCCTCTAACACCCATATTGATTAATTTAAAGTTAAGATTTTGTAGTAAAATTCACTAAAATTTACAATGAAGATTCCTGTTTAATTTCAAGTTTGCATTGACATATTTATGGCTAGGTAGCCACACTTAGGTAACTTCTGTGGAAGCTAAAGTAGTGTATCTCCATACCGAAGCTTTAATGACGCTTAGGTGCCCATGCAAAACTCCGTGTTTTCCAGATGTGGCTACTTGCTACCGGGACTTTCAAGCTCTTCTTTGTTCTTGTAAGTGACAACAATTGCAACGATACGTGTCGAGTTAAGTCACTATTCGAAAAGCCACAGATGCAGGTGCATTCAAATTGGATGCAACTTATTTGCTACCACTAGCCCCCATGATGCTATATATTGGATGTTATGAAAGTGAATATGTCTTCAGATTTATTGGCCAAACTAGCTAAAAGGCAGGACTACTAGATTGTCATGTATCATGTGTCAGTAAGTCAGTCTTACTTATTTTTCAGATTTTTTTGGGCAAATGTATCTGTGGTCAACCAACTAGTTCGTTCTTGAGTGTTATATAACAGAGTGAGGGGGCACTGGCAGGCTGTTAGGTTTTAGTATGTCAGTTAACTGGCAGTCTGTTTAGACTGAGTAAAATATCTGAGAATATTGACAGACTTCTCTGACCATATATGGACCCAGTCAACTGGCACCTACAAATATGGCAACCTGACCCTAAATAACAATTAGCACAGCTATTTATAAGATGAAAAATCTGCCCTTTACAAGTTTTAGGTACTGTGTGTTTAAGAAAATGTCCACTAGCTGGGTTTCAAACTGAGCTCCATCAACTTTAGATTAACACTTAAAATGTCAGCACACAATAAAAGACCATATGTCGCCTGTTAGGGATGTAACATGTTTCCCCTTTTACTGCCGAAAGCCCCACACAATAATTCACGTTTCGGCTTAACAAAATTGCCTTTAACACGCCAAGAAGCCCAAGGAGTGGTTTAAATTCCCATTTGTTCTATTAAAATAGCATTTTGCTTCCTCATAAAACGCCATTTAAGTCATAAAAAAAACATCATAAATTGATATATTACTGCAACAAAACGTTAAGTTAAAAAAAATGTTTGAATTGATTGTATAAATCAAAATATAAACTGCAATAAATTATGCAATTTGCATTTAAGAGTATAAAATAAATATCAAGCAATATAAGTGCATATAAATGCATATAAATAAATATGTGGAAACATGTCCACATAGACAATGGAATGTCAAACAAATGTGAAGCTAATTTGTCAGCTTGTTGATGTCAGACCAACTGACAGGCAGGCGACAGACGCCAGACAACAAGAGGCGGAGAGGGTCAGCCCGGAACAAGACCACAAAGCCATGAAGCCGTCACTCAATCTGATGAGCCAAACGAATTGAAATTTGTGTGCGAATGCAATGCAATTCACAATTAACTGAAAAATGATTCGCATTTCTGTTATGTTAATGCAGAGCAATTACGTATAATATTTATGGCCAAACCGCAAACTAATTTTATTTATAGAGGGTTTCCCATTTGCATATGTAAATATGGGCGTGGCTGACTTTGTGCTAATTAATTACTTAACAGGAAGAACAGCCTGTTGATGATGTGTTAAGCATATGCAATTACAACTAGGTACGAGTAAGTTTGGGTGGGCAAATGGGTTTCAAATATTTGAAGAAGACAACGCAGATGATTATAAGAATAGAAATGTCTCGGGAATATTTTCGAATCTTTGAGCCCGGTCCGCTGGACAAATTCCTGTTGTCTGATTGCAGACTAAAGTTCCATCTTTATAGCCATGTTTTGGGACCCAATTCAGGGCACACAAATTGAAATATTTAAACCAAAATACAAAATTGGTTCTCTCTCATTTTCTGTTTCATAAATTACAGGAAACCGAAGACATGAATGTGGGAAATGAGAGGGAGATAGGCCCATTGCCTGCTGATTAGTTTGCAAAATTTATGGTTGTCATTTAATTAGGGCCAACAGGATGACATGCCAACAAATCGATATGCAGTCAGTGCCAGCATCACCAGCAATTGGGTCCTATAATGCAACAGATTTGTCAGATATTTACCATTGGCCATGCACACAGGAGTCATGCTCACACACGCACACGCACACAGGAGGAGCGGAACAAACATTTGCCATTCTCATCTGCTTCACTTTGCTGACTGCCAGGCATTTACCTTGGGCAAATGTTCGCCTGTAAATGAAACTGAGGAGCAAGGAGCAGCATAAGCTGCATTTGTGTGTGTGTGTGTGATTATGAGTCGGTGTGTGTGAGTGCAGCACAGCTATTAAAACTCTGAAACTAACTGGGCCAAAGACACAGGCCTAAATCTAATGATATGCATAATTGGAGTCATACATAAAGCCCCAAAGACAAATGAAGTAACTCAATTACACAACCTCTATGCCCATTCAAGTGCAATAATTTGGCATGCCATAATGAATTTTAGGTCAGAGAAGGCCATTTAAGTGTGGGAAATTAAATTAATTGTTCTCCACATTTCACCTTAATAGAAACAATTAAATCAATTAGAGAGCTGATACATTTCCAACAGCTTCACACCATGCTCAACTTACCGCTGTTGTATGGTGGCGTGTCGGGCGGGGCTTATATGTATATCAAAAATGAAATAAAATCAAATGCAACCATCTCCACGATTTATTATCAGTCATTAGTTATGCTTTAAATGTGGTGGCTTAAAGGTCGCTTCTTTAAGCCGATTTGATTTACCAAAAACCATCCAAGAGCATTTGATCAATTTGGGAACTTTCAGCTGATTGAAAAATTGTGGAATAAACTAACCTAACTTAAAATTATAGTATATTTTATTAAAATAGCTATCAATAATACAAAAAAATCGGTTTAACGTACAAATTTGAATACATTGGAAAAAAAGAACCACTGTGCGTTGCCACAAATTACATACAAATCTTCCAGTTTGTTAAGAGGCTAACATGTCACCTTCACTCATTAAAGAGGTTCACCTCTTTAACTATAACTACCTTTAATCGAAAAAGTATAAACAGAGATCGGAGATGCCAATTTTTTCCAGTCTACAACATTCAAGACATACCAGAAATGGTTGTTTCCAAGTGAACTTGTGTAAGTTGCGCAGAAATGAATGACATTTCCCCGTTCCTCTGGGCTTCAAAGGATGCTCAGATGGGTTATGCCATATTTCTTAAGACCATTATTACTTAAATTAGCTACAAAACCTCCTAATATTACCAAACTGAAGTCTTGAATCCATATCATATCCTATTTCCAGGCTTTATAAGAGAGAAGAAGCACAAATGGAAAATCGCTTTACAATATAATCAGAATAGAATCTATAGTACTTCATTTCATGAAAGAATATTTTGAACATAATTTGTAAGTTAATCTATTTCTCTCTAACCCACGTCGACAATCATAATGGTTCATAATTGACACTACCCCTCCCGACCCAGCAGTTCGGAAAATCATCATATTTTCCACAGATTGGTAGATAGATGGCTCTTGCCGTTTCGATATATTTACAGGATTATTTATGGATCCGCTAAAGGAAGGAATAAGGAAATCAGCTGGACTACACCAGCCGCAAAATTTGGGAGAAAATTGGCGAGAGGGTATTACAGACTTTCATTCAGAAAAAAACTGCTTAGTAAACTCTTCCAATTATGTAGTTACTGCAACATGTAACATGGTTCCTAAAGTATATACATTCTTGATCAGCATTACGAGCTGAGTTGAATTAGCCATGTACGTTTGTCCTTCCGTCCGTCTGTTTGTAGGCTTTCTCCTCCGTCAGCTTGAAAGATATCTTCATGAAACTTTCCGGCCGGATCAGACGGCAATAGCATATAGCTGCCGTAGGAACAGTCGTTCGAAACAAAGTTTTGGTAAGGCGAACTTTTTTTAAAAATGTTGCACTGCGAACTATGGTTGCTAACTCATTCATTGTTTTTGGGGTTTATAAATTAGAATAATGGCAATTATTCATAATTTTAAACTCTAAAATTAGGGATGCCCTAATGCTCGCGCAGTCACTAACACAAACAAATGAAATTTGTTTTGAAGCAACGAAAGAGAAAACCGGCTATTGCCAAATGCTGTGAGCGTGTTTCTGGCCTTCACCAACAAAAAATCAACGCGGCAGACATCGCGAATACGAATTTTTGTTGCCTTCAATTTCGCAAGAGGCATAGGAGAGAAAGAGAAGAGAGCCACATACGAAGCTGTTGCAATTTCTTTAGGAGTGAGTCCTTTCATACAACAATAAAGGTAGGGTGCTCGCATTGTGCGCCCTCAGCAAATTACTTAAAACGTTCAGTGTTTCGCGTACTCTTAAAGCGTGAAATTCGTCGCGCAAAAGCTCAGTACTTAAAAACGAGAAAGCCAAGCTAACTTCTTCTGTGCCGAAGTTTTTATACCCTTGCAAGTGCTCGCTTAGGTATTTTCAAAAAAAACGCGTTTTCCCATTTTCCGACCGATCGTTCGTATAAGAGCTATATAATATAGTCATCCGATTTGGACAAATACTTGTAGAATTATGTAAAAGCACGAGAAACAAACAAATACAAATTGCAGGATGCTACCATTAAAAACAAAAAAGTTCTTTTAACTAAGACTATTTTTCAGACCTATCTTTTGTATGGCACCTATACCATATAGTTGTCCGATTTTAATAAAAATTGGTAGGATTATAAAAAAACATATAAAACCTACGATGACAAAGTTTGGAGACGTTTCCATTGAAAACAAAAAAAGTTTCTCATACTAAAACTAGTTTTCCGACCGATTGTTCCTATGGGAGCTATGAGATATAGTCATCCGATCCGGTTCCGACATATTAGTAGTGTGCAGCAGAAAAAAGACTGTGCAAAATTTCAGCTCGATAGCTTCAAAACTGAGAGACTAGTTCGCGTAGAAACAGACAGACAGACGGACAGACGGACGGACAAAGCTCAATCGATTCAGCTCGTCACCCTGATCAAGAATATATATAGTTTATGAGGTCGGAAATGAATATTTCTATGCGTTGCAAACTTCTGGGCAAAATTATAATACCCTTTGCAAGGGTATAAAAAATAAGCCACTTAACTTCTTTGTTGTATGATGGTGAATGCGCCTAATGCGTATACAGCAAGTTGACCCCTGCCTTAGATTATGATGGTCAGTTCATTTGGCTATTGGTTCTTACATTTATAATGAGTTCTTGGAAAAATTTTAGAAATAGTTTAGCGTCAAAAAAGCAACATCTGCACTTATGCATTAGAAAATCATAAACTGTGCTTCGCAGCTGGATTCATAACAACAGGGGCTTTCTCTGAAACGAGCCGTTTCAAGCTGCTTTTGCATCACAGCTGACGCCAGTAGTTGGTAAAGGTGACCGCTGCGTAAGAGCTAAAATCTATTTTTGGTCTTAATGTTAATCGAAATACTCAGCAAATGCGTCACATCCACCACGGCTTCCTCTGACTGCCATTTACAGTAGTCAGTTGTCATTTGCATTTTTGGCACTTGCAAATGCGGCCAGAATTTCTCTTGACGTCATGCAATTTCGCTTCACCCACCATGGCTAAGCTGATAACATATTTCTGACAGCTTGTGTCGTAATCTGCTTGAGTCATGCAAGTAAAGCGTCTTACGGATATAATTCACATGCAGGTAGACGGTGACTTCTGAGCTTCTGTTTCAGCATACAAGCTACATTCTGGATCCATTTACTTTGTGTATACTCTTCAGTGAAATCGTATACGTCATCTGCCCTTGAGTCTGGTCTGTCATAATTAATGCCGATAAGTTATCGTTCTCATACATCTTGGCTTGGAAACTGGTTTTCTTAATGAGCACACACATAAATCACACAGAGCCAACAAAAAACACAGGTTTCATTGTGACCAAAAGATTTCCTGGAAGAAATCAAACCGCTCAACAATTACAATATAAGTATGTACACTCAAGCGTGAGGCACCCAGAGTAGTCAGGCCTCAGCTGCGGGGACATGGCACACGGGCAGGACTCAAGAAAGCAGTAATACACAACTAGACTAACGGGATGACAAGAATTACTTGGTATGAAAAGTATCGCATATCAAGGGACGACAAGGACAAGGACAATGTGATACAGCAGGACGAGCGATGAGTCTTTGCCATTGTCTGGATATAATGTAGCGCCACATTCTGTGCTCCTCCTGGCATGTTTTATTGTCCCCGTTTGCTGCATATCGCATATCCTTGGCATATACAGACGCATTTATTGAAGATTTACAATGGCAACTTGCCGACAAACAAACAACAACAGCAGCAGCAGACCAAACAAGAAACGGGCAACATTTGGTGCGCCTTTTGGCATTCTGCAACTTACATATTTTCCCTGTGCTTTGTTTCGCCCTCCGCCCAATCCGCTGGCTACATAATTTCATTTGCTTTTGCCCGGCATCGGGAATGGAAATGGGGTAAAAGTTTTCAGTTATGTCCGCAAAAACAACAACAGCAGAAATGCTTATAAGTATGCTGCAGTTCGCCAGCTTTCCAAACACGTACGAGAGCCAACTGCTGGCGTAGGGGCCGCAAAGGACGAGGAGGACACACGTCACGGCAAACGTTAAAAGTTTAGCATCAATGTTTGCATTTCGAGCTTCTCTCCTGGCAGTTTATTTCGTCCTTGACTGGCAGCTGCAAGCTGCAGCTGATGCTGCCAGCAATCTCATTGCATTGCACTGAAGCCAATTTTTCGGGCACGGCTAATGAAAACTCCGAGTGGCTTTGGGCATAAACTCATTAAGCAGTCGACGCCTACTTAGGCAAAACTTTCGCTCCAGTGGTGGGCCAAACTTTGGCCTCATAAGTCAAAGATAAATTGATGCCGCCTCCTCAATAGATGTACACCTGCAGCAGCACAAACTAGGCTTCAAGAACTATCTCAAAAATAATTGCTTGCCCAAGCAGTGGGGAAAAAACCATTTAGAAAATAAGTTGCAGGCAACTCAAAATAAGAACGAGTTGTTCTTAAGAAATTGCACAGTTTAACAAAACTTCTTCACTGTACATAAAATACAAATAAATTGCTCTCAGACGTGTGGCATGAAACGTGTGCGATGATGAAGTGCGTTAAGACGCCATTCCATACGTGCTCGGTGCAAAAAGTGCTGAGTTCGCTACGCAGACTTTGAGTAGTCTGGAAGTAGAACCAAGACTCTCAAACCTATTATTAATATTAACCATTGCTAAGTTTTGATTCGAGTTCTACTGCATCAAAAGTTTTTGGCGTCAGTCGTTTGACATCATGTAAATAAA
>JAWNNO010003629.1:0-29357 GCA_035044985.1 Lordiphosa fenestrarum
CATTTCAGAGATTGTTATTATTTCCGGTTTATTTTCGCTTTCTTCTAGTGTTTCAATGTCACTATCAGATTCAGCGTCGCTTGGTTGAATTGATTCGTTTAACTCTTTTAATTGGTCGGGATCAAACTCCGCCAATTGATTTAGACTTTCTGGCACGTTTATGTGAATTTGTCGCCTATTGGTGACAGTAATCAATCTTCTGTTTAGGGATTTTATTACCCTTAAACATTCACTATTGTGCTCAGATGTGAATTTATTTTCATAACTATTTACTAAGGTAACTATTACTAATATTTATACCCTTGCAAAGGGTATTATAATTTTGCCCAGAAGTTTGCAACGCATAGAAATATTCATTTCCGACCCCATAAACTATATATATTCTTGATCATGGTGACGAGCTGAGTCGATTGAGCTTTGTCCGTCCGTCTGTCCGTCTGTCTGTCTGTCTGTTTCTACGCGAACTAGTCTCTCAGTTTTAAAGCTATCGAGCTGAAATTTTGCACAGAGTCTTCTTTTTGCTGCACATTACTAATATGTCGGAACCGACCGGATCGGATGACTATATCTCATAGCTCCCATAGGAACAATCGGTCGGAAAACTAGTTTTAGTATGAAAAACTTTTTTCTTTTCATGGAAACGTCTCCAAACTTATTAATCGTAGGTTTTATATGTTTTTTTGTAATCCTACAAATTTTTATTAAAGTCGGACAACTATGTGGTATAGCTGCCATACAAAAGATAGTTCTGAAAAACAGTCTTAGTTAGAAAAACTTTTTGTTTTTAATGGTAGAATCCTGTAATTTTGTATTTGTTTGTTTCTCGGGCTTTTACATAATTCTACAAGTTTTTGTCCAAATCGGATGACTATATCATATAGCCCCCATTCGAACGATCAGTCGGAAAATGGGAAAAAAGTATTTTTTGAATATAATTAAGAGAGCACTTGCAACTGTATAAAAACTTCGGCACAGACGAAGTTAGCTTAGCTTTCTCGTTTTATATGGTTTTTTAGTGTTTCCGCTTTTATAACTGCATCTTTATTGATGCATTTGTAAGATTTATCAAATTTGTAACGAAATGCGTCTATATGTTTCGCAATTTCGTTCCATTCCATTCTTTTACTGGAATTTTCTTACTTTTGTAAGCGTACTAGCCATGTAGTTGTTATACCTAACTATGGGTCTTCTTTTTCTGTTAATTTTATCCTGACATATGGTAGTGTTGAAAGTACCATTGCCTTTTCTGCTTTATCGCAGTGTATAAGTGGGTTACAGATTCCGCCGATTGCTTCTATATAATCAGTCTCGAACTGATATACTGATATGTATGTGGGCTGGAATATTGCTGTGTGTTCCCAAATACCACTATTATGAAGAAGCAGCACCAAAGTTACCTAGACAACATCACGAAGAACACAACGAGAAGTATTTCAAACGTCAACCGAAATACGTAAGAGCCAAACGAAGTACGAGCGAAACAACGTAGCAGATCAGCAGAGAAGTCAGCGAAGGCAGAACAGCGAAGACGCAACGACGAGCGGCGAGCTGGGAGTCGAGACTGAGCCTTAGACGAAGGCAGTTGAATTTTGATCGAAGACGTGTGCCGACGAGGCGTGGAAGTCATCAAGAGTATGAGTCGGTTCAATTTTTTTAAAGCTGTTCCCAAGTTGTTCCAATTCTGAAGTATCAAACCTTATTATTACTTTTATAAACAATAAAGTATTACCATCATATTTAATTAATAAAGAAAACCCCCACATTTTGGGTGCTCGTCCGTGATTGGACAAGTGTGGACAAAGAATAATTAAAAGTGAAAACGTTGAGCACGGTGAATTGTGCTAGAAGCAGTGAGCACAAAGTGTGAATTAAAACATTAATTCAAAAACTGATTAAAATTTTGTGAAAATTTTTGTTTACCTTCGATGGCGTGCCTAAGTGAATTGATCAACGCAAGTCTGCGTACGAGCAAAAGAGAGAACATTAAGGCATTGCATAAGTTTGTCTTCGAGAGTGAGGGAAACAGACACAATCGCCAACGGCATCGAGAATTTTCTGGATTTGACTTTGGCGAAACAGACGAAAAATACGACGTAAAAGACGAATATGTACGGTTGAATTTAATGGCGAATGATCTTGTTTCGATTTGTAACGTGTTGGGCATTGGCTATAATGTCGAGAATTTGTCTCTGCATATTTTCCGTAATCTGCAAGAGAAACAGTTGTTGTCGGTTAATCAGAACGAAGAACAAGACTCAGAGGACGAAACATATGCTGAAAGTGAGTTCGAAAGTGTAAACGAAAATGCAGCTGGTGGCACGAATACAAAGTCGAAGGCGCAAAACGACGCAGTAGTAGATACACACAGCCGCCACAACAACAACAACAGCCAGCGTGGTTTGACAGAATACGCAAATTCTAAAAAAAACGGACACAATGACGACACCGCGTTTTGCCATAAGTTTTCGGGATGTGGAAGAGAGCATTCGTAGTTTCGACGGTACAGATTCAATTTCCGTGGAAGTGTGGCTCCAAGAATTTAATGAGCAGGCGACTCTGATGTGCTGGACAGATTTCCAAAAACTTTTATTTGCAAAGAAGGCATTACGTGGAATTGCGAAATTATTCGTGTTGAGTGAGCGAGGGTTGAATTCGTGGAACTCTCTCGAGAGAGCGCTGCTGAGCGAATTTCGTTCAAGTGTGAGTAGCAAGCAAATACATGAGCAGCTGGCTCAAAGTAAACGCAAAAGCAATGAGAGTGTATTTGAATATTTTTATAGAGTGAAAGAATTGGCATCACAAGGACAAATATTAGATGACGCGTTTATACAATATCTGATAGACGGTATAGATGAAAAAGCTGAAAATAAATCAATTTTATACGGTGCGAAAAATCTAAAGGAGTTCAAAGAGAAATTGAAGTGCTATGAAATTATGAGAGAGAAAGAGAAGCAGAGTGACGTCATGAAAATAAAAAACAATGAGAAAATTAAAGAGAAGCAGACTGGAAATAATAACCGAAATTTGAAAAAAGATGTGAAGTGTTACATTTGTGGAGAAAGAGGACACGTTTCGAGTAATTGCCAAAATAAAGAAAAAGGAAGAAAGTGTTATAAGTGTAACCAGTTCGGTCATATTTCGAGAGAGTGCGAGCAAAAAGCAAAAGAAAAGTGAGAGCTCGAATACGCGCAGTTTGCAAACGAAGTTGAACATTACGAGTAAAGAAGTTGTGATTGACAATAAAAAGTGTTTAGCTCTATTTGATACGGGAAGCATGTTTAATATCATTCGAGAAGACCTATATTCTGATATTGGCAAACCTGAGCTAGAAAGTTGCAACTTGTCACTTGTTGGTTTTGGTGAGAACCGTAGTTCGAATAAAATTAAGCCAAGTGGACATTTTAAGCGTGTTGTTTTGATTGACGATGAATCGTTCGAATTGGATTTTTATGTTGTTCCAATGAGATGCAAGGAAAGAGAACACATTTCAAATTTCGTGCGATGTCATGATCAATGGAAATTTGATAGAAGTATTGTTTCATGTGGTACCAGATGATTGCTTAAGGAGCAATAACCTAATAAGTCGTGCAATACCGGCCCAGTGACTTTCTGCTTTAGTTTCTTGTAGTGGCGTAGAAATCATAAGAGACAAACGTATTAGCGCTTGATCGGTGCCTGAACATGATGGCAATTTTGTTAGCCTCGAAACCGAAGCGAATGGCGAATATAAAAACAAGAAAGAAAGTCGGTCAAGCCCGACTATAACATACTCTGTACCAAGAAATTTTGTCTTTTGATCATAACTCGAAAACCGTTCATCCGATCTTCTTCACTCCTTTGGCGGATCGATAAGTTATCCTAATAACTAAATATGTCCAGAGGGAACAAGCCATCTATCTTCAAAACTGTGGGAGATATGACGTTTTTTCTAAATTGCGGGGGCGGGAGGGGGCGTGGCCAAAATTGAAATAAACTTGATCTGCCTGCAGACATAAGAAGCATATGTCCCATACATGTCAAGCCTCTATCTCTTACCATCTCTGAGATCTGTGCGTTCATACGGACAGACAGACGGACGGACGGACGGACAGACGGACATGGCTATATCGACTCGGCTGTTGATGCTGATCAAGAATATATATACTTTATGGGGTCGGAGATGCTTCCTTCTGCCTGTTACATACTTTTGCACAAACTTATAATACTCTGTGTACCTACGGTACAGAGTATAATAAATTGGTCCTTCTATTGAAAAAGTATTCCAACTGGTTAATTAATGGAACTCCATTCACTCGTATAAGCACGGGTGAAATGTCAATAAGACTAGTTGAGCCAACTAAGACCATATAGAGGCGGCCATACAGATTCTGCCTTAGTGATAGGGAGATAGTTCGAGCCAAAGTTCAGGAGTTGATACAGACTAAAGTTATTAGACCCAGCAATTCTCCATATGCTAGTCCAGCCTTGTTGGTAAGGAAGAAGAATGGTTCTGCTAGACTTTGTGTTGACTATCGAGAATTGAATGCAAACACAATTGCCGATATATTTTCATTTCCCCCTATAATGGATCAGATAGCAAGACTTCGCGGTGCAAAGAACTTTACCTGTTTAGATATGGCGAGCGAATATTATCAGGTCCCTATGCAACCTGATTCAATCGAATATACTGCTTTTGTGACCCCCGACGGACAATATGAGTTTTTATACTCTGTACCGTAGGTACATAGAGTATTATAAGTTTGTGCAAAAGTATGTAACATCCAGAAGGAAGCATCTCCAACACCATAAAGTATATATATTCTTGATCAGCATCAACAGCCGAGTCGATAAAGCCATGACCGTCTGTCCGTCCGTCAGTCTGTCCGTCTGTCTGTCCGTATGAACGCACAGATCTCATAGATGGTAAGAGATAGAGGTTTGACATGTATGGGACATATACTTCTGTAGGCAGATCAAGTTTATTTTCAATTTTGGCCACGCCCCCTCCCGCCCCCCAATTTAGAAAAAACGTCATATCTCCCACAGTTTTGAAGATAGATGGCTTATTCCTTCTGGACATATTTAGTTATTAGGATAACTTATCGATCCGCCAAAGAAATGAAGAAGATCGGATGAACGGTTTTCGAGTTATGATCAAAAGACAAATTTTCTTGGTACAGAGTATGTTATAGTCGGGCTTAACCGACTTTCTTTCTTGTTGGCTATGCCATTTGGGTTAAAGAATGCGCCCTCGATTTTCTAAAGAGCAATGATGATGGCTTTTAGTGATCTTGCTTGTCTAACGTCATCGTCTATATGGACGACATATTGATAGCAGCCCCAACTGTAGTGCGCTTGTCGCCAAAAGAAATCTCTAAGACACTTTTTGCAGCCTGGAAATAGGCAATGCTTCAGGTTGTCAGCGCCGCCTAGCGCTCGATTAGTCCATATAATTGGTAAGAGATGGAGCGACTTAGATACTCAGATAACTGAGCGAGATTGTAGGCTAAAAATGGCGACGATCTCACAGGCTCTGTTAATAGCTTTCTTTAGAGCCGCTGGAGCAGGCAGCTTGCTAGTCTAGTTTGCAGTTCGCCAAGAAAGGATCATTATTTTCTAAGCGCACGCAAATTCATTCTATAAACTACCCCAAAAATTATTTTCAAGTGCTGTGAACATCAATTTAGTAATGTCAAAGTGATTCCAGCCGTCATATCAAGGAAAAGTAATCAGTAAAAGTGCCACTCCTCTAAAGCGGTAAGTTGGCTATTATTGTGATATTGTCGCCGGCATATAAGCGACATAATTAGGAATCCATTCTTATCGGGCTTTCGGCATTCGCTTCCCCTCCTGTTTTGCAGGTGTGGCACTAAGCAATAAGCCGAATTTGGAGCTAAGTACGAGCCAGCCAATGTGGAATTAACCACCAAGCCAAAATCCAAAAAGATAGAACAAAGTTCATCAGCGTTGGATCAAAGTGCGTTCTCTTAAAGCTCCCAAATCGCTCTTCGTCTGCAATTCCCCGTTTTACTAGCCCAACGAGGTAGAACCATGATGCAACTATATAAGGTGAGGCCAAGCCAGTGTGAGTTCTCTGCAAAGTACCTCCACGTTCAGTGCTGCGCGTACTTTTGTAGCGTAAGCTTTTGGCAAAAGTACGCATCACACTGGCTTGGCCTCACCTTATATAGTTGCATCATGGGTAGAACCAAAGACGTCAGCCAGAGAGAGCTTTCGGCAAACCAGAGGCTTTACTCACAAAAAGCAAAGCTCAGAGGCCACCTCCAGTGTGGAAACCGTCTCAGCCGGCGGACGTCCGTCGAGCGCGCGTTTGGTTCAACCCGAGATCGGCTAAAATCGTTGCGAGAAGTGGCCAGAAACGGCCAAGGCCAGTCCCCGTCTTTAAGCGCCCGAAAACAATTTTTTTTTGCAGTAAAATTCAATTTCTTTTTTTGTGCAAAAAGGTAGAATAGACCTAAAAGAAAGGAGAAAATCCCGCCCAAAATCCCGCCGAAAATCCCTGAGTAGAAGTGAGAGAAAAAGAGAAAGCAAAAAAAAAAAAATTTGGTATCTTGGCGCCAGCAACGCAAATTGAGTGCATTAAATTAGTTGCATAACAAAGAAAAATATTTTGCTTTCCCTTTTTGGGTTTTTTTTTTGTTCGAGTGAAATTCTTCTCTTTCCTTCTTTTATGCTTGCATATGATCGCCATATACGGCTGTCTCTCACTGAGAACAATTTACAGCAAAGGTGAATAGAAAAGAAGGAAAGAAGGAATAGAAAAGACGAAGTGAGTTGGCCGCAGATTAATATATATTCTGTTTTTGTATTCTGTATTTGCTCTCCCTTTTTTTTTGTGTGATCTTTTTTTTTGTGCTCCTTCCCATCTACAATTTGCAGTTCCAGCCTCGTATTGAAGCGCTTTCATCGTTGGATTTTTTTTAATGTAAGTGGAACCAAAGTTTTATTTTCTCTCAGCCCCAAACCTTTTAAGGGAGACCCAAAAGAATTCAAGAGAGTTCGCTAAAGAGATCACCGAACATAAAAAGAGAAGCTAAAAGTGAAATGAGCTCTATCTTAAATTTTGATAATTGATATACCCTACTAATTCGGCATATCAATCAATAAAATTTTATTTTTTGCCTTGGCCAATTAAATTCGTGCAACTTTATTATTTTATTAAATTTACCAAATTTGTCTTCATTCTTCTAATGGATTGAAAGTCTGAATATTTATTTAACTTTACTTTTAAAACTTTCATTTTAATCGTTTACCTCCACATAATGCACACCGTTTAATTTTATTAAATTTATATTACAATATTTATTTATTAGTTTAAGCTTGTCTTTCAAGGAAATGATTTTAATCGTGCTTTAGAGGATGAGGTTTATTTTTAAATTAAAATTTGTGAACTATTTTTGAAAATGTTCTAATCTTTTTATTTATATGGAGCCATGCGTCGCCGTAATATGTCGGTAAGGTAGTTTGTGTATTTTCTTAGGGATCACCGACCTAACCTTTGGTCTGGCGGAATGGTGATCAGGCAGGGTGGGCAACATCTGCTGACGCAGCAACATCAGCGCAGCAACACAAACCGCGTTAGCCATTGCAATAACATTAGCACTGCCTTCCTTCTGTCAAATTTCGTAAGGTTCTTTCGTTTATAATCTTTTCTGTCCCTTTCTGCTTTCTATTTGCTGTGCTTTTCCAATGAGTTTTGTTAAGATCTTTCCTATCCTCCCTAATCGCACGCGAAATTAATTTAATTGTATGTAGAGCAAGCGAGAGAGTAGCACGGTGGTACATTCCCATTTGAACCCATCCCTTTACCGACGTCCTCTGAGCCGGAACCAGCGCGTGCTCCGCTAGGCGCTACACGATTAACTTCTCGTTCAACTGAACAGACATCTACGTTGTATGTTACACAACGGAAGAAGTTGCGCTTGAAAGGCTACAAATTGTATTGGATGTTCTTACGAACGCCGGATTTACCTTCAATATAACAAAATGCTTTTCTCTAAGGACCACTGTTCAATATTTAGGATTTGAGATAAAAGCGAGGGAGGTGCGACCCAACTCACGTAAAATAGAAGCGCTGTGTAGACTGCCACCGCCCAGGTCAGTTCCCACTCTGCGTCAATTTATTGGGTTGGCTTCCTATTTTCGTCAATTTATCCCTGGATTTTCACAGTTAATGAAGCCTCTGTATTTTCTTACGTCAGAGAAAAATAATTTTGAGTTTAAAGCAGATCCTGAGGAGATTCGTAAGAAACTTATTGATATACTCACACATAAGCCAGTCTTAGTAATCTTCGATCCACAGTACCCGATTGAGTTGCATAATGATGCTAGTGCTATAGGCTATGGAGCCATACTTCTGCACAGGATTGAAAACAAACCCTACGTTATAGAGTACTTTAGTAAGACAACTAGCCTTTTTTTTTTGACAGAAAAGAGTCATTTATTAACTAGCCTTCTGCTACCATTTTTGGCCGCTTATACTAGTGTGAAGTGTTCGATATTAGCAGTACTTGGCAGTGTCCATTTGGGCTTACCGATAATGTATACGTGTTTTAATGTAAGAAAGTGTGAGAATTTGGTGTGAATAGTGTTCCGCTAGAGTCGCCGTGAGCTGAGATTTTTGGGTAATACCCTTTTTAATCTTCTCCTTTGACGTACACCTTGGATCCTGCGTCTTCTTAACAACTTATTGGCCAATTTGTTGGGGTGGTGTGACAGCTTGTCCAGGTATATTGCAGCCTGCTTATTTCCAACGTCTCCAACCATAGGAACTCCAAGGTCTTTTTCAATATCCCTGGTTCTCAGGTACCACTCAGCTCCCGTAATGCGCCTAAGGATTTTAGCTTGGACCACTCTAACCTTTGCCAGGTGAGACATCGCCGCGATTCCAGGCAGAAGGAAGCATCTCCGATATCATAAAGTATATATATTCTTCATCAGCATCAACAGCCGAGTCGATAGAGCCATGTCCGTCTGTCCGTCCGTCCGTCTGTATGAACACCTAGATCTCAGAGACTAGAAGAGCTAGAGCAACCAAATTTTAGACGTAAGCTAGTATTGTCTGTAGGCAGATCAAGTTTGTTTCAAATTTTGGCCACGCCCCCTCCCGCCACCGCAATTAAAAATGTTGAATAACTCCCACAATTTCGATATCGAGCTAAGATTTTGCAGTGTAGTCTATGTGGCTAATATCTACAATCTCACAAATTTATATTTATACCCTTGCAAAGGGTATAATAATTTTGCCCAGAAGTTTGCAACGCATAGAAATATTCATTTCCGACCCCATGAACTATATATATTCTTGATCAGGGTGACGAGCTGAGTCGATTGAGCTTTGTCCGTCCGTCTGTACGTCCGTCCGTCTGTCCGTCTGTCTGTCTGTTTCTACGCGAACTAGTCTCTCAGTTTTAAAGCTATCGAGCTGAAATTTTGCACAGAGTCTTCTTTTTGCTGCACACTACTAATATGTCGGAACCGACCGGATCGGATGACTATATCTCATAGCTCCCATTGGAACAATCGGTCGGTTAACCTATTTTTAGTATGAAAAACTTTTTTCTTTTCAATGGAAACGTCTCCAAACTTTGTCATCGTAGGTTTTATATGTTTTTTTATAATCCTACCAATTTTTATTAAAATCGGACAACTATATGGTATAGCTGCCATACAAGAGATAGGTCTGAATAACAGTCTTAGTTAGAAAAACTTTTTTGTTTTTATTGGTAGCTTCCTGCAATTTTGTATTTGTTTGTTTCTCGTGCTTTTAGATAGTTTGTCCAAATCGGATGACTATATCAAATAGCTCCCATACGAACGATCGGTCGGAAAATGGGAAAAAGAGTATTCTTTGAAGTATTTAAGCGAGCACTTGCAAGGGTATAAAAACTTCGGCTTTCTCGTTTTTATTTATATTTTTTCTATTTTATGTTGTAATATGTTTTGCTCAAGATTTAGTTGCTTTGAAGAGAAAATGAAAATGCCTACAAAGGTGGAGTTTATTGGAGATGTAAAAAATGGCTCTAGATCAAGTACTAGTCGGCTATACAAAACAGATTTTTTAATTTCAACTATTTTATATATTGTATATTTGTGACCATATTTTATGAAAAAAAAAATGTTGCTAACTTTTCCATCAAAATACCAATTGTTATATGAAATTTTACCATTGGACCCATTGAAGTTATTTTTTTTCTCTTTTAAGACACTGCGCTCGACAGTTCGGTTGTACAACTGCTCCAAGGAGAAGGCAGATTTTTTCACCAATTTTTTGAAATGTCCGAGGAAGTTTTCAAACGGAAAGGCGCTTATGGTCTGAAGAGAACCATATTGCCTGGTTTGTTTGCTTAAATGTGTTAAGCAATGAAAATTAAATGTAAGCATTGAAAACATATAAAAAGTGGGCACTTGGCTTACAAAGTCATCTAGCAAACTGGATGCAAGAGAGTTCTGTGTGACACAATACTCATTGTGTAGAAGAAGTCTTATTCCAAGGCTCAGTAGAAGAAAATGATTACATAAGCCATCACCTAAAACCTCTTTCAAAACAATGGGCCCAGTATATAATAAAAATGTTCGAAACTCAGTGGCCTTAAATCTGTCGAGGTTATCCAGAGTTCTCACTTGTCTATTAAATTCCCTGGGTAAGAACTTTTTTAAGCCCACCAGTTTATTATTAAGTGACGTTATGGAGTGCCGACTCAAAGAAAATGTATAACCTTTTGCTTTCGCTAAAGCAACTAGGATCGATTTCATGACGCCAAGGCAAACCACGTGCATATAATCTAATGGAAATTGATTAACCATATCAACTGGCAGATTTTCTAAAACTAGTTTGCTTTGTAAGTTGTGATAGTCCGGCTAAAGACGATTTCGGAAGCTATTATTGGTTCGTGGTAGGTCACACGATTTCCTGAAAATAAGTCGCCTATTGAAACTTTCGCCCTTCTGAATACAAAAGTTGCAAGAATAAAAGCCCGAGTGGTATTTCACACAGAAAATGAAAGCGCGGGCTCATGATGCAACTATATAAGGTGAGGACACGCCAGTGTGAGTTCGCTGCAAAGTACCCCCACGTTCAGTGCTGAGCGAACTCTTGAAGCGTAAGGTTGTCCGCGGATGTCGATTTTTTGTTTGTTTTGTTTATGTATTTGGGGGTGGTTTTTTGCGCTGTAGCAAAAAATGAATACATACTTAGCTGTGTACATTTTGTGTTGTTGTGGCCAAGGCCATGATCATGATGCAACAAAAAGTGTATCACACAAATATTTGTTTAATTTGTATATATTGTTGTTATATTGTTTTTTTTTTTAATTTTATGCACCAAACATAGAGGTAACCAAATGTTATAGAATCTCTCTTGTCTATCTTTTTGTACATAATTTTGCATCGCGGAAATGCCCATATCCCAATGTCAGTACGAAGCTGATAAATACAAATAATTATTTTTTATTAACATTACTAATGTTTAAATGGTTTTAATTAATATTTACACTAGTATTGGATTGTTTCCTAAAATGTATTTTTCTTCTGACAATTGATTGAGCGATCGCATTTGTTGTTACACACACAGACACACCCGCATACATAAAGTGCGTCCACGATTTCAGGTCAAGGTCAAAAATACTCCGAGTTAAGTGAGATACGTGGTCGAATCGTCTGCTATTAACTACGTATCTAGCTGTTGGATTTAGTGTCACATTGAGCTTTTGAAAATCCCTAGAGTCACAGTGGCCAAAAACAAAGAAAAGTGTCGGCACGAAAATTTGTCTAGCTATAAGCATTTGTGAACAGGTAATTCCGACTTTGAAATAGCGAGTTGCCGCAGCATGCCATATATTTTGCCGGTTGCTTTTGGGATGTGGTTGGACCAAGTTAAATTATTGTTAAATGTAATGCCGAGATTGACTGCATGTTCAACATAATTTATTGGAATGTCATTAATTACAACTTTTGGAAACTGGCTTGTTTCAAGTGTCTTCTTATAAATAACCAAAGACTTGGTTTTAGCCGGGTTAAGCCCTAGTCCATTCTCTTTTGCCCAAGTATCGATTTTAGCAAGCACATTATTAGTTACAAATACACATTCATCTATATTTATAAGGGGTCTACTAACTTAAATTTGAACGTCATCAGCGTACATATGAACATCACAGTCAGACAGGACATTAGAAAGATCATTCACATATACAGAAAACAACAATGGCCCTAAAACCGATCCCTGAGGGACACCACGCGTGACTGAGCAAAAGTTAGAAATGCAAGAGCCGGAGACCACCGCCTGCAGTCTGTTATTCAGATAAGACCTAAGAAGGGAAGCTGCAGTTGTAGAGAAGTTGTACATTTTCTTGAGCTTCGTGCAGAGAATTTCATGATCGACATTGTCAAATGCTTTGCTGTGGTCAAGCAGCGTTAAAAAAGTTACGCAACTGTCGTCAGTCTTTTTCCTGAAGTCCTCCACTATACTAGCTATTGCTGTGTTGCAGCCACGATTCTTCCTAAAACGTGACTGTTTTTGACTTAGTAGCCTGTTCTTATTAAGGAAGCACTGTATTTGATTAGCCATCATATTCTCAAATATAATATTTTGGATATGTAAGGTAAAATCGACACAGGTCTTAAGTCCTTATTGGGTTTCGGAGTTGGAATAATATTTGCAATTTTCCATGCATGTGGAAAAGTGGAAGTAGTAAAAGCCGTGTTAATAATATGTGTAATATGTTCTAGTATCACTGGCAGTAGTATTTTCACAAATTTCGGATTTCCGTTATCTAAACCTTCTGCATTTGACTTCACTTTTAAAACACTTTCGACGACGTCACAAGGACTGGCACATGAAAAACTAAAACTATTATCACAGAGCGGCAAAACACTAACATAATTATTACATGAAGCCTCAGGTACATCTAGCTGCGCAAACTTCTCACTCAGCTCATTTACGTTAATCATCTCTGTGAGTTGTGTCTAAGTTTTCCATATTCCAAGGTTTTTTCTGTCTCTCCAGGACTGTCTGGTCGTTGCAACATGGCTAAATTTGGAGTTGAAATAATTTCGTTTTGCTATCTTAATCATTTTCGTTACAGTGGCCCTTTGAATTTTGTATTCCACTTGAAGGCTACTGGTTTTATACCGTTTCCACCTAAGGTATGCCACATCACGCAATTTGATGTGCCGCTTTATGTTGTTGTTGAACCAAGGCTGCTGCATCGGTTTAATATCGTTAGTTCTGAGCCGAACGCATTTATTAACAAGTAAGGGCGCTGCAGTCGAGTTTCCCGACCACAAAATACCCTGTTCATTTATTTGTTTTTGAATTTTTGAAGATGTCATCCTAAATGTAGGCAATACTTTTCTAGTCCTGATCAACAACTGGGGGGCTGCTTTTATCAGCTCAACTGTTTCGCTTATAACTCCGGTGTTTTTGGTCCGATCTAATTGTACTTTTCAGAATAGATAGATATTGAGCCTAGCTTGATGTATACTAAACCACGAGGCTCTAACTTGAAAATTGTGGATCTGACGGCTTTTTAGGTCTTGGATTTATAGAGGAGGTCTAGGTTTTTTGGGGATAAAAGGGGAACGGGATGGAATTTTTCAAATCTGAAACAAACTTGATCTGCGTACAGCATAAATCTACCTTCGTGCAAAAATTTGTGGCTCTATCTCTTATAGTCTCTGAGATCGACGCGTTCATACAGACAGACAGACGGACAGACGGACAGACGGACGGACGGACAGACGGACAGACGGACAGACGGACAGACGGACGGACGGACAGACGGACAGACGGACATGGCTATATCGACTCGGCTGTTCATGCTGATCAAGAATATATATACTTTATGGGGTCGGAAAATTTTCCTTCTCCCTGTTACATACATTCGCACAACTTCATGATCCCCCTTTTCCCATTTTCAATGGGAACAGGGTATAAAAAGGTACACTCAGGCCCGTAGAGAGGAATTACGGGCCCGGGGGGAAAAAAATTCGCGGGCCCCCATTTAATAAGAAATATTTTTCAACATAACTAATATCATGTTGAGTTTTGTTAATGCTTAGGTACATATATAATTTATATATACAGATGAGCAATAGGTATTCTGTTTCAATACAAAGGCATGGAAAAGGATTAATTTTCAAGTTTTCTTCTATATCGCGGTTAGTTGTTCTCCAATGAAATTCGCTTTTCGCGCTTTCGCAAAGGCAAAGGATGAAATCCAAGTGCCTTACTAACTCGGACTCCAAACTTAACATCGCCAGACCAATTAGACGCTTTTGTTTAGAACAAGATCTGTGGAAGTTTTTGACTCGCGATAAAACACTGAAAGAGCGTTCTCCACTAGCGACACTGACAGGGAGAGTACAAAAAACTCTCAAAGAAACGCTGACATTTGAAAAAGGATTCTGAAGGTTTATAGAGTACAGAGCGTTGAGCAATCCAAATGGAGAAAGGTTCTTTTCAAAATTACCTACATATATATGTTTAAGGTGGACGATTTCATCTTTCAACTCTACAGAAACATAAAGTTCGTACTTCTTCGTAAAATCTCCGGCAGACGTCTGGAGAGTATCTTCATCCAACGTGGTGAATTTGCATAAAAAAGAAAACACTTGATTCAAATATTTTACTGCTTTGAATCTCTTCGTCATTCCTGCAATTACCGAATCGATGATGCAGAGGAAAATGCTGGTCTTAAATTTTTCTTCTTCAGAAATGATGTCGATTTCTGGACTTGCGTCGTCATCATCCTAAAATACTTTTGCACGTTTTCTGTTGCGAATGGTTGGCAAAGTTTCAGGAATGTTGCATCCTCTTGCGACAAGTTTACATTCACTCAGAATGAGACCCCATCGATTTCGTATAAACTGCAAAACTGAAATGAGAGCATTCAGATTGCCAATTTCAACGTCTATTGTAGTTTCTCTTGCTTGAAGGACGACGTTTCTCTCATTGATAGCACTTAAAATTTTGCACCAAATCGACGACATCAAGATAAATTCGAACGAATTCATGTATTTTTGAATACCGTTGATGTCCCGGAGAGTCTTCGCTGTCAAATTGAGTTCCTTCAGTTCGTCAAGTGCATCTTGTATTCCAGAAAGATGTTTCGCGAATGGTTTAACGGCGTCAACTCTTGCAGACCATCGCGTACCGGACAAATTGTGAAGGGAAGAGGGAATTTTCTTTTGAAGGAGTTCCCATCGTTGAGGGCTTCCACTGAATATGTTATAACATTTCTGAATGACTCCGAAAAATGTTATAGCTTTTGGACAACATTCAGCGGAATCGACACCACAAAGGTTCAGGCTGTGAGCTCCGCACGGTTAATAGACAGCGTATGGATTTTCTTCACAAATGATGCTTTGAGCCCCTTTGTATTGACCACTCATGTTTCTTGCGTTGTCATATCCTTGTCCCCGGCAGTCGGTCAATGGAATATAATATTTGCCCAACGTTTCTCGGATCGGGTTCGCGATATCTTGTCCAGTTTTTTTATTACAATCAGCAAAGGTCAGGAATCTTTCTTTGATTGTAAACGTCTTTTCTTTTTCATCAAAACGAAGAAAGCGCAGCACAAAAGATGTTTGTTCCACATGCGTAGAATCAGGCGTTGAGTCAAGAATCAAAGCATAATATTTTGCATCTTCTCTTTCTCTCAAAATTTCTGCCTCTACATGTTGTGCACACAGTTCTATAAATTCAGTTTGGATATCAGGAGACATATAGTGGACTTGCAATTGAAGATGACTTTGTTGGGAATCTTTGACCTTCTGCAAATGATCACGTAATGACTAATCATCTCCAAAACTCCAAAAAGTTCCCGTTGTTCGGATTTCCGATGAGAATACTATCTCTCCTTAAAGCCAACCCTCTTTCGCACAGAAACAAAATTGTGTCCAGAACTCTTTTCAAAATTTCTTTCCATTTCTTCGCTGCGTTTGCTATTTGCGTGAACAACAAAAGATCAACTGAAGAGTCGTTATCAAGTCTTGATTCAAGAGCTCGCCACTTTAAATAGCATTGAATATGGTCTTGATTATTTTCGTGAGCTGGTAGCCTCTCGTACAGTTTTTTTCACGTTTGGTTTTTGGAGTGCCCCTCGGGATGACAAAGATGAGAACGACTTGCTGCAGTACTCGATCCAAATAGACGACATGGCAAACAAAAAAATGCTTCAAGAGTCCGACTCCAGACTAACCAATTACGTTCAACTTTTTCTTTGTTAGGTAAATTTTTAAAAAGCAATGAAATCGGGAAGGGCTCACTCAATCGATCTCGAGGAATTATTGTTGGCATTTTCTGATGGCCACGACGAATTGCATCTTCAGTCAGTTGTGGATTCAAAATCTTATCTTTCAGTGTGCCAATATCAAAATTGTTCAGTTGCTCTGCTCGATTGGATTGTACTTCAACTTCCGGAATCGATTTAAGGGCTTCCAAGTCATGTTCTTCATTGCTTTTTTCTGGAGAATTTCGGATATGTTCATGATAGTTAATTTCACATAAATCATCTTCCAGAGCTTCTGTTGCTCCGGATGATGGATTTGCTGCCATTAACTTGTCTGGTGATTTGTCATTGTTTTCAGGCAGTAGTATACTTTGCTGCGGAGAATCATCCGCTGGTGATTGCAACTTCAGATAGAAGTCGAGGGATGTCTGTTTTTTTTGCTCTTCTCTCTTTTTTTTCACGCGTTCTGCATGCTCTTTGCGCTTTTCAGCACCAGATTTGTGTTGGTACATTTTCGTAAAAAGAAAGAATTTTCATCAAAATTGCGCACTAATCTTAATAAGAAATCAAATAATTTCAAAATTGTTTTAAGAATTTCATGTAGATCTGCTTCTCCAAGGTGTTGACTCGACCGATGTCGCGCACTAAGTGAGGTGTCAGGCCGACCAGGCGCTCTTTTTATAGCCAGCTGTCGGCAGCGACTGCGCTGTCGATCGGAGCAATCGATAAGCCGCCTATCGTCTGCTATTGGTGATCGAGCGGCCTGTGCTCAGATGGTGCATCATCGATAGGGATAGCTATGGCGGGCTTCGGCTGTCGATTTGAGTGAGCGCGCGTAGTTTAAAACATTTATTATGAAGAAATGAAAAAAATAATTCTAAATGCGCCACTTGCGCCTTTTGATAGGCATGATTTTTTCTCATGTTGTTCACTACATAGTTTATTTAAGTTTTCGCCAAAAATCCGGGCCCCCCTCAGAAGTCCGGGCCTGGGTACACCATATGTGTGCCAAAAACGTGCAATTGATAGTCAACATGAGGCGATTATATATATCCGTCCAGTCACAAGCATTAAACTCTAACTTTAGTTCTCGGTAGTCAATGTTTTTGTAATCCCTAAATTGAATCGAAGTTTCCCTATAGCTAACTATAGGTCAAAAAAATTAGATCATGAGAATGACGGTCCTGAAACTTGGTTAAATATTCGCACCTTGCTAACGTCATTAACAAAGAATGCGTCAAGAAGGGTGTTACAGGTACTCGAGAAGTGCGTTGTCATTGTTTTGTTGACTGCTTTCAATCCAAGTGACTCGAAGATATCAGAAAGGTGTGTCTCATGTAGAAGGTTGCTGTTAAAGTCACCCGTCAGTATCGTTCCGAATAATTCACGGAAACATCAGACACAGCATCCAACAATTGACTGATGTCGACATTACGGTTGGGTCTATAAATGCAGCCGACAAGTGTCTTTGTCTCAAGTTGATTCCCTTCAGTTCGGCTCAGACCTGAATCATAGCAGAATCAGCCCTGAAATGGAAGGGCTGGTCATGAATTCAGGCCATTTCAGCCATGAATTTAACACAGGCATGTCCTACTACGTCATGACCTCTGCTGATTTTAGGCATGATTTCAGGGCTGAACTCATGGGTGAGTTTCATGGGAAGTACTAAAACATGCCTGAATTCAGCCCTTTCAGGGTTGAATCAGCCCTGAAAAATTCAGTACTGAAACGTAGAACTGCAGTGTTATTATTTAAGACTAGGAACAGGTATTCAATTGCACTTGCATTGGGGTGTTTACAAAGAAGCCTACAATTCAATCTCTTGTTTACATAAATCGCCACTTCTCCTGCATGACTAGGACGGTCAGAACGATATAACATTTGTATGTCCATCACATGCAACTGACCCATCACAAATATCAGACGTGAACCAAGTTTCGGACACACATATAACATCAATGTCGGAACCTACAAAAATATATCTAAATTCATCTATATTATTAGCAAGACTTTGAGCATTGACATGAACCACAGATAGACCTTTACACTGTTTCCTTAGAACTCTGACCATGCTACTGGTTATGGATCCACTCATTTCATTCTGCATTGGAACATATCGTTATTCGAAGCGTAAACTGACCTAATACAAATCCTAATATTAAATGGAAAACATGCAGGAATAATTTTAAAACTGATCAAATTTATGGTATTAAAAACTGCTTTAATTGCGAAACCCGTTGTTGACATCTTCAAGTAAAGCTTCAGCTGAAGCGGCCGCAGATGACGGTGCGGGTGGACGAGAAGGAGAAGGGCGAGAAAAGGGCATCGCACCATCAGGGATGAGTTTGAAAAGCTCCTCTTTTCTTTCAATGCAATGCATGAGTGAACCACGCAGGTGAGGCGTTATGAGTGTGTTGCGTACTGCTGCCAAAAGCTTACGCTACAAAAGTACGCGCATCACTAATCGTGATGGTACTTTGCAGAGAACTTACACTGATGCCACCTTACCTCTCTTGTTGTATCATGATGCAATGCACACTCTCGCTGTTGCTGCATCGAACGTGCACTAGTCCACGCCGGGTGAAAACTGCTGAAAGCAGCTTGTGCTTTTTAAGCCCCATTGCCTCTCTGAATATGCTGTAGTTCTCTTTGGAAGCTTGACTTATATTGGAGTTGGTGAAGATACGTCAAAGCCTAATAGTGATAAGCATAGTGGTTGTGTT
This sequence comes from Lordiphosa fenestrarum, assembly GCA_035044985.1. Classification (NCBI taxonomy): domain Eukaryota; kingdom Metazoa; phylum Arthropoda; class Insecta; order Diptera; family Drosophilidae; genus Lordiphosa; species Lordiphosa fenestrarum. The sequence goes on from JAWNNO010003629.1 coordinate 18,953, forward strand.
TGTTCGCGCCGGTACAGACCCAATGCTCTCATTAGCATGTTCTTTTCACGTGCGTTTTCTAGCCTAATTATTATATTTGGGAATACAGTGCGTTGGTGCGAGCTACGGATCCGGAAAATATCTTTAATCATTGGTGTAGGTGCAATATTCAATGCGAAGCAAACGGAATTAAAGTACACAGAGAAAAAAAAATGTTCATTTTAAAATCAATCTGAGCTGGTTAATTTGACATTTTGACATATAATTTTTTTCATATCAGTTTGATGCTAAGAAATGTCAAATTGAAGCTAAATAATATCATTCTGATATTGAGTATTACATTTTCTATTAATTTATATCATTATTATATTTCATTAATATACTATTGATCAGAAAATTCATCAAATTGATATTAAGAACAGGTCATATTCATCTTTATCATATCGGCTTTTTAATGATATGAAAAAATGTAGCATTGAGTACCAGATCATATCATCTTTTTTTCTGTGTATGCTCGCAAGTTCTCTCCCTCATTATATGGCACCCCCTGCAACCGCAGGTCACATGCATAGCTTGCCATGTGTTGCGCTGCCAGCTTCGACTCTAAGCCTCCGACCCTCTCTCTCAGACATTGAAGTTTACCCACCTCGTGCTCCAGTTGAATAACCCGGTCCCCAAACTGGTCGCGCACAGATTTGAGCTCACCAACTTCATGTTCCAGCAGGTTCATCCTCTCGCCTAGCAGCTTGATTTCCGAGGACATCCCATCGAAACGCTCTATTAAAGCATTGAGGATACTCTGCTCAGCGTTTCGCATACTCCCAGAAATTAGCTCAGCCTGCTCCGAAAAGCGCTGGTTGATGATCAGAAGAAGCTGCGGAGACAGAACTTTAGATGTCCTGGTCGCCTTTAGATCCGTATTTGTGTTCTCACGCTGGCGCTTGGTTTGATGACTTTAAGCGTGTTACAGCTGAGTGCAAAGTGTCGAGTGAAAGTTGAATTTTGAGTGAAGTGCTTTGTGTTGTTGTAGAACTGCTCGCCTTTTCCTGTTCCCTTTAGGTCCGTTTTATGCTTGTTGATGTTGTTTTGAAGTTGGACTCTGTACCTTACTCAGCTCGAGCGACAAAGTTGATGTTTTAATTGTTAGTTAATTGATAGTTTGTTTATGGTGAAATCTAGAATTTATTTGGCTTTCTGTAGCGATTTCAGATAAATTTGTTGGGCTGATGCGGATTAGTGCGTCTAACTTCTTCCCTTCTTCTTCTTCATTTCACGTTATTGAAGAAGAAATGCTGGAAAATCTTCCAGTCACCAGTTTCGACCTGAAAAGTGAAATAAGACATGAGGTGGAGTTAAGAAGCTTATCGAACGCCTAAGGTTTGGTCGTCAGTGTGAACACCAAGACAGATTCGCTATAACTCAATCCGAATTTACGTTACCAGACAGATGTTTGCTCAGAGGAATTATAGTTTATATTTCAAAACCGTTGCGAAGGAAGATATTGGACGAATTACATACTGGACATTTTGGCATGGTCAGAATGAAAAGATTGGCCAGAGCTTATGTATGGTGGAACGATATCGATAAAGATATTGAAGAATTAGTCTCCAGTTGTATTGAGTGCCAGTCTTCAAAAACAGATCCAAGCAGAGTGGTGCCAAGACGTGGTTGGGGCACACCAAAGAAGCATGCAGATTATGCAGGTCCATTCCTTGGAAAATATCTGTTTATCTTGGTGGATGCATTCTCTAAGTGGCCAGAAGTGTGCGTGGTTTCGAATATGACCACTGAAACAACTATTCAAAAATGAAGAGAAATTTTCTCACGATGTGGAATTCCAAGCATTTTCGTCAGTGATCATGGTAGACAATTTGATTCTATGGAATCTCGAGATTTCCTGAAAAGCAATGGAGCATTGCAAAAATAAGGAGCACCGTATCATCCTGCAACAAACGGACAAGCCGAGAGATACGTACAGACCATCAAAAACAAACTAATTATATTCAAGTGTACTTCAAGCACTATGGAATCCGAGCTTTATAAGATACTTATTGCCTATAGATGAGCCGTACATCCGGTAACAGCAAAATCACCATCAATGCTGCTTGGCGCCAGATTCAGTCGAGAATAGATTTGGTTTTGCCACAGAATGATTATAGGAAGCAAGGGCGAAAGAGTTGCAGCTCGCGATTATTTAGGTGGCAGTAAATGGAAGTTTGTAAAAGTTGATGAAAGAGTAGGGGAACTACATTATAATGTTAGTTTGGATGATGGTAGAGTTTGGAAAAGTCATATTGATCAAATGAAAAAGGTTTCCGTTCCCAAGAGAGATCAGGATACTGTTGACTTGCCTGTTATAAAAGCAGCAGAACCACCGATGTAGAAAACGATCAGTATATATATTTATATATTCCCCTTTTAGTCTACGAGTAACTGGTATACTCATATATGTACAAATAGAATCGAAACATTCTTCGTAAACCTAAACCCCAAAGGTAAGATTGAGTTCATCCATAGTCCGGCGAACATTTAATGAAGAGAAAAAACAAACCGCACTAAATAAAGTGTAAAATTAGCTAAATTCACAGCGCGCTTCTAAATGTCATAATATCACAAAAAGCGAGAGATGAAAAACAGGGACAAGGCAAATCTCCACGCCTCCAATCTATGCAGCATTCATTTTTCTTTTGTCATGGGTCTGATGTTGAAAAATTGAAAAAATAAAAGTCAGCCAAAAGAAAAAACATCTTGGCCTGACGCGCTTAACCCTTTGGCTGCTGCGTGCTGCGCCGCCCCCTGCCTGCCAAGACGGGATCTATTCTTTTTCCTTTTATTTTTTTGATGATACTGAAAGGCAACTTTCATAATGATAATAATTTTGTGCATGATTTATGAATGAACAAGTTTTATGGCCTCAAACCATAGCCAGAGCCTTTGCAGGAGACAGAGTGGGAGTCGGTGCTCTATAAACCTTATACAAACGTTAATTTTGTAGCCGAGCTAAGGCTGACCAAGGCCTTAGGACCCGGAGTTTTTTCACTTTAATATTTATTTCAACTGTCGGACCGTTTTGGAGCATAGTAAATTTGCATCTTTCAACGTTCAAATACTGGGGAGGGCGCGGGCAGGCATGGGCGCAGGGACGAACCCTTTGAAAATCATTTCGGTGTGAAATTGTGTCCGCATAAGGATGCCTGCCTGGCTGGGCCGGGCCACGACTACTACTCGGTACATAGAGCACGTGAGCTCATTGCAAATGCGCGCTAGTAAATGTTTTTGCCATGGCTCCAGTTCGCCATTAAATTGAAACCCCAAAAGTATGCTAGGCTTCCTGCAAGTTGTGCTTTCGCTTTTGGGGTCTCGCGTTTTATGGCCGCTGGGCAGCTGATAATATGAAATTAATGCCCCAGCCACAACTTGCTTTATGTTACCCCGAGACTTATGAAGATTTACGAGGCACGCAATCGATGTCCACGTGGAACGCTGCTTGCCTGCAATTAGACCCAAAATGGAAAGTAGAGTCAGAAAGGGAGATTCAAAGAAAAACAGTTCTAAGGTCAAACTGCGTTTCAGTGAGATTCGTTTCTTTTTTGTGAGATGAGAATGCAAGGGCTGAAGTCGTATTTGCACGCAAATCATGTGAGCTGGACTTGCACACAAAATGTTATTCTCGACTTATATTTCTTTTCAATTACGCCAAGTTCTCCAGCTTGTATCTAGTTTGGGGGATTCCTGCAGTAAAACTGTGAAATGATATGAAATTTGGACAAGTGTTCCGCCTTGGTATGTCCCTTTCATCAACCCAACCAGTAGCTGTACTCCATTCTTCGTCGAATGACTTATTTTACCTTCCACATTCTCGTCAGCAGAGCAGTTTGGCGAAATCTAAGGGAACGCAATTTTCATATTTCATGCACAGTTTTGGTTTGCTTATTATGGGAATGCCATGTCTAAAGCAACGTGGGTACAGGTGGAATTTCAAATAAATTCCCCTGAAACTGTGACAAGGACATTTCCATAGAAACTCGAATAACCAAACGCAGGCAAACACAGACATAGACTCAGCTAGGGCTTAGTGGATGGAGGTGGCTGTAGAGGCTGAAGAGGTACCAAAGTGGACGAAAAGTTCTCGGCAATGTTTGTTGCAGTTTATTTGCGCATGTAATTGAGGTCGTAAGCAACAAGCCACACACAGACATACTCCCAGCAGGAGAAGGACAAAATTGTAACCAAAACCAGCTCAAATATGTTGCTTCGTAGGGCTGGTCAGGGCTTTCTATTAAATTTAGCATTTTAAAGTTAGCCAAGATTAAACTATAGTACAGAAATAGAGAAAAGTTGACTTCCCATGCAGTTCATATAATTTATTAAAATTAAGTTGTTCAATAAGTATATAATTGATCTAAATTAGGGTTATAAATAAGTTGAACTCAAAGAGTTAAGTTCACTTTGATGAATGCTAGTTGAATGATTTCCCAAGCTGACAAATAGATGGCACCTTTAGTATGATCACGTGGCTGGCTAGATTGTTGTATTATATATTCATAATGAAACTGGGAAAAAATGTGCTGAAGCAGATAATACTTATAGCTGGCTAGCTTAAAGACACCATAAATCGAAAACAAACGAGAGCGTAAGTTAAAGTCGGCCCTGCCCGACTTCGAAATACCCGTTACTCAGCTCAGCTCGGATAAGTATGCAACATTTTTTTAACTCGGCCATTTATTATCCGATGAAAATTTGTGAGATTGTAGATGTTGGCCACATAGACCACGATGCAAAATCTGAGCTCGATATCTTAAAAATTGTGGGAGTTACTCAATATTTTTTATTGCGGGGGCGGGAGGGGGCGGGAGGGGGCGTGGCCAAAATTTGAAACAAACTTGATCTGCCTAAAGACAATACTAGCTTACGTATAAAATTTGGTTGCTCTAGCTCTTCTAGTCTCTGAGATCTAGGTGTTCATACAGACGGACGGACGGACAGACGGACATGGCTCTATCGACTCGGCTGTTGATGCTGATGAAGAATATATATACTTTATGATATCGGAGATGCTTCCTTCTGCCTGTTACATACATTTGCACGACTTTAGTATCAGGGCTGCAAACCGGTTTTGAACCGAACCGGATTGAACCCGGAATTCCGACTTTCAGATTACTGTGAACCGAACCTTAAGCCGAACCTCTTAAGGTATTAAAGCTGAACCTGAACCCGTTCCGAACCTAAAATTTCGGTTCGGTTCAAAAATGATAGATTTGAACTGTTTCCCAGTGATTTTTTCTGTTATCCAGATGGAACTATCCACATGATGGTCATGAGCTGTGTGAAAATGTTTCTTTTTATAGAAAGTATTGTAAAATCCCATCCCAACCCAAAATTGAGACAATTCCCTTATAGTCTATGTCGGTTTTAGGTCGATTACCATATAAACGTGTATAAAGCATGGGCTGAACCAAGGTTCGAACCAAAACCTTGGCCTAAAAACCTTTAACCTCAAAATTCTGAACCTGAACCATTGGTAAATTTTGGTTCGAACCCGCAAACCGGAGATCCAAAAAATTTGATGGGTTTGCAGCCCTGTTTAGTATACCCTTTTTACTCTACGAGTATCGGGTATTATAAGTGTTTCTCACTAAAGCGTAGTACTCAGGCAAACTCAATCCACAGCTAGCAAAAAAAAAACTGCTTATTCCAGTGTTTAACTCCTAAGTAGGACCCTACAATAGCAAAATACCACCAAATGTCAACCGGTTACACTGGATTACGTTTGTTCCATTTTGTGTTCTGTTAACGTAAAATTGTATATAATTAGGAAAAGTGAAATTGAAAGGAGTACTTGTGTTTTATTTGGAGAGCATAAGTCATAGGCAATGCATTGGTTGTATTTTGATTTTACCACCCAGCTCATCTCATAGTTTTTCGCTGGGTATGAGCAAAAGCATTTAATTTGACTCAGAACTGGCCCAGCTAAATCGATTTAGTTTGTCTGAGTACTATTGTTAAAACTAGTTTTCAACCTATCGGTTCAAAGGCAGCTGTATGATGCACTCAGGGAAAAATGCTCTGATATTATAATATTTACACTTGGACTTTAATAGTTTTACCATTGATTTAATTTAATTTAATTTATTTATTGTTATATCCCAGCACTACAAGTACAAATAGACTTATATTGATTGTGCTAGTCACTACAGTGATTCAAGTATTTCAATGGTTTAGAATTTAAAGATTAATTACTAACTTAACCTAATACATATATATAAATAGTTTCATGACATAAAATACTAATAAAATAATTTTTAAAATTTGATTTTCTCTTTTAAGTGAATATTAAACATCGATTTGCAAGTGTTTTTTAAGTTTTATATTAAACTGAGGAGTGCTTCTAATAGTTTTAAGCTGGTGTGGTAAATCGTTCCACAGACGAATAGCATTTACCAAAAACTGCCTCTCCGAGCATAGCATTTTGGTTCGTGGACAGATAAAGATATTGGTTATTTGTGAGAGGGCAGGTTTTAATTTTTCAAACAAGTAAGACGATTCCCAAGTGCTTATGATTTTATGTAGAAATGCGAGAGTTCTGAGATCAATCCACTTTGCAAGGCTAAGGTCAAAAATCTTGTAGGATGAATGCGAAATATGTTCCATGCGCCCAACATTAAATACAAACCTAGCAATGGAATCAAATGACACCACTAACTTATGCATGTCTCTCGTATCGCAATGACCAAAAATCTCTACACCATAAAACAGTGTGGGTACCAAGAACATTTTTGCAATAAGCAACTTGATTTTAATAGGCAGAAACAAATGTGACACTGAGAGTTGCCTCAGTAGCCCATAAGTCCGACCAGTTGCTGTAGCGATATGCTTGCTCCACGACAAAGTATTGTTAAAGGTTATCCCTAGATATACTTCCTGTTCCTCGTATTGAATGGGCGTGCTATCTGAAAACAATTTAGGCAACAGACTAGTATCAACGGGTTTTTTATGGATGACAATACATTTGGATTTTGATGGATTCAAACCCAAACCATTCTCTTTTGCTCAACGGCTAATTTCAGCGAGTACATTATTAGAGACAACGACACAGTCTTCAATCTGGGACAACGAACGACTAACATATATTTGGACATCATCTGCGTACAGATGAACTTCACAATTAGACAAAACATTCGGTAAGTCATTTACATAGACAGAAAACAATAAGGGCCCTAAAACGAATTCTTGCGGTACGCTACGAGACAATGAATTAAAGTTTTAGATACAGGAACCAGAGACAACCGCATGGAGTCTACCTGTTAGGTATGATTTTATAAAAATAACAGCAGTGCTTGTCAAGTTATATAGATTTCTTATTTTTGTGCAAAGAATGTCGTGGTTGACTGTATCAAAAGCTTTACTATGGTCTAGCAGCGTTAAACAAGTAACAGAGCCAGAATCAATCTGCTGACGTATATCTTCAACCATATTAGTAATTGCCGTTACACAGCTCCTGTTTTTTCTAAAGCCAGATTGTTTTAAACTCAAAAGTAGATTATTATTAAGAAAGAGTTGCATTTGAGATGCCATTAGGTTTTCTAAAACTTTAGCAAGAAAGGGAAGAATGGATATGGGCCTGAAATCGTTATTTGATTTGGAATTGGAAGAATTTTAGCCCTCTTCCATAGACATGGAAAGGTGGACGTAGTAATGGCAGTGTTTATGATGTGTGTAATGGGATCTAGTAGAAATGGAAGTAACATTTTTACAAATTTAGGGTTAACACTTTCAAGGCCTTCAGCATTGGATTTAATTTTAAGAATACATTCTAACACATCACAGTGACGGACACACATAAAACTAAAGCTATTATCACAGTAAGGTTGAGCATTCAGGAACTTGTTACACGTAGCCTCAGGTACATTGAATTGCACAAATTTATTATTTAGCTCATTCACATGTACGTCAATACCAATATGTTGTTTATTTTTCCCAATTCGCATATTACTGATTTCCCTCCACTTTTTTTTGTCGTAATGCCATCCTTAAATTTGGAGGAATAGTAATTTTGTTTTGCTGTCCTAATCATTTTGGTGACATCACTTCGCAGTCTCTTATAATGAATGCATAGATCAGGAGTTCTATACCGCTTCCATCTACGAGCAACGTCACGTAAATAAATATGTCAATATTCTTAAAATCTCTAAATGTGAAACAAACTTGATTATAATTAATGTCAAAATCATAGGTCAAGAAAATGAGGTCATGTCTTGAAAATGCAGGTAAAGAGACCTGGTCATAGAGTAATATATTGTTAGCATCGTTAACGAAAAATAAGTCTACTAGAGTATCACAGGTCATTGAAAAATGGGTGGGCGTTGATTTATTAACGACTTGCAGTCCCAATGTCTGAAAATTGTCTAGCAGATGACTTTCTTTTAAGAAATTGCTATTAAGATCGCCCGCTATGGTAATATCAGTGTATGTTAAAGATAGGTCCAGTATTTGAGAATAGTCAATAGTTCGATTGGGTCTATAAATGCAGCCAATTAGTGATTTTTTTTAAAGAAATTGTATTGTATATTTCTAAGAACAAATATTCAATTTCACTATTATTGTGATGTTTGCAGATTAGTTTTGCACTGAGCTTCATTCACATAAATGACAATGCCACCTGCATGACCAACACGATCAGAACGAAATAGAGTATAACCATTACACGAAACAGACAAATCACTCAAATCAGACATAAACCACGTTTCCGATACACAAATAATATCAACATTGGATTGTTCAAAGAGACTTCTAAACTCGTCCATTTTTCGTACAAGACTTTGAGCATTTATATGGGTAACTTTAAGGCCTTGTTTGAATTTACTCAGAACCCTAACCATGGCATTCGCTGTGGAACTATTTATTTCACCCAGCACTGAGAACATCAGGCCCTATTAGAAGCACCCACTCAGCAAATTCAAAAAGAAAAATAAACTTAAGATTAAATATAAATGAAAGAAACGTTTGAATAGATAGATACACATTGGACTTAAAGAAACAAGAACATTAAAAACAAATCTATTGGCGAAAGTTATGATCGCTGCTGTCGAGCTCTGTGGCAGCAGCAGCGGGTATTGCTTGATTAGGGGGGGCCAGGGTAGGCAGTTCGCAAGAATCAGCAGTGTCAATGCCTTGCAAAGCTCTGTGTTTATCCAGAGACACAGCAGAAGATCCAGTGCAGTTGTGTCGGGGAGGAGTGGGGGGTGGGAGCACATTAACATTGGTGAGCGCAGAAAGCTCTTCCATACGCTCAATGCAGTGCACGCTCTCACTCCCAGTACTGCGCACGTGTACAAGACCTCGACTTACACTGCCGTTAGAATTTTGTGCTTTTTAAGACGCATCGCCTCTTTAAAAATGAGATAGTGCTCTTTTGAAAGCTGCTCATTAACATAAAATGCTGTTTCAGAGTCAAAGCCCAGAAGCCCCAGTTTCAGTGGTTGCTTAGACTCTTTTCTGTAAGCTCCAATTGTGCGTAAGAGCATATATTTTTCGGTTGCATTTTCCATTTTAATTATAATAACCGGGTCCACTTGGCTATTTTGAGTTTTACGTGCACGGAATAAATCACGGAACATCGGTGGTGGAGTAAGGATTAACTCAAAACACAGCGAATTGTAGAGCGCTTTTATATTTTCGCCCTCATAATAGGGTATTCCATGAATACGCAAATCACACGCATTGTGGGCCATATGCTGCGCAGTCAACTTTTTCTCCAGATCCCCCACCCTCCCGCGAAGGGACTTGAGCTCACCAACCTCCTGGTCCAAGTGCTCAACTCTCTGGGAGAGCTGATCGCGATGAGCACGCAAATCACCAACGTCACTCCAGAAGGGCAATCCGCTCACCCATTTGTTTAACCTCCTGGGCAAGAGCGTCGAAGCGAACCAGAAGGCCATCCAGAATACGTGTCTCTGTGGAAAAATGGACGAGTTTAGAAGTCTCTTTGAACAATCCAATGTTGATATTATTTGTGCTGTCGGAAACGTGGTTTATGTCTGATTTGAGTGATTTGTCTGTTTCGTGTAATGGTTATACTCTATTTCGTTCTGATCGTGTTGGTAGTAGTGGTATTGTCATTTATGTGAATGAAGCTCAGTCAAAACTAATCTGCAAACATCACAATAATAGTGAAATTGAATATTTGTTCTTAGAAATATACAATACAAATTGCTTAGAAAAAAAATCACTAATTGGCTGCATTTATGACCGAATCGAACTATTGACTATTATTGGACTTTATCTTAACATACACTGATATTACCATAGCAGCAATCTTAATAGCAATTTCTTAAAAGAAAGTAGTCTGTGACAATTTTAAAAGCATAATAAATCAACGCCCACATTTTTCAATGACCTGTGATACTCTAGTAGACTTATTTTTCGT